>CM075872.1:11312523-11914524 GCA_038021265.1 Cyprinella venusta
GTTGTTCATCAGATTCCTTTCTCCGCGTATATGAGAGCGAGGCGGAGAGAGAAAGGAAGAAAGAGAAATAACTATAGCCTCAAGGTCAGAATGTAATTATATAAGCTCTGATAGACAGAAGCTCTGTGGTCTCCATTTTCACAATATAAACTATGAGCAGAAAGGCTTTGGGAGCTGATAAACAGTGAAGAGCAGAGGTGTTTACTCTTACAGGATGCAAACAAACTGTGTCTGGTTATGCCAGCTTTTAGACTAAATAAGAGGACATGCTTATGCATACTGTTGTAATGCATGGACTAATGGTTGTTTTACAGTGCACACTCAAACAGTATAGTATGTCCAAGCAAGATTTTACCCTGACGGTATTTATGCCATATAGCAGATCGAAAATGTGTCTGTATCTATCCCAAACTTTTTAATAACAATTCAAAACTTCTAAACAAGGCTTTTGACAAACCAACTTGTGCTATTCTAGTTAAACATGAGCTGTAATTTAAATTGGAAATTTAATATAATTTAAATTCTACACTGTAAAAATCTAACTCGTAACTTTGTTTTTGTTTCATTTTGCATGGACTTGTTAGAGTTTTACTAACTCCCAAAATGTTGTCAGTTCCAATAGATTGGACAAATCAAATGGATAAACACAGTAAGTTCTGTTTACTAAATAAAATAAAAAAAAAAACTTAAAATATTACATTCCAAAATGAATTGTAAATCTGTTTGCTAAATTTAAATGTCATTCTCAATTCACTCTAGTACTTTATTTTGCTACATAAATATATTTTGCCATTTTGCAAATGGCAAACAGTATAATTGTACCATATTTCACCATATTATGCATTGCAAAAATAGGGTTAACACTTTATTTTGATATTCCACTTTAGACATTTAATTATAAGTAACTTACACTATGCGAATATATATAAACTACCTGTTATTAGATATTAGTAGACTGCCTGCTTAATATCCGCTAACACTTTATTTTGTGTTAGCGGATGTAAACTGATTCTACTCTCTATAACTCTAAAGTTATACACTAATGTTGATGCAAATTAATGAGTTAATTGACATGTATATTTACTTATACTTTTATCAAAGTTCCTTAGTTAGTAGAATGTCAAACGTGGACTATCGCAATAAAGTGTAAGCAAAATAGGTTCAGCACTGAACTCAGCTTGCACCTACACTTCTGAAAAGCTAATATATACTGTTCATGAGCTTCAATGTAAATACATGCAGCTTTCTTTTGTGAAGAAAGTCATATTATTAATATTTATGTGTGTTTATGTGTGTCACCTGGGACAAATTAGAAAGAATTTCATGTAGTGCCACATCAATGGTTCTCAACGGCACCACGGACAGCGCCATCATCGCGCAGCACTGAGCAAAGCCTCCTGCTAAATTCAGGACCATGGACAGTTCAGCTTCTCTGCGCTCAGATTGGTACCATTGACATTTCAGCCCTTGTCTTGATTTCAGCACCCCGGAGAGCTCCACACGAGGCACTCTTACATGCTTAATCTATGACTCAAGCAATGATTTTCAGCTTGTGTGGGCCTTGATTTTCTTGCATAATGGAGATAAAAATGCCATGCAGGGCCTCTTCTAAGAGTAATTATCCCCAAGAATCAATCAAAATCAGCTATGAACATGACCTTTACCCAACATCTTAATGCATCTCAGATGGAAGCTTTTAGATTTTACATAGAACAACAACACCCCACCCCTAAAAACAAGTTTTAAAAGGTGTTTTAAAAGTCGGATTTAAAGCCTGAAGTTTTCATTTTAGTAACTTGATTGAACATGGGTACAGACTGAAAATTGGATTACCGATTTGAATACTAATGCAACAAAGACACTTTAAATCTAGCACTAATGGTCAGTCTGGAACTGCAGACACTCTTTGTTGAATTAAACCACAGGAGGGACATTGAGAAGAAAATGAAAGTCACACTTTGGCGAACTACCGTACCATAACACTTTTCTTTCAGATCTTTCTTTCAGAGAACTGAGGCTTGTTATACTTATATGGAGGCATTTTTTTTTCCTTTCGGTTAAGCTGTATTAATTATATTTAGTTGTAGTGCAACATTTGAATAATACTCTGGCTAAGAGAAAACTGGTATTACACGCTTGAGAACCTTGAGCTGTGATGGGAATGGTGATTATTAGTTTGAGGCTCTTGCTAAGGCAATCATCGCTTATTATTGCTCATACTTAGGGTAAAGGGATTTTAACGACACACCTGCACGCACATGAATGATAGCTCAAATCATGCGGCTTATTGACACGGTGTACTGTTATTTTTTAATAATAATCAGATTAATGACATTCACCTGTGGATGCACAAACAAGTGGTAAAGTATTACATAGGTTTAAAATGAATGAGAGACCTGATCCATATATAAAAAATACAATACATCTTTTAGACTTGGGGTGAACATCTTAGTAACACCCTGGCAACCATCCAGTAGACCTTAGTACAGGGTTCAAACACACCTGAACCAGCTAGTCAATGTCTTCAAGCTTACTAGGGCTACAGGTGAGGTGAAGGCAGGTGAGTTAATCAGGGTTGAAGGTAAACTTAGCAGAACAGTGGGCATCCAGGACCAAGTTTGGTCATTCCTGCCCAAGTATAATAGCAGTGAGTTTTGCAAAGGCAAAAAAAAAAAAAAAAAAAAAAAAAAAATTTTTTTTTTCCTTACAGTTGCAATGTAAAGGTTGAAGCACCAGATAATTTCTTCCGAGAAACATCTGAGTGAAACGGTTTATCGGAAAAAAGTAGGACAAGGTCTTGATTGTATCTGTCATTTGTTGATTGGATGGATGCAGATCTAAATGCATGCTTTCAATTGACTGTAAGAAAGGGCAGGGTTTAAGCAGACTAAATTACAGGAGAAATCCTCCATACGGAGAGAGAAGTCGGTTGTTTCACCGGAATGTTATGACATTTTAATTAAAAACTGCAAGGTAAAAAAAAACCAACAACAATGTAATAATAAACATGCATGGATGAATCGTTCACAATTAAATCAATAACATGCACTTACAAAATAGACGAGGTGATTTACCATTTCATGCCAACTTAAGGAAAAGGCCAAAAAAAACTACTTCATTGTGGAAATAAAACTTTCTGAAGTATAGCATCTACACTCACCTAAAGGATTATTAGGAACACCTGTTCAATTAGTCATTAATGCAATTATCGAATCAACCAATCACATGGCAGTTGTTTCAATGCATTTAGGGGTGTGGTCCTGGTTAAGACAATCTCCTGAACTCCATACTGAATGTCAGAATGGGAAGGAAAGGTGATTTAAGGCGTGGCATGGTTGTTGGTGCCAGACGGGCCGGTTTGAGTATTTCAAAATCTGCTCAGTTACTGGGATTTTCAACCACAACCATTTCTAGGGTTTACAAAGAATGATGTGAAAAGAGAAAAACATCCAATATGCATTAGTCCTGTGAGCGAAAATGCCTTGTTGATGCTAGAGGTCAGAGGAGAATGGGCCGACTGATTCAAGCTGATAGAAGAGCAACTTTGACTGACCGAGGTATGCAGCAAAGCATTTGTGAAGCCACAACACGCACAACCTTGAGGCGGACGGGCTACAGCAGCAGAAGACCCCACGGGGTACCACTCATCTCCACTACAAATAGAAAAAAGAGGCTACAATTTGCAAGAGCTCACCAAAATTGGAGACTTGAAGACTGGAAAAATGTTGCCTGGTCTGATGAGTCTCGATTTCTGTTGAGACATTCAGATGGTAGAATCAGAGTTTCGCATAAACAGAATGAGAAAATGTTACCACTGTGCAGGCTGGTGGTGGTGGTGTAATTGTGTGAGGGATGTTTTCTTGGCACACTTTAGGCCCCTTAGAGCCAAATGGGGATCGTTTAAATGCCACGGCCTACCTGAACATTGTTTCTGACCATGTCCATCCCTTTATGGCCACCATGTACCCATCCTCTAATGGCTACTTCCAGCAGGATAATGCACCATGTCACAAAGCTTGAACAAATCTCCATCAACTGCAAGATGCTATCCTGTCAATATGGGTCAACATTTCTAAAGAATGTTTTCAGCACCTTGTTGAATCAATGCCACGTAGAATAAAGGTAGTTGGGTCAAACACAACACGGTTTTCCTAATAATCCTTTAGGTGAGTCTATATTAAGATTGAGCTCTTTGTCACAATCTTGCATGTGTTACTTGTACCTATGAGCTTCACAGGTAAAGGTCTATCGAGGTGGTGTCAGCGAATATCAAAGGCTGAATTAAGGAGCTGTCTGTTCTCACCACTTAGAGAAGAGAAGGCAGGCATCGTCTACCCAGGAGTCAGGAGACCCTCACTCAAGAACCCCACTGTCTTCCCCTGCCAGAATCACCAGCTGCCTGCCAAGCCAAACATGGGAGAAATATGAACCTGTCACACTATCAGACGGCCCGCGTACGTCTGCTCTCGCAGCATCTTGTCAGATAGGATAAGAGGGGAGAGAGGAGAGAGACAAAGAGATCAGGAAGAAAGGAGACAAAAAGGGGATAAATCAAAAGTAATGGATTTAAATGCACAGTTCACACACTATAATGACAGTTCTGTCATTTACTCACCCTCAGGTTGACTTTGGAGCAGAAAAGGAGAAGTTTTGAAGAATGTCCATGCTTTTTTTCCTCCATGGATACCAGGGACCGTTACGAGGCACTGTAAAAAAAGCACAAATTAGCACAGTAAAAGCATAATAAATGTAATCCATAAAACTTGTGTGCTATTCCAAGTCTTCTGAACATATTCAGTATGATAGCCTACAGACTGAACATCTTGACAACCGCAGACATCATTAAAAATACTGCTGACATTCTGCAGAAACTTTGTGTTTCACATAAGCCTACAGATTTAGAATAAAATGAGGGTGAATACCTTTTTGGTCACAGTGAGGTCTGTGTGGAGTGAGACTCAGTGAGTGATAGCAAGACATGGCTGTAATCGGCCCTGGCTATCTGTGATCCATGGATTCTGTCATTAGAGACAGAGGAATGATAATGATTAATAAAGAATGAACCACAAGAAAGATATCGATGAAGTAATCAGAGGCATAGCTGACTTCAGAGACAATGAAAAGAGAGAGAGAGAGAGAATAGTAGTTGAGTACACTGAAAATGACAGGCTGATTGTCTCTTCAATCCACATCTCACCATTAAAGGGACAGTTCACTCCAAAATGAAAATTCTTTCATCATTTACTATCGACTTTCTTTCTATAGGACTTATTAAGCAGAATGGTAAGCTATATTCCGTAGAATGAAAGTGGTCACCATTTAGTTTCATTGTATTGAAAAGAACAGTTTGTACTTGCTGCTAAACTTATTTTGTGTTCTATGCAAAAAAAGACAGTCATACGGTTTGGTTTGGAATGGCATGATGACAATTTTCATTTTGGGGTGCATTATCCTTAAATATCCTAAGAAAAGCACAGAGCAGATTTACATTTCCTTATGTTTAGGAGCTAATCCCTTAAAAGAGATGTTTCATAACCCAGTTAAATGGTGTGCGCTGTGAGAAATGAAGTGTAAAACATTTGGGAAACAAACCAGCATGCTTATGACTTCAAGAAGAGACACACAAAGCTTAAAGTCGGCATGAAACGGAATTTGCAATATTCCTTTCTGTCTTATTGTGACGCACATCTGAGTGAAATGGCTTCTCGAACAAGAAAAAAAAATGTAGATTTTGTCATTTGGATTGTTGTGTTTTGCTATTGCTTGCTCTGATCTCATGTGAGAGACAGGTTGTCCCGTAATCGCACCAGTAAACACGTCACCAGAGAGGAGAACAGATTTTTATGAGAGATTATGTGGGCATATGAATTTAAAAAAAGATGTGCATGGATAAATCGTATATAATAAATACTGCTATATTCCATTAAAAACAAATCTCCATTTGGATTTCATGGTGACTTTAAATTGGATGTATTTTCTTCACTGTTTTTGTTTATTTCAACACTTAATTTGAGAAATTAAAGCAGAAATTGCATTAAATTTGTCACATACATTCAATCTAATATCATGTGTCACTAAATCTGTCTTTGATTTATTACTCCACGCTAAGCTGTTATACTTATTCATTGTTCTTTTATTACGGAATAACAAAACTATTATCTTGTTATATGCACGGCCATGCTTTCTCTTGCACACAATCACTCTCTCTCCCTCTATTTCTGTCAGTTTTGAGTCGGTATAATAAGAGGCCCCCTCATTTGGAATCCAATTTGCGGCATTAAAACTTTACCATTGTTATGTCAAACGCATGAGATGAGATATTTAAAATGCTCTGTCAGACTTTTGAAGTCTGTCACAAGCATTGAATGTGTGAAGCCTCCGCTCCACAGCACCTGTTTTCACAGCTACCAGTGAGGCTCACAGTTGCTACTTAAATTCAAACTTTAGCGCAGAATTCATTAAACTCAAACTTTTAATTGATTAAATACCTCCAGCAGTGAATTTCATGAACACGAGTGATGAAAAATGCCCTTTGTGGAGCCTATGTGCTTTGATTGAGCTCCGGCCAGGAAAGATAGTGCTCTCCTGAGAGTCTTTTCATTAGGTGGCCTGGACTGGATCCTTTTAGAATTGTTCCGTGAACTTCTTAGACTGCCGTGACTTATGAAATATACATGATATTACAATTATATCGGATACATTGATGATTATGCAATGACTTATAATATAAAACCGCAACTAATTAAATTGCACACTATTTGGTTTAAATATATACATATTGTATATATAATAAAACGCTAAAAGGTCAAATAGTTTTAAATGCTACAAGGCGTCATTTGAATGTCCAGTATAACAAGTTAATATTCATTGTGGAATTGGCTATATAAATAAATTATTTGTTTGAGCATTATGGCAAATTATATTTTTTGTTTTATGTGTAATACAATCATTTATTATTTCATTAGTATACTATATACTAATAAACTATGTACATATGTATTCACTGTAAAAAAATATTTTCAAGATTTGTTATCACAACATTTTTTTTCTTTTGTCAAATCAACTTAAATTATTTATTTAGTTGAGATAACTTATTATTTTGAGTTTCTGATGATTAAATCAATCTCCTTCATTGTATTAACTCACTTTTCCAGTTTAACCAACTTAAATTTAAGGCAACCAGGTTACTTACTTTTTTAAGTTAAAAAAACAATATTTACAGTAAAAAATAGTTTCATTCTGATTGGTCAATAGCTATGTCAACTGCATTCAGCCTTGACTGTGTTCACAGTACAGTACGACTTCACATACCTTATATATATATATATATATATATATATATATATATATATATATATATATATATATATATATATGAATAAAATAAAATCAGCGTTCATGATTAGAAATCAGTCTTTTGATTTGCTAATTAACTTAGTGTACAGACCATTCAGAGATTGCATTGCGATTGGTGACCTCACACTCCATTCTGACAAATATTATCAGCTTAATTAGTCCTAGATACTATAAGTACCCATTATTGTTAATTATACACACGGAATGCTATGAACTGGTCTTAGATCGGTTTGTGCATTTAATTTCCAGCTTAATAGGATTATATACGCATGAGAAAGCTGATCCCAGATCAGCATTCTTCAGCTGAGACTCACAACACCTTCAGGCCCAAAGAGCTTGTGCCCTCGGAATATCTGCGGCTCCTTAGCAGGCCTGGGATTGCAGCTTAAATGAGATTCGTGGGCTTAGTTTTATCAGTGCCATCCAGATCTGTAGCAATACAAAGCGGAGATCATAAACACACACTGCAATGCATGTCTGCGTGTGTGTGTGTGCGTTGCCTGATTCATATCAGCCCCTGTAACAACGTCATGTTGTAGTTCCTCTCAAACAGAGGGTTGTGTTAGGTGGCGTTTGTCCTAATTAAAACAGCACGCATCTGCCATAGCGAGGCCAGTACTGAATAAATGTGACACACATACTGCGCCAATGACACCTATGACTTCCTGTCGCAAAATAACGCTCCCTGCCTGCAGTCATATGATTTCATCAGAGCCGAGATGGTGAATTAATGCGCTCAGGATCCGGTTTGCTCTCCTCAGCTCTAAGCTCAGCCTCTTCACACACTGGATTATAAAGCTTTATTTGATTTAGTGTGGTCACATCCTCAGGCTGTGATGTCAAAAGCACGCATTTCTATGACAAAGTCTCACTGTGGTGTGTGTGTGTGTGGGTTCAATATTTAAAATGGAGCAGAAAGTGGGGAATATTTCACCGAAACCCACATACTCTCATTTCAAGAGCACTATATGGATTGAGCTAACTTCTAATTGTTTGCACAAATCTTATTTGTTTCTGTGTAACAGCATATGAAAGCCATTCAGTTTATTTGTCTTGTACTGTCAGCCCCGCTATTAATGATATAGAACCACATAGAGCCGCTGAATCAACTTATGTTTGTAACTATTGCAACAAATGGAGACACATAAACTACAAGAAGCAGAATCTTTCCTAACTGATCAATGGAGTCTATTAGTGGAGTCAAATGCGACTCGTTTTTTATTAAAAAGCTTTTTTTTCCTTTGTGATACACAACATCAAACTCAATCAAACAGTGTTAGCCAATTTCAAAGGCTTTTGTACACATCTGTGTCTTCACAGCATGTCAAATGAGACACCACTCAAGAAACAAATCATGCAGTGACATTCACAACATCTGGAGATCCCATTCAGCAATATTCTGAATTATGTAAGCCATTACATTACACCATGAAAGTCATTAAAGGAGTAGTTCACAAAAACTTTTGCTGATAATTTATGCATTCTTTCTTTAGCTGAAAAGACACTAAGGTTTTTTTCATGAAAACATTCCACGATTTTTCCATATAATGGACCAAACGGTTCAAGGTCCAAATGAGAGGTTCATTGCAGCTTCAAAGGGCTTTAAACCACACCAGACGATGAATAAGGGTCTTATCTAGGACCCTTCGAGTCATGACTCGAAAAAGATTCGTTCATTTTGATGAACGAGTTTGAACAGGAGAGTCACAAACACTCATCACAGAACAGAGCAAGGCGACCATTTGTGCTCATAAAACTTAATTTTTTTTATTTATTTTTGAAATGACCGATTGTTTCACTAGATAAGACCATTATTCATCGTCTGGTGTCATTTAAAGCCCTTTGAAGCTGCACTGAAACTCTCATTTGGACCTTGAACCGTTTGGTTCCCAATTAAGTTTCTTTTCGACTGAAGAGAAACTTCATTGGGAACCAAGAAGAAACTTCTTTTCTTTCAAAGTTTCTTAATTCCTTTTCGACTGAAGAAAGAAAGACATGGACATCTTGGATGACATGGGGGTGAGTAAATTATCAGCAAAAGTTTTTATTTAAAGTGAACTACTCCTTTAACACACTAATAACAATACATTAAAGGATTTTAAACTTCAATGTCTTTTAATCCAAATGTTATTTCCTGTGGTGTGTGGCAAATTTAATTTAAATTTCAATTCTGAATTTTGTCCAACCATAGTCATTATTTGTATGTAATTTTGGGTAAACTATAAATGTTAGTGAGTGATTAAATACAGCAATAAGCCATAAGAGGTTTCAAAGCATTATGCTGATTTTAGCACAGTTAAGGGGTGTTGCTGAAAAACGAAACCCCCCTAAATTATAAAAGAATCTCAGTACTGCACAGCCTCTAAAGACACAATGGTAGGAAAATAAATACATAACATAAATATAAATGTTCCAGCAAAGCTAAATAAATAATTACATTTGTTGCTGCTCATTTAGTGAAGGATATTTACAGTTGCTACACAATATAAAGATTTTAGAGCTAGAACTATAGTTACTTGGGAGTCAAGTATAACACATTCTTTATATAGTTTGGTCTAGTTGGGTAAGAACATGTCTGCCTCTGACAGCTGAAATAGCGTCAGCACATCCTCTCAGCACAAAATTAGGATTAAGAGATTTTTCTTCATGCCTTCTAGTGTTAGAACTGGAATTATATAATTGATGTCATTTATTAAAAAAAAAAGAAGAGGTTGTAAGTTGTACGTCATCAGGTTTGCGTCAGTTTTAAGTCAATGTTAAAGTGAAGACCTGAGGGAGAGCGAGGGATCTTTATGCAGAGCTGAGACTCACGGAGCTCCAGAGCAGGTGTACATCCATATGCTTCCTTAATTACACTAATCTAAACGATGATTAAAAAACACCCCCACTTAAACACACAACAGCCACAGATCCCTTCCCCCTACCCTGCTGCCTCGCCACACACTCAAACTCACACACACCGAGGTGAAACTTCAGGAAAGTGAAAAGCCATGTATTAGGTGGTCCCGGGAGAGAGCATGAAGGGTTGGACAAATCTGATTGTTCTAGAATTATTTTCATGTAGAACAGTGTCAGAGCAATGCTGAGAAATAGCTGTCAGATTTCATTACGCTCAGAGAGCAACTCTGAAATCCGAGGGGACATCAAAACTTGCCCCGTCTATGCTCGACAACAATATGCTGCAGCCTTTTATCAGTGATTACGCAATTACTGTCAGGACACCAAAACGCGAAGAAAGAAAAGCGCTGGAAAAAGCTTTTTTCTGTCTCTCAGAGGGGAAAATGAGGCATGGCATGATAGCATGGGTGTAGAGGTTTGTGGAGGCATGACCTAGTCTCGGTTGTCTACCATTCTACAAAGTGCTATTCTCTGTTCGTGAAACAACGGAGTCCTCTGGATCTCCAAAGCAACAAATATCTGATCCTCAGAAGTGTCGTGCCTATTTAAAATGATTACTGAGCCCTGGATTTTTAATGCAACTTACAAAATCGACAACAAAAAAGTATATTTCTTTAGCAATTGCATTCTGCATTCTCAATTGCATCAAGTGACCCTGAAACGGCAGTGGAGCCCCTTTAAAAGACAGGTGTGTGACCTGCTAGTATCTGACTCAAACATTGGCCACCATAGGAGTTAAAACGAAATCGGAATTGAGAGGAACAGAAACTAATATTCACTGGATGGTCATATACCTTTTCATTGCAAGATGGGGGTAAAAATCACACAGTGTAGCTTTAACCAATTCTAACGTACTGCCAAAAGTTTGAGCAAAGCATGCAAACTGTTCTGTCATCCACAGAGGAGCACACAACACTATTTGAACAAAAAATGTCACAGCTGTCTTATAAAGACCTCAGGGAACTGTGTAAAAGTTAAACATGACGGTGCATGCAAGTCGATGAGATGAATCAATGTAACTGCACAATAACTAACTATTCAGAAACGAGTCTCTCCGTTAGGCTTCACTCTGCTACTGGTTATATCTGAGATTTTGGATGAATGAAATTATTGGCACGTTATTGAATCCGAAACTCATGTAAAGGATCTTCTTATAGTGGGGAGCTTATTTGTATTCATTGCAAAAGGGGCAAATTTGACAAGCTATAATAAATGATCTGTAGGGGTTTTTTTTAGCTGAAATTATAGATTGATATTACAACTTGTGAAAAGGGCCATGATATGTCACCTTTAAGGTCAGGGGTGAGGTTTACTTCGCACAGCTCTTATTAGCTGGCTTCCGTAACACTCACCCCCCTGAATCTCACTCCCATCTGGGTCACAGCACAAAATGTAGCCGGCCACAAAAATTCGAACCAGCGTCTCCGGCATGGGAGGTGGGTGCACTAACAAGGATGCTAAAGACCACATCAGTCCCTAGGGCACCTCTTGAGGCCAGGTGAGTGAGGTTTACTCACACAGCTCTTACTTACTGGCCTCCTTTACATATAATGTCTAAGCTGCATTATTAATAATTTATTTAATACTATCTCAACAGACAGAGAGAGGGAGAGAATAACATTTGCCAGGAGTCAAAGCTCTGTCATCATCCACAGGGTAACTCTGTGGTCTCATGTCTTGATTATTCTGGATGTTTACAGCAAAGGCACATTCTACTATCTATATTTGGAGAGATAATTACACCTGAGGCCCACAACACTGCTAAGCATGACTCATTCAAAAAGCAAGATTTGTATAAAAAAATCAGAAGAAAAATGTTAGCTGTGCTTACATGCAAAACCTCTGTAGTGTGAGGTTGTGGTTTCTAAAAGATCCCATTAGCACACTGATATATTGTTGCTAGGCTGTTCTATGAGGTTTCCTATTCTGGTCAAAAGAGGCCATCCCAAAATCTTGATGATATTGTGATCTCTATATGGTACCTCTTCAAATACAAGTATGAGATGATATTTTAAGTCCAATAACATTTAAACATATGTATGCACTCTAAAAAAATAGTGCTAAATAGCACTAAAAGTGGTTTGGCTTGTAATCATAGGGGAACCACTTTAAGTGCCATATAGCACTTATCTTTGTCATATGGTGCTATGTAGAACCATAAGAGGTGCCATAGAGCATGTTAACCACCCAAGAGAACCACTGAAGAACCGCTGAAGAACCAAACTGGGCTTAGTGGTGCTATATAGCACCACGACCACTGCAAAGAATCCCTGAAGAACCCTTTTTTAGAGTGTACAATGGTCACAGCCACCAATAAAAAAATTCAGTATGTTGTAATTAGCTTGTCTGAGTAAACATGAGCATTTGGGTCTGAGCATTACTATATGATTAAAATGTACAGCAAAATGTACACTTGTCCAACTAACCACGTTTAATGAATCTGTTCAGATTCAGATATCTGGTTAAAAATGATGAAACTTAAATCGAGATAAAAACATTAAAACTACCAATGGGGAGATTTTTTTGTCTCTCTTTATTAAAATGTTATATTTTCAAAAGCCGAATTCCCAGTATAAGTCACACGCAATCTTTGATCATATTCCAAAGTTGGGATTCATTATAATGTAGCCTTAAGATATGAGATAAGAAATGAGGAAACACAAATGATTAGTTCACCTCCTGCGTTTTTTGCTCATTTGTCATGTGACAGACGCATTGAACGAATCGTTCACGAATGACCTATCGCTAATTAAACGCATACCTTTGACTTCAGCTTGGCTGCTGTGGTGGATGACTGCCGTTTTCCACAAAAGTCTGTTCGTGTGTGTCAGGGTCAGGAAGAACATCTGCATCTGTATAATAATCACACATAAGAGTACAGCAAACATGAAAGGACTTGAGCTGTAATTATGCTGGAATAATGCACAGACAGTTTGCACCCACAGTTGCCAGCGCTTGCACGTACACCCACTCGCCCACTTCATTTCCCCCACCCGTGTGTCCAATACGCAACATTAATAATGAGAGGCAGCGAATCTCTGGTGTCCGGCTCTCAACAGCTCCTGATTTAATCAGAGAGAGAAAGAGACAGAGAAATTATTTCGTAACAAACTGTAAAATTACATCGAGTAATCAATTAAATTGATTGTTGTTTTTTTATACGGTTCACTTGTTAATGGGAACAGATGAAAATCACTCGCTCATCTACATTATACCTTTCTTTTACCATCGTATAGGTTTGAAAAAGACATTATCAGGCATGACAATGCAGAATTGATGGGTGCGTTTGCATTATTGGGTTCTTTCTTTTAGAATGGCTTTTCATTTAAAACATGTGCTCTTCCCTAACAGGATTCATTTACTGGCTAAGTGGATGAATACATTGTTGTTTTTGTTTTCAGTCCTTCCTTTTATAGCCCAGTTTTACTTATGCCCTGAGAAATACACACACAAACAGGCTCATCTGAAAAACGGCTTGTGTAAAAAAAAAAAGTCTAAGGGGAACATTGTAATCTTAAAGGGTTAGTTCACCCAAACATGAAAAATCTGTCAGTATTTACTCACCCTCATGTTGTTCCAAACCTCTATGTGTTTATTTGTTCTGCTGAACACAAAGGAAGATATTTGGAAGAAAGTTTTAATCAAACAGATCTCAATCCCCATTGACTACCATGTATTCTTTCCTACTATGGAAGTCAATGGGGAATTAGATCTGTCTGATTAAAACATTCTTCCAAATGTCTTCCTTTGTGTTCAGCAGAACAAATAAACACATAGAGGTTTGGAACAACATGAGGGTGAGTAAATACTGACAGAATTTTCATTTTTGGGTGAACTAACCCTTTAAAATATGACCTAATTTCCGAATCCAATCATTTTACTTATCAGTTACTGTGGGGTGACAAATCTAAGCCCAAAAGTAAAAATGCTTAAATTAAATAATATATCATTTGAATCCTAACTTTATTTTCAAATTTTTCGAATTTAAATTTTCTCAGGTCTCAGACTTTTGTACATTGAGTCTTTTTATTGGAATCCTAAAATGTGCTAGACCAAAAATGCTACCTTTACCAGAAACATGTGTATGTGTGTTTGAAAGCGACAAAATTAAATGCTATGGGGAGACATGCAATATACAATGACTTTAACCGCATGTTGACGCAATGCTCCTGACAGCTTTGAGCCTCCAACCGGAGATTTATAGACTTTTTTTTTCATTTCCTCTGACTTTCCGCCTGAACACCTGCTTGTCAGAATCAATAAACAGTCTCAGTAACACACTAGCTGAGCATTATTAGCATAAAAAGGCCATTTTGTCTTGTGTGGATCAGTTGGTTTTAAAAACAACAACAAAAAACAAAGACCTTGTAATTAAAACCTAACTAGGATTAAGATTTTTTTTGGTAGTTTGTTGGAAATGAAAACTGGATACCAGAAGCTGGGGGGTTGGAACCTGAAAGGAGTTTTTGAGGTCATTATATCCAACTGAGCACAGATGGAAACATAATGTAGACATTTCACTTAATGATCATCTAAAGATCAAACACGCTTTCACTGCGCACCAGAATCTGATCTAGAGTGCTCACGTGGCTGAGAGAGATGGAACAAAATGAATAAATGTGTTTCTGAGTGGGTCATGAACCACATGGAGGTGGATGTGAGGATCATCTCATATTTTCTCACATCACTCATATTTGTGGACAACATGAACCTTTTAATGGAGATCTAAACCATTTAAAATAGACCTTACTAATGAGTAAATATTTTTAATGCTGTTTTTAACCCTAGCAAAAAATGTATCCTAATGTATTCCGCATGATTTACTCAACTAAAACATATCTCAGTATAAACATCCTTAAATCAGATGCAATTGTTTTAAAGCTGCTAGTTTCTAATATGAAAACAATAAGCTTTAATTTCCAAACAACAATCTGAATTAAAATTAATCTTAGCCTTCTGAAATCATCTACATGTAAAGAACGACTGCTAAGAAGAAGTGTACAGTATGTGAAGAAGCTTTCATCAATTGATATTTGAGTTTGGATTTGGTTTGATCTTCAATCTTTGCTCCTAAGATTAATCTTGCTGAAGTAAATTCAGGAAAAAAAAAAATGTATTAACTTTGTGTCACATCAAACGTTCACAAAATTAAAAACTATATTTCCTTGTGCCATTTTGCCAAGTAAACATAATATATTTGCTTCCTTAATCCAAGTGCAGTCTCTTTCTAATAAACGTATGCATGAAAATAAATGAGAATTACAATTCGCTCTTGGGCAGAGATATTAATTATCACAAAACTATCATTCCAGTGCATATGTCTATTGTAAAAGGAGACAACACTGTCAACTGTAGATATATACAAACAATCTCACTCAATACCGTGTGCTCACTGAATGCTCTTTTGTTCAAGCTAATATGTAGAGTATGCTTCAGGCCCATTGCTTGAAGTAATGAAATACCAGCACTTCTCTAATTAGGCTTGAGCCTGATTATTACAGAGGCCTAATTAAAGATATTTTGTATGCCTTTTTATTAAGCTCAGTATGTTTAAGATTCAGCAAAAGCCTTGGGCAAACACCTGAAGCTGAATAACCAGAAAGCCTTTACATACGAAGAACCTATGAGATACCTAGCAGTTCAAGAGAATGACTGTTTCAATTTCAAGGGGATGACTTAAATTAATATTTTGGGTTCAGTACAATTTAAAATCAACAACATTTGTGGCAATATGTTGATTAGCACAAAAATCTGCAAGGCTCACATGGCTACTTTAGATCTATTTCCTTTAGATTTCCTATTCTAAACTTTACCTGACAGCTTTTTATTTTTCACTCTGGCGCTGAAACAGGTTTCCATGTAATCTTAAGTTCTTAGTCAACACTGAAACATTTTAGAAATTAAGGTTTGGTAATATCATCATTGGTATGCAAATAGAAGTCTTATACAGTCAAGAAGCAGTAACTGTAATTAGTGCTATGAGCTGTAATTAGGACTATATGGCGGTCTCTCTGTCTGAGCCCAGACTTATTAGATTATGTATGAATTATGTATGAATTAAAGTACATTTCCAAAAGAACAATGTGTTGCTACCCGTTTATGATGTTGTGACTTTCTTATTTGCTCACTGCCCTTACTATCATGCACTTACTTGCAATTATCATGCAATTATCTGACTGCTTCTCAAAGAGAGCAAACAAACAAAATGCATTCAGACCGTCTGAAGAGTGGTGACATCAGCATCTTGACAATAGGAATACTGATGTGTTTCTGCCTTGGTGCCGGAGACTCTGTGACGGAAATGACAAGCTGTTGTCAGTGGACACTGCTGGGAAAGAATAAAAAGAGATATGTATTTAGCCTTGTTTTCCTTCAGTGCACATCTTCTACATTATAGCTGTGTGAAGCTTTAGGCAGAAAATCACCAAGGCCAGAATCTTTTCTAAAGATGCGAAAGTTCAAATCGGATTTGGACACAAACATAGAGAAATATTTCCAAGGTATTCCATTTGGTTATCAGGCCTCTGAAAGCCTTGCTTCAGATGGTAATGTAATATACCATTTAAAAGCTTCAAAACTTAAATATACTTCTTACAAAAATGTCTTACACTCATAAATAAATGAATGAAATAAAGTCAGGCTACAGCTTTTGAATATTATTAATGAGTGATCTTCTAACCAAGACTTTTCTCAAGGTAAACTATTACTCCAGGTTTCACTGATAAGTTGAGAAAATTGGGTTTTGAGAACATTCACCAACTGATACCACCTCCAACCACCACCAATGTGCAGCATCCTCCTGGATGATGCGACGGCAGCCATATTGCACCAGGATGTCCACCACATATCGGCTTACTGGTGGAGAGGAGACAAAGTGATGAAGTCATTCAGTATATACAGTATGGGGATGATTAGGAGCCCATGATGGACAGAGGTCAATGGGTACATGAGGACATCCTGGGATTTTTAATGACCACAGAGAGTCAGGACATCAGTTTAAAAGTCTTATCCGAAGGACAGTATAGAGTACCCATCACAATACAGGGGTGTTAGGACCCACACAGACCCCAAGGTGAGCACCCCCTGCTGGCCTCACTTGTAGAATCATGTGTAGAATATGTCATGCAGAATAAGGGATTAATATGTGCTTTAAGTACTACTAAACAGCCAATATCCTAGTAATACACTCTCAGAAAAAAAGGTACAAAAGCTGTCACTGGGGCTGTACCTTTTCCAAACGTACACTTTCGTACCCAAAGGCTGCATATTGGTACCTTAGTGGTGCATATTAGCACCTAAAATGTACATATAAGCACCTGAAATGTACATATTACCACCTAAAATGTATATATTAGGACGTAAAATGGACATATTAGCTCCTGAAATGTACATATTACCACCTAAAATGTATATATTAGGACCTAAAATGGACATATTAGCTCCTGAAATGGACATATTAGCACCTAAAATGTACATATTAGCACCTAAAATGGACAAAAGTTTACCTTTTGAAAAGGTACAGCCCCAGTGACAGCTTTTGTACCCTTTTCCTGAGAGTGTATGCAAGCTACTAGGCATCTAGTTATTAGTGAGAATTGGGCCCTAAAATAAATCGTTACTGAATTCATGCACGTGCACACACACTACGATAATGCACTGCAACAGTGACAAAAACATTAATAACAAACTTAAACATTTGCACTCACAGGCTTCAGGCATTCACAGGCCCCGGGCACTGATCCCTTCGGCCCGAGCCACAATAGATATATCAGTACTTGAATGTAATGGTCCTGGCAACAAATAAGCTCAAACACAGTTAAAACCTCAGAGAGCCCAAATGAAAAAAGAGAGTGAGGGACAGCATGTGCCACAGAAAAGACAGTTGTTTGAACACACGCACACACAGTTACAGAAATGTGGTTTCCAGGCATTCTCTTTTATCGCTTTCCCCTCTTCTCTCACTTTCTCCTCCACCACGGTGAGGAGTGCCCTCTACAGGCCAGTAAGTATCACGAGGAAGAGGAGGAAGGTGATGACGATGACAAAGACGACAGGAGGAAATTGATGCGTGTTACAAACACGCTCCATATGTTCACCCAGATCTGCTCATTAAGACACCACTGTGTTAACTGCTGCTGAGATAATCTATTCTCTACAAGAGAGAGAGACAGAGTTTAATCCTACGCTCTACCAGTGAGCTGCTCCCTTTAACCTTCGTCTCAACACCTCTCCATCAACCTCGCTCTCTCTCCCTCCCTCGGTTCAAGTCTTCTCAAACTCACACTCTCAAATCCTCTCGCTCTCATTCTCACCCACCAAAAAAAACCTATTTCACACCAGCACTCAGTCAGAGATACATGTACACAAAAATGTGGCTGACTCTCGGAGCTGGTTAAGCCCTCGTGATGCACCTCGGAGGAAGATGATACATTTTCATTGTGTCTTTGATAGCGTTTCCTACTCCTCCTGCTCGCACACAAGCGGCAGTAAAGCTTTTCCGAGAAGCACCTAACAACATCAAGGCGCTGTCTCTGCAGAGACTGTGCGTGTCAGAGGAAGCATGCATATACACTGAAAAACAAAACCTCTCCAAAAAAGCTTGTCAACAGTCTGTGGACAGCGCAGGCCTCTCTGAATAATATCAGAGAGGGAAATCTTCATCCCTTCACACTGCACTTCACCAGTATTGAAATTCTGCCGTGGATTGTTTCATTGTGCCAAAAAAAGTGAAGGGTGTTTGGAGAAAATTAAAGGACCTTGAGAGTGATTGCTGACATTTGTCATTATAAATTATGGGGGGAATGTAGGAGAAAAATTCTGGAATGTATCTTGGGGTTCAAAAGTATGACGGCACAAATGAAAATGTTTTCACTGTATTTAATTTCTTTTTTTTCCCAAATTATATTATCAGCCTAACTGTTATATGAGTGAAAGAAGAATTTGGTTTGACCTCTTTTGCCATAATGACGGCAGCACTTAAGCTGTCAGAACTCCACAAAACACATTTAGCCATATATCAACTTTTGCATGCAAACTTGTTGCCTCTTGATTTTCGTAAAATTTAACCCTATTACCTTATTTTAAGAACAAGTATTTTTTCTTAAAATTTATGGTAAGCCTAAAGTAGTGATGTTAAAAAATTTGGGGGTCGGTAAGATCATAGCTAGTATATATACGTAGATTCCACATTCGACCGCTGTCGTGTCTGTCATCCTGGAACGGTCAACATTTTAGATGCTGTCGTCACTCACAGTAAAAGTCAATTCGTTTTACCAAGATGCCACAACATTGCGCTGCCTCTAAACCACAGAAATTCTCTAAACAATCTCAAAGAAATTGGATAACCTTTCACAGGTGAGAATATATAGTGTTTTTTTTTTTTGTCCAAAACCTCTGTCCAAACCTATGGATTAAATCAATATTACAGGCGTTACTATGGTAACTTTTTAATGTTGTGTTGGCTGACGCCTTCATCATGTACTGTGTTAGCTAATCAAAATGATTTGAAGTCTACTGCATATATAAAGATTCATACATGCCTATAAATTTGGTTGCAGAACCAAAATCTCGAGTGTTGATGGACCAGATTTGAATGTTCCAATATGGTGGACTGATTACACATAGCCCATAGAAACAGCTGGTGTGTGTGTGTATACATACATATATATATATATATATATATATATATATATATACACATACATACATACATACTGTAGATGCTTTATTACCAGCTGTGTAATAGATGCTTTATAATCAGCATATGTGTAATATATATATATATATTATAGGCTCTTTTCCTCATCAAGGATTTATACAGTAATATTATTAAAATTTAAAATAGCTGTTTCCAATTTGATTAGCTTGAAATGTAAATTATCCCTGTGATGGCAAAGCTGAATTTTCAGCATCATTACTCCAATCTTGTATCATATGATCCTTCACAAATCATTCTAATATGCTGATTTGGGGTGCTCAAGTATTAACTGTTTTAATTAGACTTAATTAATACATCCATTCCAAATAAACGCGCTACTGTACATTTATAAATAGCCACAAACAAACCAGCTAGCTCCTACTGAATTACAGCTTCATTTAGGCGAAATTGGCCAATTACTTGCCAGTTTCATTTACAAATGTAACTTTAATATTTTCTGTATGTTCTCTTTTTTATGGTCTTATTTTCTGTGTTTTCCACCTGTCCTTCATATCTGGACTGGTTAGTTGGCAGGTTCTTTGGTTGTTGTCAGACTCAGGCAGCTGTAGCTCTAATAGGAGCCAGGAGATTAGTCCACGGATGTTAATAGAAACCCCTTCACAGCTACTGCAAAGACACATACACACAAACACAAGTGCTGTTTGGCATAGAATGTTATCATTGATGCAAAGAATCACACTCAAAAATTAAATCCTTTTAATTGATGCTAGTACAAAAAAATACAGTAAAAAAAAAAAATAATAATAAAGGATGGCTGCATTTTTCCCCCCAAAATTAAGTACTCTATTCTCATTGAGTGCAAACATAAACAATGAAATAAAATGATTGGTCTTACATACATGTCTTGCTTTTTGTCCTGGGCAAGTGGCCATCAGCTCTCCGCTGCTAATAGCACATCACAGCAGGGATTCAGCGTAAACCATAAACACACACATCAAGAGCGCCGATATGAGCATCAGCTCTACAGAAAATCTCTTCTGTTTCAGCCTTCAGCACCGCAGGGTGGCTTTACTCAAGCGCACGTGAGAGATTCCATCTGCTCAATGAGCTTTATCAGCTTATATAGAGAGTATGTTTCCTCAGTACTTCAATACATCTCATGTTATGTAGATTAACTTATCGCACTGTTTAAGCAAAAATACATGTCCATGATGTGAGTAAATCCACATCGATCCACTGGTTAAAGGTCTGTTTGTGGGTAAAAGCAACAGCTGTAATGCAGTGTGATGGTGTTGTGTTATCTGTACTGAACCCTAACACAGTAAGTGTCCTCGTTCTTATCCTGTTTGTCATTGATGAAGATGAGAATCTCTTCTATGCCGGGGTTCTGACTTGGAGCAAAGCGCAGGCCGATGGTGTAGGGTTCCCCTCCCCCAATCTACAACACACACGCAAATTAATATGTATGTATTTGCATATATGCACACACACAAAAAAACATAATGGTATGCAAAAACAAAGCAGCAACGAATTGCAATTTCAACCCGAATCAAACATCAGGTGTTTATTTATAATGAAGCTGATTCTATATACAGTGTTATTTATATAGAAATGCAGAAATTATTAATAATTTTTAAGCTTTTATTTTTTTATTATTATTTTAGGTCTGTGTGTTATTTAAATAGTTTTTAAAATTTCAAATATTTTTTTTCAAATAATAAAAAAAATCATTTTAAATAATAAAAAAATCATTCTTTAAATAGTTCAGTTTATTTCAATTTCATTTTTAGTAATAAAAACTTAAATTTATTTTAGTATTTATTTTTATTTATAATTTATAATTTATTTTTTATATATATATATGTTGCCAACTAATTGAAGAGCTTTATTTTAATTACTGCAAATGTTAAAGTTAACAAAAACAGCACTTATTCTTCCGTCAAATATGGAAATAATAAATTACAAGAAGATCAGTACTCATTTCATTTTCTGTTTGTTGTGTACGAATCAGCTATTGAATGTGCAAATCATTGTAAAAATAATCATCAAAAGAAAAGTTGATGTATTACATCAACATGTATTCCTTTCTATTTTCCAAAGAACACTAAAAGACATCCATACCTTTTTTCCCATAGAATAAGTTTCAAGAAGTATATGAAAGTAATACAGAAGTAGAAAAGTAGTCCATTCAACTATATTATGTTGTCATATGATTGAATTTAGTGCTGTGAATGACTTCTGATTCTTTTATGTTTGTCATTTTGGAGCTTCACAGCCCCGTCCTCATTCGCTTTCATTTCATTGAAAAGACAGGCCAGGATGTTCTTCCACAGAAGAAAGAAAGCCATACGGGTTTAGAACAACATGACGGTGAATGAATTATGCATTTTGGGTGAACTAATTCTTTAAGTAGAATTGGAAATGAAACGAAAATCGTTAAATTCCTTCCTATTCCCCATTGCAATTCCTGAGCTCCGTTGTGTCAGAAATTGGTTGCACTCCAGTGTTTAGAGAAAGATGAGAGAAATTGCACTCTCTTTGTCTTTATACATTATCTCTAATGGATGACTAAGACATATGGAACACAGGCAAGGATTTAGTTCATAATCTCCTCAAAAGCACGTGTGTATCGATTGTCCTGTTGTCTTTTGGCTCTGCGCCTATTTTACGATGACACAGTTATTTTTTGAAGAGGGAAAAAAAGTCACATTTTTCAAAAATATAGACCCCATAAATCCAGCGCGAGAGAAGATAATTGAAGCCGTGTTGACTAGCAAGAAAATGGAACAGGCCATTTCCTTTCTTTATGAGCTTTACGGCTTTTATTTGACGCTGAGGTATCATTAATCCGTTCAGTTCAATACTGTCACTTGCATATTTCACATTCTTTCGCTATTTATTGCCCAGATATGGGGTGTGAAACTCACTAAACCTTACCGCAATCAATGAGGGCACTGAATGATGAAATTAACATTTTAGCCTGTTCTGTTTTACACAGTTCCTGTGCAAAATGATGATCAGGAAAAATGACTTTGTGCCCCCCAAAGCCACACTAATATATCCGAGACACCGTCCCTGTGGCTAACTAATGTTCTCTGTCTCCATCTGGAGTGATAGCCAACGGTTGTGTATTGATCACCTAATCAATTAACAGCTTTTAATTGAAGTCTAACGTAGAGCTGTAAGTCCAACACGCATCATCCTGAGCCCTACAGGTAAGAGATATTGACGTTCCTGGCCTGACTGTGACAACCTCTCTCTTTTCGCCCTATTTTTTTGGACTGCAGCTTTATGGTTTCCTCAGGGGCCCGGCATTGCGAGAGTGGCCAGGGCACAAATTGAGTTCTCCAATATACGGAGAACTTCACATTCTGTGAAACGTGTCTACGAATGACAGTTTAGAGAGACAGAAATTGATTCCTAGACAGAGATATGTCAAGATCCTTCTCCTCTGGGCTGTAGACACCTTTCTGGCGGATGGGGCTTTGACAATATGGTTCTTATTCAATGTTACACAGCAAAGCCTCCAAATAAAGTTGATAGAACAAGAATTAGCTTTGGATTCTCTTACCTGAAATTGCTCCTCTTTAAACCGAAGCAGGTCTGGGCGGTCTGTGCAGAGATTGAATACCCTAGAGGAAGAGTAGGGGTTTGTGAAACTGATTTTCTTATTGCTGCCCTTCCCTCCGTCTACAGGAACGTTGATTTCAAATGCCTGGGGAGATTAAAGCAAACACCGAGAGAAATACTGTAAAATAACTGAAGTAAAAACATCAGGTTTGAATCAATGGCACACACTTCATGCACCACATCCTCCGTCACAGAGCTGAAATTTAACGACCCGTTCAGTTCATGCCGTTCTTCTGCTAAAACTCTACGTGTGCTGTCACTGTGAACCCTGCCACACATTTTTAAAGCTAAAAAATCACATCTTTTGAGAAGAAAGTGTCAGTATTGTTTTCATTAAATTTAAAAACAAATATTAATCAGATTCATAAATTATAATATATTAACAGTGATATTATAAAAAAAGGATATTATTTACATATAGACAACAGAACAAAAAGATTAGTAAGATTTTTTAGCCTTTATAAGAAGTCTCATACTTACCAAGGCAGCAATTATTGTGATTAAAATAAAGTACAACAGTAATATTGTGAAATATTACCATATTAAATATCTCTTTTCATGTTTTTAAAATGTAATCAATCCTATGAGGACAAAGCTGAATTTTCAGCAGGCATTAATTAATTCAGTGTCACATGATCCTTTAGAAAACATTCTCAAAACAGCTGTGCTTGATATTAAGAACCGTGATATTTTTCAGAATTATTTAATGAATATAAAGTTCAAAAGAACTGTAGAGAACTCGTTATGAAAACAATGACGCACGTTACACCGCATAACGAAGCTCTTAATGTATGTACATCATCGTGTTTGCATTGGTGAAAGCATTAGAAAGAGAGCAGAAACTGCATTGCAAAGACACATATCTTCATTCTCGCGATCAACAGACTGCTGCTCAATGCTCATCATGGCAACATTTTATGTGATGGGAATAGATCTAAATACTTTAAAACTTCTCACGATTCGTAATTTCGATAACTGTAATAGTAAAAACGTATAATAGCTGTAGCAAAAGTGTTCGAGAGTTTCACATGTAATATGTAGATATTTCATATGCAAGGATGTCAGTCAATCACAGCAGTGGGCGGATACACTGAATCCCACAGCAGACACACCCCTTCAAACAGAGCGTTCAAATCAGAGGCTAAGAATAGGCTAGGGAAAATGCCTTTTATTTCTAAATTATGACTATTTTTAATCTAAAAAATATACTAACATTATAAGGGTAATTTAGGAAACATTATAAAATAATAAAATAACCTAATGTCAGGGGAGCTTTGATGCTTTTTGCTTACCTTGGATATTACAGGCTGTCTGCATGTTATGCACAGCAACCAGGAGGCAACTAGCTGCCGTGTGTCCACATCGACTACATTGAGGTAAAAGAAACGACTTCCAGGGCGCAGAGCCCTCAGCCCTACATGGATATCTTGAATTCCCTGAGCAGGAAGAGCAAAAACCTCAACTGGATCCACCTAGAACACACAAACAGAGGAGATCTTATGATCTCAGAGCTTCTGGCATGAACCAAAAAAACACACACACAAAAAAAAAAATAATACCCAGAAAACCCACACAGCAAAAAGCAACTTCAGGGAACACCACTCTGCAGAACTTCAGAAAACATGAGGCTGCACCTGAAGCTCATAATGTATAGCCACTTTGCTTCATCATCTTTTCTTGGCACCTGCTGTATAACATTAGCACACGGCCAATTAAACCAACAGGAAGGTTGCTACGAGCACAGTGCACTGTTGACAAGGGAGCTGCTGTATTTGCTCTGCTTGCATATTCCGAATAACAGGAAATACACATTTTGAGATTTATGATGCTCGTGTAATCCACCTTTCATTACTCATTATTTGCATTAAAGCTCTACTTTCTTGCTGCAATGTGCTGAACACATGTTAATGATACTGCTGCGACCCAACAATATCTGAAACCATGCTCTTTACTTAGTTCGTGAGATCTAAACCTACATATTTTCATACTAGATGCTCTGAAGTTCTTTTCAGCAAACGTATAGGCTAAGAAGCTAGCAGGGAACGTTCCCAGAACTTTGGCTAACATTCCCTACAAGTTTGGTTAATGTTTTAAAGAAAACATTTGAATTTAATGTTAAGAGAATGTTTTAAGAAAGTTTTCTCATTTAAAATAATGTTCCTATAAGGTCAAATGTAAACTAAGATATAACGTTTTAACTGTAACATGTTGAGGATGTTTTGGGAATGTTGTTGAGATAACACATTCTACAATGTTCTCAATAAAACATTAGCACAATGTTTCTTAATAACAGAGGAGGAACATTATTAAATCAACATTCTCAAAATGTTATGAGGATATCACTGAGGCCTGAGATGACGGAATGTTTTTTAAAGTTCTTGTAATGTGACGTGCCAAGGCAAGCATTTTAAATGTAACATTTTGAGCATGTTTGTTGAGATAACAGATTATAGAATGTTCTCAAAAAAACAAACAAAAAAACATTGACAATGTTTCATATTAACAGAGGAGGAACATTATCTAATCAAAGTTTTTAAAATGTTTTGAAGATATTATTTAGTTCTGAGATGATAAAATGTTCCTAATAAAACATTCCTTTCAATTAACTTTTCAACAAAAGTAGAACATTTGCATGAAACATTTTGAGGACTTTTAGGGATGTTATCTTTTATAAATCATTGGCACGATAACAAAGGAGGAACATTATCAAAGCAACATTCATCAAATGTTTTGATGAAATTATTGGCCTGAGATGATAAAATCTCATAACATGATGTGTAAACAAATGCTCAAAAAATTGTAAGATTATTTTAGGGAAGCTGTTTAGGTATTTTAACAAATAAAATATTGGCATCATTTTCCATAATAAAAGAGGAACATTCTCAAAAAAGTATTCAAGAAGTGTTTTGAGGATATTACTCTGAACTGTTGCAAAAAATGTGATATAAGTATATGACATTCTTCTTTCAGACAAATACATTCTGAGATAGCCTATATAAAAAAACAAAAAACAAACAAAAGAAAAACGTCCTGGCTCTTCTGAGCTTCTTAATGGCAGTGAATGACCGTCCATAAAAGCAGTTTATCTTCAAACACTGGCCTTGATTGGTTAAAAGTTGACATTAAAGAAACATTATTTAAATTTCCCCTTGTAAACTGTGTGATTTATGATTGCAAATTACAAAATCAGAGAAATATGCGCAATTATTTAGTTTTAAATCATTTTGAAAGCTCTCAAAAAGAGAAAAAAAATCTAGATAACCTAGCCACCTTACTTACCATCTCATTATTTTTCATCATTCTCCCATTTAAGGAAAAAGGCTACATAATCCCCCATCAGAGCTCTGTTCCCCGACCAGTGTGTTTTACTTTGACCCTGCTATACGTACCTGAAGCTCGAGGGGAGGCGACGTGTAGCACTTGACCCTGCGAATAGATTGTGTGCCGCGCAGAACCAGCGAATGCCAGCTCAGAGTGCCGCACACACAGCTCAGGTCCATCCTTTGCAGGTAATGCACGTATACCTGCCAGATCTGCGCAGGGGAGGCCAGCCAAGGTTCACTGCCATAGAGAGATTGACACAGAAAAAGGACACACAAAAGACACTTTATCACTTTCCTCTTCATATACACTGACACAATAGCAGGACAGGCCTGACAGGCCGCACTTCCCCTGAGAGAGACACACACATCTCATATCTTCAAAAGAGAGATGTTTAGAGAGACCCAAATGTCACCGTTTTTAAATTCATTCATTCACCCTTTCTTTAAGAGCATCCCACGTGCCAGCGGCAGTCGTGTTCCCGCAGGAGGTTTGCAGATGTTGATGTTATTCTGCCTGCCAGACTTTCTTGAGTTTGACTATATTAAAAAGAAAGGACTTTGTGCGTGAGCTCTTCACCCTGCCTGAAGGGGCTCGAGCTCAAGGGACAAAATTTCGAGAACGTTTCTACTGTCCTTGGCTGGCGAGTTGTCCTTAGCAGCAGCTGTTGTTGGGGTGGAAAAACTACAGCTGATTGATTTCCTGGTTATTCAAATTTCTCAAAATCTCAGTTTTGATGAGTCACTGCGTGTCTGATGAGCTTGTCTGTTGTACGATCATTTAAACCATTAAGTCCATTACGAACTCACTATTAAGAGTGGATACCAATGCATTTGCTCCACTGACAAACTATTTTTCATTGTTCAGTGAACAGGAAATGTTATATTATTATTATATTTATCACAGTAAATTACAAAAATTAAAACCAGGTTTTAAAGAGGGTTTTGAAAAACCCCTGGGAATTTTCAGATGGTTTTCGGGCTGATAAATTAATTAAAATAAACTAATTAAATTAATTAATATTCTAAAATAAACTCCTTAAATTACACACACACACACACACTATATATATATATATATATATATATATATATAATTGTAAATTATTGAAATAGGAGGGTCCGTCAAGTAAAATATTTTAGGTCAAAGTGGTTTGAGAATCTTTAAATTAAAATGTTATATAATTTTATATTACATAAGTGATATTGTGTTCAGAATATAAGCAAGTAAACTGTCTTCTTTTAATTAAAATGTGTTGCCGTCAATCTCGCTGGTTCCAGTTCCAGTGAGCTATGCGTGATATTCAGGTTCTAAAATTGTGTTTTAATTCATGTTCACTGATTATGAACTCAGAGATGTCACAGACTTTGATGAATAAATGAATATTATGATCTGATGCAATCAGACAGTAAATGAGACATCCTGATTAAGCAAATGTCATTAATCACACATGAAGGGATTAATCAGGGACCAGGCTTTCTCTTTCACAGACACACACACACACACATGCAGCCAAAAACAGAGGTTAGCACACACACACATACCTCTCTGTGTGCATCTGGAAGAGTGAAAATTAACAGATTCTCACTCTCCTATAAAAAAAAGACGAGCAAACTTTTATGCACACACACATAAGAGAGATGGTGCAAAAGGAGGTCTACATACGTGAAAATGGTAATGAAGAATTTCCTTATCTGTGGACTTGGGCTTCCAGGTACTTTCAGGTAAACATCCTGCGGTTCTTCTGAAGTCTAAAGTGTAAGAAAATGTAAGAAAATGAAACATAAATTCATAATGTTTAATCAGCAATGATTGACTCACACCTTTTATTGACAATTAATTTATTTTACTAATGATAACAACAACATTTTATTAAAAATATGAATAATATAAAATATAACTAATAAAAAATATTTTATGAACAATAAACACTTATGAATATACAAATAAGTATTTAATGAAAAATAAATTTGAAAATAAGTCTTTACGAAACATAATAAAGATAATAGAAAATTAAATGCAATATAAAAATAAATGAATACTTATTACTTCGAACAGTCACTAATATATACATACACTAAAAATATCAATATGTTATAGTCTTTATGATAAATCATGAAAAATCTAAACATAAGAATGGTAAGACTAATTATAAAAAGAAATAGTATTGTATTAAACAATTATAAAAACAATAATCTCATATGAAACAGATAATAGTCTTGTAACAGGTATGCAGCCTTGACGTCACAATGAGTCAGCACAAAGCCTCAGACATTAACTAATAACTCAGCCCCGTTTTGATTGGCTGTTTGCTATTAGGAGTGACTCCTGATTGGCTCACCAGGCTGGTGGTGTGGCAGATGACATTGGGGTCGCTGCAACGCACATGAAGGGTGGCAGAACCATCTGTGAGCAAGTAAAAAAGGAGACAGAGCACAAATGAGGTCTTTAGTTCAGGACTAATAGCAGACACTGAAGTGTGTTCGTGAGTGCTTGTTTATGTGTGTGCGTACACAGCGGCAGAGATGTTTGTAATGAGCAGCACCTGCTGTGTCGTCCCAGGCTGCAGGCAGGCGAATAGCCTTCTTTAGGAAGGTGAGTTCAGGATGGTAGAAACGGAAGGTCTGGTCCACCATATGTGGCGTCGGTTCAACATCCACCTGGCAGATCGCCAGAGGCTTTCCGTCTTCCCCACGGAAAAACACCTGTAAGACGAGCAGGTTGCAAGCTACACACATTTTGAATGGTATTCTTGCAAAATGCTAAATAGGAGAACTTAGTCTATTGGAATGTTGTGGGTTCACAACAAGTTAAACTGACAGATATTGACCGCATCAGTGACATCCTGTCAATTACCACAGTAATTCTGTCCCACAGTTTGTAAAAACAAATTTGCATGCACACTTACAATGGATGTCTATGGGGCAAGGCATTGTAGATGGTCTAAAAGCATAAATGTGTATCTTGCATTGTTTTGAACTGACTGCACTGACAACATCGGATGAGAACAAAACTTGAACTGAATTGAGTTAAATTACAGCGCTATTATCTTCTGTCGGGCTGCTTATAGATTAATTGAACTCGTTTCATAATTATTGAACTGAACTTAGGCAACACTGACACTATTGTCTTTTTGGAGCTGCTTTACAGTAGAATTGATGAAGTTCATGTTTGTGCATCATTCAGTTCATCGTTCATAATTCAGCATCATTCAGAATCACTGATTCTGTTCTTTTATTGTTTATTATTGTGAAGCTGCCTTGAAATCTGTATTGTATAAAACGCTATATAAATAAAGTTGTCTTTTGAACAAACTAATGAACGAAATTGAACTTGCAACTATAGCACCAAACCAACATAAACCACCCTGAACCATTATGATGGTCTAAGCTGCTCTTTTCAGCAGAGGTGGTCAAGGTCTACCAGTAAGTGACAGACCTATCTGAAATCATTCCACACTGAATGAACAGCACTGACAGTATGTTCTGCGATAAAGTGCATAACCTCTCTCGCGTGAGACACAGTCAAGCTGGCTGTCAGATTCACAGGCCAAGACAACCTATTGACACTCCTCTGGAGGTGATGTCAGTTTGTGCACGGCAATTGTTTGACCCCAACTTACCTAAAAATAATATGGGAGTTTCGTGTGGGTGTGTGCCAGGAATACTGCAGGGTATCAGTCACTCTAGGCTACATATGGCACCAATTGCCAAAAGGCACAATAAACCATAATGCCACACACAGACTCGCTTCACAATTTAATAGCAGAGTCGATGATTTTTTTCAGAAAAACTTTTTGTTATTCTGTTTTAAACTCTCTTCCCATCCTGATAGCAATCAATGATAGAAGTGGTCAATATGTTAACAAAATGTACATATATCATCTGTGGAAGTCTCAGGACCAAAAAAATGTTTGTCAGTGCGAATTCAGTGATACGATGTCCTACATGCCTGTCAGTGGAGCTGTTCACGTCCTCAGATTTGGATTTATACGTTTCAAAGTCAACACTATCAAACGCCGAAATGAATCTGCAGCAGTCAGGTGGTACAAGTAAGAGGTCTGTAAGTTGTTTACGTTCATTATTATTGTAATGTGATGTGCTTTGAGACATGAGGTAATTAAACTGTCTTTAATGGCAATGTTGAATCTGCTCTGGGATGTGTTTTGGAGGAGGTGTGGCATTTGGAGATGCTCTGAAGGGAGGGTGGCTAATGCTTACAAAGCTAGCTTGCTATTGCCTTCCCTATCTTTAATCATTTGTGTAAGATAGGATGGCCTTATCTTACACAACCTTTCACTGTCCTTCCAAATCCACATAAACGTACAATGGAATGATAGGTAATGAACATAATCAAATGAAATCTTGTTGTAATTTATGAATATAATATAATATACTATACTGTTCAAAAAGTTGGTGCCAATAGGATTGTTTGAAAGAATTAATACTTTTATTCAACAAGAATGAATTAAATTGAAATGTAATGGTAAAGACTTATATTTCAAATAAATGATGTTCTTTTTTCTTTCTAATTTTATCAGAGTAAAATGTTAAAAAACATTATTAATAATAATCAGAAATGTTTCTTGAGCACCAAATCAGCATATTAGAATGATTTCTGAAGGATCATGTTACTCTGAAGAGCGGAGTAATGGCTGCTGAAGTAATTCAGCTTTGCCAAAACAAGAATAAATAACATTTTAAAATATACTTAAATACAGTTCTTTTAAATTAATAATATATCACACTATTAATGATTTACTATGATTTTAAAAAATGAGCCGACTCCTTACTTTTATTCTACTTCCACAGAAATGGAATAAGCAGTTAATCTCATTGTCTGTAATACTGTGTGTCAAATGTTGGGCAAGACTACCAAGAACATTTGCAATTACATGAACGCTAAATCAAATTGAAACTGGAGCTCTTTGTGTTCACTATGCACTGTTTATCCTTGTTAATGCCTTCATGTGAGTGTGACGTGAGTCATCACAAACACTGTGTGCACATCTCAGAAACTCAGAAATGTGCATTTTCTATATTTGCCTAAATATCCTTTATTTGGGTGTCAAAAAATAATTGGAATTTGAAGGGCACAATAATCACAGGCAGATCAAATAATGGTGACAGGCTGACAGTTCTGGTATCTCAAACCATTAATTCACCTAAACATTTAATACAACATACAATATGAGAATGATGTGCAAATTTTGTAAAAATCTGCAGGGTGGGTGCTAAGAATCAGTGTGGACCTGATTATGAAATATGAATCAAAGGTATGATCAATGTTTCTCATTAACAGACTTATGATATTAATCAAATGTAAGTAATATTATTGGCAGGTTAATATGAAATGTATTTGCTTGAAAATTAACAAGTAAAAATTAAAAGCTTGATCGAGAGCCATCTCTTTATCTCAATTAAGCAGGTTACTCATGGAAGAAAAGCAGATCTAATCTTTTAGAGATTTCAGTATTTACATCATCAAGTAAACAGGTGCTGTACTTGCCTAAAAATATATACAGCAACACAAAAACAAGCAACTTCAGTCTGTTATTTTTGTAAGAGTGCATCAGTTACATTCAGTTTTACTGTTGTTGACCAAGTCGTGTTTTCTGTTTGGATTCTAGGAGCCACTGCAGGAGTGGCGGCCCACTTCTCTGTCTGAACAACTACTAATCAGGCTGTATAGAAAGAGTTTGTGTTCCTGTGTGTGCTCAGCAGTACAGTGAGCGCTAAGCTCTTACCTTGATGGATTTGGCTTGAATTGTATTGGACAGATGTTTCTGAGCCATCTGTGGACTTCTTGAAATCTTTAAGCTCTTTGTATCCTGCAATATGACAGCAGTCATCATAAACAGTGCGCTATTCAGCAAAAGAACAATCACATTGAAATAATGTCATTACGGAATGGGAAAACATTGTTTGGACAGGTCTGTTCAGGCTGTCTGGATGAGGCTGTTTTTAATCCATTTTATTATTGCTGATGCTTTGAGTCAATTTAACCTCCCTCCTTCAGTTTTGGGTGCCTCTGTGATACTACAGACTATAAACAAACCCAAATCCAATTAATCCGGAAACATGTGAACTAATCCAAGTCTCATCAGTGAAAAAGGGAAATGAGGAAACAAATGCAGTTGCTCAGATGGCAAATCATTCATGGTTGATTTAGACTACAGTACAATACAACAACACAACACACAAAAACAATGAAATAGTCCACATTTTCCCCTGATGATGTTTACCAGCATCAGCAGTTCAGCGGACAGTGTGCACAGTCTCCTGTGCTTTCGCGCTGGGTCGTAATATGAACCAGTGCGGTCCCCCAAGAACAAAATGTTCCCTTAGGGACATTTTCTAGGTTGCACAAGAACAGAATGGCGCAGACAAAGGCAACAGGTAAATGCTTTACATTAGCTTAACATTAGCTTTCTATATGTTAAGTTTGTGGAGTAAGTATATATAAACTTATACACAGCTTTCCAAAAATGGAAGATGTTGTGTTTGGTATGGAATCTGTTCGGCCAAATAACAAACACTGGGAGTTCCAATTGTGCTGGGATAGACCCTACTCTAAAGTAGGGGCTAATTTACTTCCCACCAAAAGAGTTCCTATAACTAAATTTGTTCCCTGTTCCTGCAGTACGAACACACCAAAAAGGGGGTACTACTGCTAATAGTTATAGGAACTATAAACATCCCTTAAGTGTGAAAACCCATTTTGATTGCTTTACTGATGGGAAGATTCACTTGAGCCCACGTAGTGGCCTGTTTAGACTTCTTTTTTGTCTGTGGTGGCCCATGTATATAAGTTATAATAAAACTTAATTATTTGTATTATTAAATGGACTGCATTTATAAAGCGCTTTCACAGACCCAATGGCCACCAAAGCGCTTTACATTTTGCCTCATTCACCCATTCACTCACTCATGCAAGGCGCCACCCAGCAAAAACAAACAAAATAAAATAACATGGAAAAATAGCAGTAGTATTATCAATAAAATGGGTGAAAAGTACATTTAAAACCCACAAAACAACAACAACAACTGAAGTTTCCTCTAGATTTACCTGAAGAGGGAAGATGCTACCACAGACGAAGGTCTGGTACTTGAAGGGGATGTGGACGCTTTCTTTGGGCCGCAGGTAAACCTGTGGTGTCAGTGTGCTCTCCTTTAGGTGAAACATCTCCTCCTCTAGAGGAGTCAGAGTCTTCGTCAACTCCTTAAAATATCTCCACTCCTCACTCTTCACGATTACACTGAGGGATAAAAAGAGAGGGGGATGAAAAAAGGGAAAGAGAGAGACATAGAAAAAGAAAAGAACAGCTTGAGGACTTTCTTTGCCTTGCCAGCAGAATTTTATTGGCAATGAAAAAGAGCATATTTGAGTATGCATGATACAGTCAAACATAAGCCCTCACAGAACTGAAACTCCTGGGAGGGTACGGTTTAAAGATAACACGCACTGGGTGTGGAATATTACTTTCTGTTTCATAGAGACAAATTTCATGCACAAATATATGAAGGAAAAGGGCATTTGAAACATCAAAGGCAGCACCTCCGGGCCCGAGAAAGGATCATTCTCCATAAAAGGAAAAAAAAAATGGAAAAGAAAGAATTTCGAGGTGTAAAAACTCTTTTGTACTGTATACACTACAGTAGATGCGAAACCAAGTCTCGGAAAATTCAATCACATGCTCCCTTTAATAACACAGAGCCAGGTAGGTGATACAAAGTGAAGTATGCTTAGATGAACAAAATCAAAGCCCATTTCCTTTTCTTTTATATAGACACAGAGTAGGTAAGGAGCTCTTTTGTGAGGGTATTGCTAAATAGGGGGAAAAACAAGGGAAATAAAGAGAAAAAAGTTAATTGAAATATTAACAAGGCTAAATAGGAGGTATAAACTTAAGGCGGGCGTACACGTTGCGATTTTTTGCTGTTTTACGAGCTTGCGGATTATTTTTTTTTTTTTTCGGGAGAAATCACGTGGAAATCGGTTGTGTTCGCATGTTGCAACTGGTGTCGTGTGCTAGGAAGATACGACCCGAGCACCTCTAAATGTATCTTTTTTTTTAATGTAATTTATTCCTGTGATGACAATGCTGAATTTTAAGCAGCCATTACTCCAGACTTCAGTGTAACATGACCCTTGTTGGAAATGTTAGAAACAGTAGTGCTGCTATTTTTTTGTGTGTGTGTGCAGAAAAAAATCTAATTACGAGCTACTATGAGCATGAAATGAAATAGGCAGAAAGAATGGAGCCGCTTGGCTAAAATATAGTCTATCGGGATTTTTGCAGTAAAATATCCAAAAACCACTAGGCCAGTGTTATCTATTTTGTTTAGTTGATTACTTACAATATCCTAAATGTTTCAAACTACTTGTAAATCGTGAGAAAATTGCGATTTTAACCAAGGAAACGGGGCGTGTGAGCAGAGGTGAGGAGTTGCCAGTCAATGGCGTCATATCCGCGTTATCCCTGGTTTTTCCACCAGGTTTTACCTCGTACTGCCATAGTAACCATGGCGACAGATGTTGACAACTGGGTTATGCCGTTATGCCTAGCAGGACGCTCATGCTGTTGTTGTTTTGTTCAAACATTTTGGACCATGGCAAGCAGACTTTGAGACAAAAAGAGGACTAAACCAAGATCAACATCTTTCGAGATGCCGAGACAGGCTTTGACTTGACAGAGGAGTGTTGTATTTTATTAGACAGGTGAGCAAATGCAAATAAAAGAATCAATGTTATTTAGGTCAACATGATGAAATGTTAGATGTAAATGTCTAATGTTGATCTAGCTTAATGTGGAATATACGTCATCAATCATAATATTGTAAGAGGTTAGCGACCCCTGGTGGCGAAAAATCCTGCATATTGTACCTTTAACCTGCCGCTCCTTTGGTTCAGCTAGTCCATATATAATGTGCGAGTGCGGGTGAGAAATAATCTCTTCAGTAAAAATGAGAGAGAGAGGTGACTTTATAAGGTTTGCTTTGTGGCATACATCAGCAATACAAACACAGGCTTGACACATCCTTTGCACAGAAAGAGAGAAGCATCAATTCAACACAAATATACAAATGCAAACTCCAGATCTCAGGTATTTGTTTCCCTGGCACAGCTCTGTGCACACACTAGTGTTTTGGACTGACTCACAGGGTTCAAGCACAAACACACTGCTCCTGGGCGAGCAGTTAAATCCATGACACATCACAAAGTGCTTGGGTTTTATGCAAGCTGGGAAGACGTTTATCATGCAAACTTACTTACTTACACAGAGAAAGATGGTAGGCTAAGAATATTTATCTTGTCCTAAAGCATAGTGTGAGTGTGTGGAGTTTAGGCTACTAATGTCTTTCCTAATTAAAGGCTGAAAGATGCAGAGGTGTTAATGCCGTAATTTATTCCACCTCGTCCTCTCAACTTTCTTTTGCTTATCAAGATGGAGTGTGTGGACTTAACCTGTGGCCTACAGAAAACTCATATTTTGTGTGATATAATCCTGGATGTGTGCACAGAAAATCTAGACGGGGAAAAGATATTTAACATCATGTGGCAATTAAAATAAGATTGAATGGGGGAAAATGATTATTTATTCAGTGTTGTTTTCCTACCCCCTGGGAAGTTCTTGGCCCCTGAAACACCCTGCTGAGAAAAACTCATTCATTCAGATGTTCATTTCAGACAAGGCTGTTCACACGTGAACTAAACATTGATCTACGCATAATTTTTTTTTTTTCAGGGCTGTAATGCCAGAGGCAAAGGCTTTATTTGAACTTTGAATGGACACAGTGCCTGCTGTGAATGATTAAAGTATAGGCTTACTACAGTAGATATTAACATCAAAGTGGTTTTCTTTGGGTATATGCATACTGTACTGAGAACAAATTACATTTTTTTGGCACATAGTGGTCAAATTACTGTACTGTACTATCCACAAATGTCAGTCACATCACTCTCATTACAGTATTATTTATTAAAAGTATCATCATAATGTTTTCTGAATGAAATCACAGTAAATACAAATTTCAGTGTATTTTGTCTCTCTAATAAAGAGTTAGATAGAGTAAAATAACCACTCGCTAAAGCGCCAAAAAACGTTAATAAAATAATAAAGCCTCAAATTGATAAAGCCTACACAACTGTGTGAATTATGTTTGTTTTTGCATTTTAAATAGGGCCAATATACAGGCTTCTCCTAGGCTTACGTTTTTAAATTACAAAGGGCCAACTGATGTTTTTGTAATTGTATTTTCAATAACAGGCTATTATTTGTGCATAAAAAAAATATCTGGTTATAGTAAACATACCGTTTGTTTGAAAGCAACATATTTTTTCATCCTTGCTGCAAGCTTACAAAGGCGATAATATCATTAAATGTGAAGGGGCCCTAAAATATTTTCTTGGGAAAAAGGGTGTCTCAGACAAAAAAAGGTTAGGAACCATTGCTATACTGCACCATTATTTAACTACATGAATTACCAAAATATGACATAATGTGGCTCCCACAGTCCTTGCGAAAAGAGATGTGAATGTGCTATTTGACTAGGTGCTATTTCAGTGTTCTGATTTGATTAAAAGTTGCTTGGCCTGAAAAGGTTGACATTCACTGATCTAATGTATTCAAAGGCATATCTCACCTGAGCTCTGGGTCATCGCATTCAATGGTGACTGTCTGAGGAACGTTGAAGGGATTCTTGAGCACAAATTCGAAGAACTCAGCTGTTCCGAGTGTGGCGTACAGAGTGTGTTTGGTAGTGATGGCTTGAGAGAGCATGTTGGTGATCTCCTGTGCTTTACAGCGTTCACGATAAGCCTCGATCACACGCAGATCACGGGAATGCTGCACCCGCTCGGTCCGATGCCTCTAAAACAGTTTTCAAAGAAATTCACACATTGAAAAACTGCACCAAAAAGACATAGAAACTAATAAAAGTGATTTGCCCGAAGCCTGGCAAGACCGTGCCAGGCTATAGAGTGAAAGAGAGTAAATTTGGGTTTCATCATTCTCACAGAGTGGGTGGAACCGGTGAATAATGCAGCACAGTTTCAGACGTTTCCTTTTGTAAGCTAAAATGAAGCTCAGGTGGGAACAAAATAGATCATCAAAAAAAAAAAATACATTTTTATACTTTTTTACTCACCCTAATGTATTTCAAAACCCATATGGCTTTCATGAAAGTTGAATTTCTGAAGAATATCATGGACACTATTTTACATATAATGAAACAAGTGAAGGAGGAGTATCACAAAAGTGTGCCATATGACCCTTGTGAGAGGAACAGATGAAAACTGAACTCATTATTTATAGAAAATTATAATATCTGCCCTAGTTCACTCTCAGATTCAGGAGCTCCGAGCTGAATCAATGAATCAGTAGATCAAGAACCTTCCTGAATAATTTGCTCATGAAAAAAAAAAAGACTAATGGGTTTGAAATTACATGAAAGTGAATAAATATTTTTTTTTCTGGGTGAACTATCCCTTTAATATTGACTTTTGACAGGATCACATGGTGCACAGCTGTAGAGAAAATCACTTTCACAAAGCTCATGCTATCAGACAGCTTTTCAATCCAGCTCAACAATAAACTGTCCTTCTTTCTTACCGTCATGTTTGCGTGGTCCTCAAAAGGGGGCGTGGCCTTCTGCTGCTCATGTTGACGGACAGCTGCCATCCTGTCGATCTTTCTCTGGCGCACTTCCTTCGCCTCGTCCTGCTGATGCAGTGCGGCTCCACCCACTTCCCTCATGGTGCTTTGTAGAAGTCTGGCCAGCTCGCTGTCAATTTCTGGCAATCGGCGGGCTCGTCTGGCATTGCTTGCTGCAAAACACGCATAAACAACGTCTTTCACCCTACGAGACACACATGCTCTCTTTCCTCACTTCCTCGGGGGCCACTTTTCAACCTCCATTTGGCCTCGAATCCATCTTCGTCTTTTCCAGTTATCCCTCCCACCCAATGAGAACCGCTTTCAAATATACCTGCTCTGAGATTCACGCTTCAATGCGATTCAACATCACAACTAACATAATCCTGTGATTTAATGCCAATGAAGACAGAACAACAGAGGATCAAAAGACTCAGGATAAAAAAGAGCCCGCCAGTGTTTTTTTTACTAAACCTAAATTCCCGCTGTATTCCTTCTTACAGAGAGAGAGAGACAGAGAGAGAGGGAGATCTACATAGCACTAGAGACAATAAGGCCTAAAAAAACATGTTGAAGCCCTCTGTTTATCTCCATCTCATCAGGTTGACATACACACACCCCTCATGCAACTGCCCACTCGTGGCCCAGAGAAATGTTGGAGCCACTGTGTTATTTTTCACTGGCTGTGTCTCAGCTATCTTTGCAGGACGTGACATTGTGTGGCATTGATGTCTACCACAGTAACAGGCAGCCTGCCCTTCAGTGTACAGATAAACCAGAACGGATAGTGATACACACACGCAAACACGTTTCAAACAAAAGCACTGAGGCCTGAAACATACTCTACATTCAACAAGATTTGCTTCAGGATGGAGATTTCATATGGAACATTAAGTGAAACATTTCCTTACAGTCAAACATATGCATACATACATACATACATAAATCAGAAGCGTGCCGTCTATATAAGCTGCGAACATTCTGCATACGCTAGCCATTTGAGAGAATGAGTTCACGGACTCTTTAATGAATTAAAACCGTAAATTCCTTGTCATTTGAGATGTAAAATTAAGCTTATGTAATAAAATGTTGTTATGCATCATTGTCATTGTTCAGCGTTCATATTGATTAGCTGGCATATGGAGGGATATGTCAGTTTCAAACTTTCGGGTTTTTGGCCTCCAGATTGGCCCACGCTGGGAAAATGTTTTTTTTTTTTTTTCCCTGGTGACGGCGATGGCTGAGCCAAACAAGAACCAGTTCGCAAATCAAAGTCTTTGTACGAATTAAATATCAGGAAAATGTTTGAACTGTCTAGGTGATATATTGGTGTGGCTAATTAAGAGCTAAATTTAAGAACTAATTTGAAACTGGTTATATCACTCTCCATGTCGGTTTGGTGCGGCTGTCCATTATCAAACTTCAAGCAGTGTTTTTTGCAATATGCTGGGAAAGTCATCGGATGGCAGCTCCTTTCTCACACAGATCTGATCTTGATTTTGTTAAAGCATTAGTATTGTTGCTTTTTGAACATTTCATAGTTGCTCTGCTTGCGATACATTAATATAAAAACTGATTAATGTACAGTATGTTAATGTGGTCTTGAAAATAAATTGTCAAGACCACAATTTCTAGCATGTGTTAAACTCATGACTATATCATGTAACTAATCCTGAAAGAAAGGTGAAAACAAGACATCATGTATAAATGTATATATATATATATATATATATACTGTACATATAGTGCCTTGCAAAAGTATTCATACCCCTTCATTTTGTTTTTCACGCTGAGTTGCTGTCTTGTGTTAAACTACTTTAAATTTCCTTTTTTCCACATCAATCTATACTCCATACACCATAATGACAAAGCAAAAAAACATTTGTGATAACTTTGAAAAACTGAAATAAGCACATTGCAAAAGTATCTGTACCCTTACCCCGGTAGAGGTATGATGCGACAAACTTTGCACATCTGCATTTGGCAATTGCTATTTTTCTCCTCAGATGAGAAGTGCCTGGTTTAATCGATACATGATGCTTGGAACTGAGGTTCATTGGACAAGAGAATCTTGTCCTTTAGGTGCTTTTTTTGTTGCAAATTGCAAGGTTTTCATGTGCCTTCACTAAGCAGAGGCTTAAGTCTGGCCACTCTGCCATTAAGCCCAGATAAGTTGAGCGTTGCAGTGATGTTTATCCTTTTGTAAGTTTCTCCCATCTCCATGGTCATAATTCTGGTCACAACTCTCTGGTCACAACTCTAGCCAAGGCCCTTCTCCTATTGATTGCTCAGGAGGCCAGCTCTAGAAAGAATGGACTTCTTCCATAAGGATTATGGAGGCTATGCTTGCTTCTGTAAACCTTAAATTCAGCATAATTTTTTTTGCAGTCTTCCCCAGTTCTGTGCCGTGACAAAATCCTGTCTCTGAGCTCTACAGGCAGTTCTTTTGACCACATGGTTTGGTTTTTGCTCTGCTAGGCATTTCATTAACAAATGCGTGCCTTTCTAAATCATATCCATTCATTTAAATTTGCCACAAGAAACACTAAAAGTGTAGTAACGTCTAAAAGTGAAATTGGAATGATCCTGAGCTAAATTCCCAGAAAAGGGTAAGAATACTTATTCAATGTAATTATTTATTTATTTATTTATTTATTTATTTATTTATTGATAAATTTGAAAAATTGTCACAAATCATTTTTTGCTTTGTCATTATGGTGTATGAAGTGTAGATTGGTGAGAAAGGTCACAATAAAATGTGAAAAAATTCCAATATTTATATGAGATTTAGTTATTTTTCCAATTTATTATATTTATAGGTCCACAAATTCACTGCATATTTACTGTAGCTGCAGTGTGAGTTGTCTGTGATGTCATCAACAAAAAGCACAGGACTGTTATCTCGTTCTTAGCAAAAACTAATGTAATTATTATAGCCTAACCAAGCATGATTATACAGTTTATCCAATCAGAAATGATCCGTTTTTTTGGGGGGGGTCATAACCCACCAGTGTATAAACACAGCTCTACGCAAGTACTTGAACACAAATGCTTCTAGCTATGCAAGTTTGATTTCACACATCACTGAATTCTAAAATGTGTTAGAATGCAATTCACAATGCATCATACAGTAAATGCATAAATTTAGCATTCTCAGTGTTGCTGAAAGATATTCTATGACGAGCGTTAACGTATATAGTTATCTTGTAATGTCTAATTCAAGTATGTCATGACAGAAGAACTTTGAAGACAATCTTGTGAAGCAGGATAATTAGCTTGTAAAAACACATTCAGTGTAATGGCACGATATTTGAAGGTCTATCAGGTTTGTTTCCGCTACAATAGTGCAAGATCGCACATTAACTATGTAAAACAACATTAACCATGTGCAAATCAGTGGCTATTCTCATGTTTCAGGCCTGAGGATTAATGTCTTACATAACAAGGCAATGAAAAAACTAATACTGTCCTCGAAGACTTTTGCATTCTAGATTCCCATATGTCATAATACTGTGATCCTCTATTGATCAGAACGAAAAGACTAATCCTAGCAATGCTGTCATTAAAATGAAGCAGTAATAAGAGAGAAATAGAGAACAGATAAATAAAATGGCCACTACAACTAGATAAGGGAATTCTAAGCTAAATCCTCTTCCGGAATTATCAGCAAATCCCATATGATATACTTTTAGAAATTCTCTAGAGCTCTAGAATTGCAGAGCTCTTGAGTTCTGGGGATATGAAGTCAAGCTCTGTTGCTTTAGAGAGATGATGTGCTATACCGTTAAGCTGGAGAACCGTTAAAGCAGGGACACTTCTTCCCGCAAAACCCCGAGAGGCATCGCCAGGCTGGACCACATGGGAGAGCGATGGAGGAAGAGCCAAAGAACTCTGGGAACTCGACACACTGCCACCTGTTGGAAAGAAGAATCCAAGAAATTGAATTGGGCTCATTCCAAATCAGTTTTGTTTGGTTAAATTTAATTCACATACATGTCATTGTCAACGTAACTTTTCGGAACATGGTTTTGTTACCTATAATTTTCTTTGTTCCTAACATTATGGGTGCGAGATTTTCAGAGATGCAGACAACATTTTTGAAAAAAAGGAAAACTTTTACAACGTGATTTAATCAGAAAGGATTCAAACAAATGTTTAAAATACATATTTAATGTATATACTATAAAAAAATGTCCTTAGACAATAAATCATTACTTCAATGTAAAGGTTAAAAATATACCCCTTTTAAAATGTAATCATCAGTCAATTTCATAAAGACATTTTATCCATTTTATAATCTTTTTTTATAACAATCTGTATTTTTATTTTTTGTAAAAGAGAGACTGGCACTGCTGTCATTCGGTTGCATTTATGACGACCGACACAATGCAACAAAGGAGGATGCATTGATTGGTGCTTTGCAATGAGAATTGTTCTGTGGTCAAAGAGGACAGGCAGGAATGTTAAACAGGGAGAAATGGTAGGATAGGCGGAGGAGTGAAAGGGAAAACAATACTTATGCAGAACAACTGAAATCTTGGTTTAGGTGAATTCTCCTTGGCCAATGACCCTTATCTTCCTGGTTCTCTCTCTCTCTCTCTCTCTCAACTGTGATTGCAGTGCACTGAGAGGCAGTGAATTGTCTAAACTGCAGTATAAGTGCTTTGCTCCCATGGGTTTCACAACAAGCATCAACCGCCCCAAGCATTCAATGGGCTTTACCTGTGATTCCTGACAGGTGAGAGCTGTAATTACAAGTCTGAGATACTGGTCAGGCACAGAACAGGGTGATTGAAAGTGGGAGTGGGTGCGTGTTTCAGGGCACTGCCTGTGATTGATTGAAACTTCAATGAAAACAGTAATAGATGGATACATAAGTCAGACATCTACACATTAAGGACACGCTTCTTTTGTCAATAAGAAAACAAACAGAGACAAATGTTTCCATTCAGCATTTAAAAAAAGAGTATTTCGTTTAAGAGCATGATGGTGTTTTGAGACAGTGATTGAGTGATTGTGTGTTACGCCAAGGAACACTGCATTTTATCCCAGGCAGTGATAAGTGATTATTTATCATCACAAAAAAAACATTGAAATTAATTTCAGACTTTTATGTGTGATCTTATAACCACATTATGTAACTAATTGCTTTATGGCATGTCAGAATTCCATGCCTAGAACAGGTTAAAAGAGTAAAAAAAAGAGAAAAAATGCATACCGATGAATTAAAACAAAATTTACAAAATATTTGATTTATATCCTGCCTGATGCTGCACTCTAAAAAATGCTGGGTTGTTTGAACCCAATTTTGGGTAAAATATGGACAAACCCAGCCATTGGGTTACATTTTTAAATTACATTTTTTAACCCAATGGCTGGGTTTGTCCATATTTTACCCAAAATTGGGTTCAAACAACCCAATGTACTATATTTGGACGTTGTTATTATTTTAAGTGGAATGGAATACCAGCAGCACCTAAACCACCAACTGTTATTGTACTTAGAAATCTGGCAAACAATTAGAACAATGAGATATTTATTCAATTCAAGTCAAAATAAATGAGAAGCTGCCCCATATATATATATATATATATATATATATATATATATATATAGTCAGAGATAGTCCACCCCAGACAGGTAGACACAGTAGAAAATGTGCCATAAATTTTAACATTAACATTAACCTTTATGACTTTTGCACTATTTGAATAAATAACATATTCACTAATGAATAAAACATAAATAAATCCTGCAAAGTAGAGAGTCCAGACACCTTCTGACCCATGGAACCTCACACACGGCATGTACATATTGCTAGATATTTAACAGTAACAGTCACGTGGAAATTACCATGAACTTCTTTATAAATTGGTAAAATGATGTGATCTATACACATCATCAAGCAAACAAACACAGTCTACTTAAATAAATGACGCATAATGAAATGCTTTCATGTCTTTACTGAACACAACGTGTAAACATTCACAGTGCATTGTGGGGAAAAGGGTGAATCTGTAGGCTAATGAATTCTCTAAAGGCTAATTGGAGTCAGAAGACAGTTAACCTGGAGTCTGAACAATAAGACGAGATAGAGCTGCCCTACAGAAAACACACAAAGTTTGCTATTCACAAGAAGCATTGAGTGTAAACCATGCCCTTCGACGAAAGAGATCTCAGAATGCCTAAGACTAAGCATAAAGTTAAAGAAAGGGTTATACAAGTATCTTTAAAAGCTGTGGAGTTCGTCGGTACACGGTTAGAGAAACTATCAACAAATGGAAAAGGCCAGCACTGTTGCTACTCTCCATAAGAGTGGGAGTCTGGCAAAGATTCAATGATGTTAAGAAGAGTCCAAAAATAGCTGTTAAAATCTGTTGGAACATCTACGGAATAAAAAAATGTTATACAATAATGAAATGATGGTGATTTATTTTTTAAGCAGATTTGTGTCTTGTTTTATTTAGTTAATTATCAGATCAAGTATTATGGCCAATTTTTGCAGAAAATATATATTAATTCTCACAAATCCCTCACATACTGTAGGCTACTGTCAGACAAGCGAAACACTGCATTAAATCAGATCACCATTAGCTGAACAAACGAAGGGTTAGCTGGATTGTTCTGAGAGAAAACAGCATTAATATTAAAGAAAAACGATTTCAAAGAATTCACATCTTAAGAAATGTGGCCTCAAGGAGTTTGCTCTTAAACCAACAAAGTAGATTTCTCAAGTTCTTTGCTCCCGCAAACTTTTCAAAGCATTAAGAAAAACCTTTCATGCATAAACTGTACATTCACAACCCAGTACAATTTTGCACAATATTGTGATAAAAGTGAGTCCTACTGTTGAGTGTCCAAAACTTAAACAAGTTTATAATCCGCCAAAACATCTGAAATATCATCTAGTTCTTCCTCGGCGAATCCGATAACTTTATACCTGCTGGTTGGGCGTTTTTTTATCTTTAGATGCCTCCATTAGACCCCTATTTACCCTGCAGAAAAAATTTCTATAGCTTCGGAAATCATTCAAACATGGAGCTCTTTTATCTGTAGCGGAGCACATGATAGGATTTCCATTAGGATGCACTTTCTCTTATCTTCTAAATGTAGCTATGTTTTAGAGAATAGACAGAAGTCTACTTTGGTCCCAATTGCAATTGTATACTATTGTTTTTTGTATTTCTTACTACGAAGGGAGAGATAGGGGACTCGCTTGAAAATAATTGTCGAGGAAATGCGATTTTTCTTTCATTCTTTTCCTCTCTCCTGTTCCCCATCTCTCTTTTTCTCTGCTGAAATCTTCGCCACGCTTATCAAACCTTTGCAGATGAGCAGCGTGGGGGCCAGAGGCAGGCGAATTATAAAATCCTAATCTTTTCTCCCCTCCATCTGGCCCGCGTCTCTCTCTCTCTCTGCTCGGTATAAAGGCATAAATAATCTGGAGGTGATAGAGCCTGTTGCTACTGTGAGAAGCGTTTGATAGACGCACCAAAACTCTCTGAACTCAGAGATGATGTTTAACCTGTTCAATTAAGTTATCTGTTTCTTTTCTGTGGATTTGCCGTGTTCAATTATTCACTTGTCTGTTCGCATAAAGCTGAAATTAAAGAGGATTTCATTAGGAGCTTTTCTCATTGCTTTTTAACATATGACAATACCAATCACCACGAGTCCAATTACAGAGAAGCTTCATTAATTCCCAACGATGTGACATGTCCTATCTGAGCAGAACATTTCGTAACAGTGTGGGATCATGAAGTAAGACATCAATACATGTGCATTACCCAGAGCGGCAGAATCACACTGTCCCGCTTTATGAAAACTTGACTGAATGTGTTCAAGCTATTCAAAAGACATTTGCATGTACATAATAACAGCTTTTTTTCCTAATCCCTTTTTCCTCTGACCAATAATTGTCTTTGCTTTGACCTACTTGATCCTCTGAGGTGCTTTTCGTGGATAAACATCTCTAAGCCTTAGAGAGTGAGTAAACCTCAATCTCTTGTTAATGGTGACCACTCATTCGGATTCAAATAAATGGACAACGCATTAATCCCAGATTGAGATATGGCGTTGAGCAGCTTTTGAGTTTGCCTTGATTTGCCTGTTTTGGATGAGTTAATTGATTCCGACCACTGAGAGAAAGAGACGGAGGAAAGCTGATTGGTATCTGACTTTTGGGTAATTTCGCAAGAAAAACTTGCGTTTTCACTGGGCCTCTAAGAAGGAGCTTAAACAGATAAACATGAAGATAGCCTGTGAATAGCTTTAATTCGGCTCGATGTGGAAAAGAACTCAAATGTTTAAGGTCACTAATGACAGATGCTAAGAGAGCTGCTTTCTTGAAACATCCATCTATCCATCCATCCGCCCACCCAAAAAAGCTTATTTTACTTCTACTTTCTAATATTAAAATTTTAGTTCCGGTTTGCTACCTTATTTCAAATTCAGGAATTAAATTGTAAGGCATTTTCAATTAAATTCTAAATGGCAAACAACCCTGACAAGCAGAGAAATGTTTTGATATCACCACAAAGCAATATTTAAACTTTGCAGGGAAATAATCTTACAAATGGTTTTCTTCTAACAGTCTCTGCATATCAAACAAGAAAAGTCGAATAATAACAGAGCTATCAAAACATTCCACATTACAGCTGATTAGCACATTATCCTTACCAACGTTTCCAAGCCGCAAATGCAGAATTCCTTTTACGGTAGTGTAGACATTGATGGCTGGAGAGGCGCTGTGCTTGCTGTCATGCCTGCTGGCAAAGTTGGCATCCTGCAGGTACTCAGTAGTGATCACTTCCAGCTCATGGCTCACCTGGACGGCTGCACGGCCTTGACGGAGCATATGCTGCAGAAGTAAACAGCAAACATTAACATTAAACCTGTCAATTAAATGTTTTAAATCATAGTGTGATTAATTATAAAAAGAAATGTACAAAACATGTTTAGAAATGTCCTGAACAAAAAGGAAACGCCTGAAATGTCCCTGAATCAATTTTATTGATCTAACCATGTAAAACAAAAAGATAAACAAAAATAACCACCAACAAAGACATATGTTGCAGGCTACTGACAAATGCCAACTTCTGACGACCTCGCGGTTGCGTTTGAAGCCCGAATGGACCTTTTGTTCATTCTGAAAAGGTCAGAATCCATGCTAAAGAGGAACAGTCCAATTATGTTGATGTGATTGTATCTATTTCTGGTCTTGTTTTGTTTTAACCTTTATTCAACAGCTGACATCGATGAGAGCTCTAGCCAAGAGACCCGCGGTGGTGAGATCTAACAGACGCAGGTGTCCTGAAGTATGGCATGCATATTTCATAATTTCGACATGACACTCCCATCTGAGCACACTAAATAATGAATACCGCAGAAAGGTTTCGATGTGCAAGGTGACTGTCTGTCTGAGTTTAACAGCTGTGAGAGCTCTGTTTGGCTATTAACGAGGGCAGTATTTGTACCTGTGTCAAAATTCGAAGTATGGCTTGTGGGGTTATTACCAACATGGCAAGTTGAGGACTTGCAAGGCTGTTGCCGAGCAGAGTATTTGGAGTTGTGTTGTATTATTGTTTTGTCATGGTTTGTGTGGGGGTGTGTTGGGTTACTGTAATATGAATTTTAGTGTGCAGTACAATGAGTCTTTGTGCGTTTAGATGCATGACAATATGTAAGGTCAAGTAAATGCCTTTATTGGCATTCTGTCAGCTTATTCAGTAAGCATATGTCTGACTTTGTAACAGTTTTGACACCAACATAATGTCAAAATCATGGTTTTCTTGCAAGTAAGCCTGAAAATTATAACAGTTTTTTTTTTCCAAAATCAACACTTGCCAAAAATAAAATTAGAGGAAAATTTCCATGCAAAAGTTTGGGGTAGTTTTTTTGAAAGAAGTCTCTTATGCTCACCAAGACTGCATTTATTTAATTAAAAATACAGGGAAGATTGAAATATTGTAAAATTGTATTACATTTTAATAACTTTTTTATATATAGTTTAAAATAATTCCTGAAAAAGCTAAATTGTCATCAGCCAATTCTCCTGCTTAATTCTCCAATTCTCACACAGTATAATTATTCAAAAATCCTTCTAATATGCCTATTTGGTGCAAACAAGACTTTTACATTTTAACATTTATTATTTATCATCACAGTTTAAAATGGTTGTGCTGCACAATATTTTTGTGGAAACGATGACATATTTGTACAACAAGGTTCTTTGATTGTTTTTTTTTTTTTTTGAATAAAGCATCTATGTGCTATCGAATATAAATATTTTGTAATGTTGTAAATTCCTTTACTGTCGCTTTCGATCAATTTAATGCATCCATGAGTTAGGGTCAGTAAATAAAGTAAATGAACACTTTAATCTTGTCATAATTAATAAAGCAAATTAATACAGTATTCACCCAAAGACATTTTCAATGCAAAATGGAGTTTAATGGCTGCTTAAAATTTGTATGGCTGGAAATTAATTCAAAAGGGGTAAAATATCACTTTGAACCCTAATAGGTCATTTTACCTTCAGCTCCACAGCAGCTGAGCCAATCAGCATTAAAGATTCACTGTCCCAGACATCAATCTGCAGGGAGTGGATCGCCAGGTATCGCAGGAACCACCCCCGCTCACCTGGCTTGAGGAACTGCGGGTCAACTCGGTATTGCAGCTGCAGACCAGGAAAACCTGAGTATGAGGAAAATACAAGTACAAGAAATAACCATACTGATCTCTGTTTAGCCACCAAGCAAAATGTGTGGGAACATTTACATAAACATTTCTGAGCTACAATCCTCTTGCACGCACCACATCCTGCCAGTCATGAATATCAAACACTGGCAGTGCCGCAGGCGCTGATGTTTTCTATATGTTCCCACACATTTCCCCGTGTCTAAAGTGATGACAGTAATCAGTTCTGAAAGTGCTTGGGTAACATTGCAGTTAACATTGCAGTTTTATGTAAAGCTGGAGATGATCATGGACTTCATGTGAAAGTGGCAAGCAAATAGTGCCTGATAGTGTAGACCTGAGCAGTGATTTAAAGTAAGGACAAACACGTGTAAAGGAGTGTAAGGAAGCATTAGTGATGTTTTCGAGGGGATGTAGATGTGGTAGATGATGGTAGGCCAGAGAGGAAGGAACGTGTAAAAAAAGAGTAGGGCAAGGCTGCTTTTGGATGTATGGAGATTTTGATGGAGGAGATGTTGGCAAAGTAGCAAAAGGGGCATTGCAGTAGTTTAACCATAAAATGTCTGTAGTCTGGATGAGGAAAAAGAAAACAAAAATATTAAGTATAACCTTTGGCCACAGTAAGGATGCATTTAATAGATCAAAAATGACAGGAAAGCCATTTATAATTTTATAAATTATATTTCAAGTAAATGGTGTTATTTTTTAATTTACAGATATAATCCACACAAATTCTTTTTATTACTTGAAAGTGGTTGGATTGCTTAAAGTCCCACTGTAGTCAATAATTGGCTTTATGCACAGCTGCACTACTTCCTGAACAGGTCCTTGTTTCCTGTCTGCCATTATTGGACAAATTGATTAATTCAGGTGTGCCTGACCTCGGTAGTCACGGCAACAATAATCAGACACACTTGAATTAATCAAGTTTGGCCAACAATGGCAAACAGGAAACAAAGAGCTGGCTTATGTTCAGGAAGTAGTGCAGCTGTGCATAAAGTCAATTGTATCCCTTAAAACTCATCTTTGATAACCAAAATGACACTTAATTTTTTTTTTTCCTTGAAAACGTTTTTGAGACTGTCTTTAGCCGTGTTTCCATTACCCTTCAAATTGTGCAAATTGAAACTGTGAATTGAAAATATGCCCAATGGAAACAAGAAACAAAAAGTTTTGAAGAAATCTGTAATGGAAACGTGCCTTTTGATTCACTGCAGTTTTAAGGAGAAAATATTCAGCAATGGTGTCGACTTATGGAATTTAAAACACCACAGACATATAAATAACATCAAAAGCTTGAATTTCATCACAGGGGGACTTTAATGAAGTGTAAAAATATTTTTCTTAAAATTATACATGTATTTACTGTAATTGTTTATCAATTTAATGCATCCTTAAAGTTCATACATACAGCCTAGTGTAAAAGGAAAGTGGTAAAGGCCAAAGCACCAATCCCTGTGGAGTAAGGCGTGTAAGCCTTTCCAGTTGACTTGGTACCTACTATCATCCAGGTAGGATATAAAACAGAAAAGTACTGACCTAGAAATGAGCATTTCTGCCATTTTAGAGATCAACAGTATGTTGTTTGCAGCATCAAATGCTGCCAATAGATCCAGAACAAACAGTATGGAGTTAAGCAAGGACACTCTGTTTATTGGAACATCAGCAGTTTGAGTAGACTGACTGAATTTGAAGCCTGATTTATGGGGTCAAGCATGTTGAAATTGAACACAAATAAACAACAAACCCTGGATGCATTTTCATTTGTGGAAAACAACAAGCAAATGCAACACTAATGCTTAATGAAGTCAAAATGTTAAACTGGATGTTGCTTTTACATTGTGCGACTTCAGGCAGAGAGCCAAAAATATTATTTCTTCATTGAAGAGAAGTGGAATGCTCAGCTGAGAATCTGGGATGAGAAGATGTTATGCAACAACAAGTAATTGCAAAATAACAGCATCATATCCCACAGGATACAAATGTTCCCTCCAAAGACATCTAAAGGCCTTCCGTGCAAACTCATCATCATTCAGCCTGTAATCTTTATGGTACTTTATGGCATTGTCTTGTATAGTTGGTCCAGAGGTCCCTTAAAGCAGAGGTCTTCAAAAGTGCCAGACAATTTTCATTTTTACTCAAACTAATTTTTGTGAAAAGAACAAAGATAAAGGACAAGTACATTTTTCAATGTTTGTCCCCAATTTAAAAAAACTAAAACTGACATGCACTGTACATAATTGGTCATTATTTTAATAGCTCTGCATTGTAAGCAACAAAAGTATGTAAGTACATTAATCATGACTGAGAACTAAACTGAATGACTTAAATTCTCAATCAATTCCTGAATTAAAATGTACATTGAATTGAGTTAGCAAAAAGGATAGAGAATTGCAATGAGGACGGACGGACGGACGGACGGACGGACGGAGATAGATAGATAGATAGATAGATAGATAGATAGATAGATAGATAGATAGATAGATAGATAGATAGATAGATAGATAGATAGATAGATAGATAGATAGATAGATAGATAGATAGATAGATAGATAGATAGATAGATAGATAGATAGATAGATAGATAGATAGATAGATAGATAGATAGATAGATAGATAGATAGATAGATAGATAGATAGATAGATAGATAGATAGATAGATAGATAGATAGATAGATAGATAGATAGATAGATAGATAGATAGATAGATAGATAGATAGATAGATAGATAGATAGATAGATAGATAGATAGATAGATAGATAGATAGATATCACATCTCTTCTGAAATAAAAAGGAAGAAAGCAGGCTGTTAGAGCTGATCCTCTTGTTCCCCTGCATCTCTCCATCATGCTCTCTTGCTCTGTCACTCTCTCATTATCGGTCTCATTTCTTCAGTTCTCTTCCTCCACCACCCTATCCATCTTACTCTTCAACCTTTGTTCTATCTTTATCGTCTATTCCTTCGTTCTTCTCAGGTGTACGCTGCAGGCAAATAAGAGGTTCCCTACTTATCATGAGAAAGACGCATCCTTATGTCATGTATGTATGTTCCACCTCATCGGATACTTTATCTAGCCAATCAGTAAAGACCATTTAATACAAATTCCAACAAGTGGTAAAACTGCTGCACAGATTTTCCCTCGGATTGGGACATATTTTTCAGTCAAGGAGGAGCTCGCAACACAAATAAAACTTTTAGCCAAGATTTTCATGGTATAACATGATGACAAAAAGCCCCTTTAGCTATGGGAAAAGTGCACTTGAGGTTCTCTTAGCTCAACATTTTAAGGTGCTTTGAATTATCGGCCTTTGCCAGTCTGTGAGAAACTATTGATAAAAATAACTCACATCAGGGGCAGGTAATAAGTATTTTTGGCAGCCATACAAACCAACAGAGCCAACACTGTTTTCTCAGCACTACCAAGTTCATCACAAAGTCACACCGTTTCTACACTTCCCCTCAGCAGGCTGCTGTGTATGAAGAGTCCTTCTTAAAAGCAATTACTGGACTTCGGCCAAAAGCTGTTAAACTATAATTGCTCATTTTTTAGAGCTTTATTCACTAAAACACTGCTTGTGTTGCAGTTAAAAAAACGCTATAAAAGTTTACAGACATTGATGAAATTCATTACAGCAAAAAGGTGGTGCTTGCAATTTTGATGAGTGCAGTAAATATGCCTTTGTTTTCAGATTATTAGCAAAGATTCTTTTAACACAAAAGACAACAGGTGAAATAAAAAGTGTTGAGCAGAACTATAAAGCATTTATATGAGGATGGTAATCATACCGGAATTAAGTGTGCCATCCTTGTTGATAAGGGAGAGGACACAAGGGTAATGAGGATCGGATTTGAGCTTGCTGTTCCTCTCCGGCTCAAGCAGCTTCAGGCGCTCTGTGGTGACAGGCTGGAAGCGGTAAAGCTGGAAAGTAAAATGGACAGAGCTGGGCCAGTCTGAATTCACACCAGTTTGAGGGACCCTGTGAAGAGACAGACAACTGATTGGCATTGGGGAATGTGGCATTATTGAAAAGCAATGATGACATACGATTGGATCAGTGAGGACATTGTAAATGACTTGAAAGAAATATTATGTGTGGAGTCGGTGTGAGTACCCCATTATTAGGAGTCACTTGGTGGCGCTTTGTTATGAAGAATCAATCTGAGTAACTCCACAATGACGAACAAGTCTCAGTGACTGGATGATAAAGAGCTAGTCTGAGTGACTCCTTCATAAAGAACCACTATCAGCGATGCAATGATGGAGTGTCAGTTCAAGGCACACTATGATGAAGAATCTGTCTCAGTCACACTATGACAAAAACTCCTTTCAAGCAGATCAATAGAAACTGATTTAAAGTTTTTTTTTTAATGGTTAGAGGTCATATGGCAATGAATCAAAATAAAGATAAGTGTACTATGAAAGCATACTGTAACTTGCTAGACTTAAAACTCCCTCTCACTCATTAAATTTCGCTATTTTATACTTCTGTCATCAGTCAGATGAATGTACTCAAACATAAAATAAATTAATTACTTTTTATGGTAGAAAAAAAACTCAATTTAGACCTCAATGGAATAAATAAGAAAATAATAATATGGCAATTAAATAAAAATAAAAGTCTAAATGTAGGGGGAAAGCTAATGCAATCACCACACTACACTGACACATTCTAGCACTGCCAATTATAAAGTTAATGGTGAACACCAGTCTGACTGAAAACGCTCAATTAACAGGATACTTCACCTCTGGAAAGATAAATGTGCATATGTGAATTTATACTTGAATTTGGAGCTTTATAGACTGAGGAAAGCCAGAAAATGTATTTTTGGCTTATGTGGATGAAAAAAATCCCAGAATGCACTTGCTTTGCCTCGCTAGGACGCCACGCCTACCGGTAACAGAGTGCAGTAGTGAGTGAGTAAATCGCTACTAGTGAGTCTCCGTGATGAGTCTGCCTGAAAATGTGTTTCGAAAACGTTCAAAATGTCTGGGATTTGGCTTTTGTGTTCTACAGTCACCATTCATTTTGTTTACTGTGGCAAATAAGGACGAGGCTAGGGCCGTGTGGAGAATGGCGCGAGGCCAGTTGCGCGATTACCGATGAGTGACGCGTATCTCCACCAAGGAGTGGGGATTTTCTTAGCAATGTTAAAACGCACATCAACCGATCACTTGTTTAGCGTTCATGTAAACATTAAATTCAGATTCACCAATCAGAATGAATTTAGTAAACAATGAATGGCGACCACAGAAAGCAAAAGCTGAATCCCAGACATCGATGAGCGGACATGTCTGGGAGAAAAGAGGATGGTAACACCTACTACTCAGCTTTCTCCACAGAACAAGAGCCTGCTAGCTTAGCTTCCAAAAAGAGATGGCTGACACCATGTGTACATTCTGTGAGTGAGATCCCACCCTCTATAGGCGGGTTGAAAATATGCGGGACAGCCCCTATTACTGACTGTAGTCTTTAGCCTTTGGCCAAAAAAAAATAAAAAATAAAAATAAAAAAATCAATAAAAGAACAATCATCTGAGTATTTCTTTCCAAACAAAACATACATAAATCTCTCATCTCAGGGGGGAAGAGATACTACAGGTTTTCTACCAATACAAAACTTAATGCTAAATCGTAAAGTATTCCTTTAAGTAAATACAATAAAACAGTATCCAGAGCTTGAAATAATAATGCTCTAGGCCTCTTAACAGGTCTCTTAAAGTTAGAAAAAGAGCAGGTAAATCATAAAACAAAACTTTACATTTAATAATGTTGAACTTCATTTCCTGAAAGCAAAATCAATAACTTCCTTGCAAATTCATTGCACTGTGGCTCTTTCACAGAAGAGAAAAATCATTATTTTTTTTTTAATTTATTTATTTTTTTTTCTGGTAAGGCAGGACTTTTAGGAAGAAACAACTTCCTTAAAAACATGATATTTTAAATCAATTTAATTAGCCAGTAATGGTTCACTGCATTTTATGTAAGCAATAATCATCCATCACTGAACTGCTCCGCACCTGAGAGAACACGGAGCTCAGGGGCGATGGGTTCACACATTCAAGCCTGAAAGTCTAAAAATCAACTTCACGCTGTTGCACGAGCAAGAGGATAAACAAAAGATATAAATAATTAAATGAAAGGATATAAATGAATTAATCAAAGTCCTAGGTGACATTTGAGAGCTGACAGGGCAATGTGAAGAGTTCGTCTCCATCCTCAGCAGAATGAATTAAAATGGAGGGACAGATTAGGGAGGGATGATTGCTTTCTTTTCTCTTTGTGAGGAAGATTAGCAATCAATCACTCAGAATTAGATAAGGATAGAAACTATTTAGAGTGTGGACAATTGGCAGGCCCACTGAGAGCGATCACATCACAATTCTAGAGTTTAAGTGCTATTCACTCAAAATGTCAGTTCTGACCTAAGAGCCAATCAAATGACTTGATTTCTTCAATTAAAAGAATAGGCCTTTCAGCTATGCGAGGATTCCACATCAATATTCATCTGGTAAACAAAGGGATGGAGAGCTCTGCATGATGAGTGAGATTTCTAATAGACACAAATGCACAATGACTACGTATTTTAGAAGGGAGATTCATTTAGCAGATAAACCACACAGTTTTCTTCCTTTACAAAAGAGAAAATGTATCAGGTATTTCCATCTACCTTTAAAAGCCAATAGGTCAAATAAGTCATGATTCACCAGCTTTCTTACTGTGTGTTTAGAAAAAAAGAAGTTTCCAACAGCATTCCAGTCAAGGGTATTTAAAAATCTATTGACCAATCAAAATGACAACGTTCTGTTCATTATAAGCACAAGATGAGTTATTACATCTGCCACTTTAAAGGGGTCATGACATCACATCAAATTTCTCTTGATCTATGTACCATTAAAACATCCTGCGAGTTTTGTAACCTAAAACGTCCCATTATAAACAAATACTTTATTCAACCGAGCTCCAAATTTTTGGTTATTTGGTTATTTTGATATCTGTGATGTCACATGAGCAAATACATTTGCACATGATTGCTTAGAGCAAAATATTTATAAAATAGTTTTACGTCATCACACCACAGGTAAAACTCAGTTGTGTTCAGTCGCTTAATGGCTGATAATTGTCCACTCCAGACAGGACTGTCACGTCAAAAGCAAAGAGAACCCATTATAATTACTGATGCTGTCTAAACTGGTTCAATTTCTGACATACTCCACACGCTTGTGTCAGCTGACAACAGGCCAAATGGAAGAGTAAAAGAACGTTTGCCTCGACGTGTCCTGTTTAAACAGCTTGTATGCAGCTCTGTACAGATCTCAGAAGGTCAAGATTCATAATTAATGGCGTCCCAAATCGCGTTGGAGGATTATGTTTTGTTCGGAGCATTTGGTTTTATAAATAAGAGATTTTACAAAAAAAAAAAAAAAAACTTTTGTAGGAAAAATAAAGCAACCAACTGTATTGGATTGGACGCAACTACAATGCCAACTGCAAGTAAAGGAAATCATAATGCTTTGTCTGTAAATTATAGTTTTACTTGGTGTTGTTTTCAAAACCTGTACTCGAATGCAATATCAAGAGGGTGTTGATACTTTTTCCATGCAATGAAAATAGCCAATCGTAACATTGGTTGTTTAATAAAAATCCTGAAAGGAAACATCTGTTAAAAGCAGATAATTTCAAACATCAGGGTTGAAAATATTTTTTCCCCTTCATATATCTTTTTTGTGCACAAAACTTTACTTACATTTTAAGAGAACCTCAACGATTATATATGAATATATATATATATATATATATATATATATATAGTGAGAGACTAAATGGTAGCTTTTTGCTATTTAGTTGTAGCATTAAGCCATAATTTTTAAATTAATTTTATTTATTTATTCATTTATTTTAATTCACAATTTCTTATGATGTAATTAATTTTTATCGTTTTTAATCAACTCACAAACCCGTTTGGGAACCCAAAACGATAAAATAATAAATATATACATAAAATGAGTTAAGATTGTTTGTGGAATTAATCATATTTCATTGTATTAAATGAATAGCCCTAATAATAAATTAATAAATGGATCTCAAGGCTTTAAACGGCTGAAAAGAACTATGTCACAATCTCCTCCTATTTGAAAAATACAACAACCTGACAGAGGGATGCAGAGAAAATACAAGACAAAGATAGCGAGAGTGTGCTTTAAATCTATCAGTGCCTGATTTGAGAACAGAGAGGTGCCCAGATCTGTCACAAGCACACTTGACAAGTGCCGTTTCTTATGTGGACAAGTTAGCATCAATACTTGCGTGATATATAGACATTGGCTGATTGGGGGCAGAGAGAAGTTAGCCAGAGATGCTTGGCCCTGAACCAGCATTTGAGAAGCTGCATTACCATTGAAATAAAGGACCTGACATCTCCTGTTTGATAGCTAGTGTTTCAACACCGCTCAGAAAGGCTGTAGACTGGAACATACGGCTACATAACAGATCTGCCAGTGAATCATTCTAAGCAGATTAAGTCATATTGCAATTCATTACTAAAATTACTACATTATATTACAGCATAATACTATTATACAGTTTTATTACAATTCCAATACAACTTTTGGCTTTTTTTCCCAAACACTGCTTCGAATACTTTTTCCTGGAATACACAAATTACCAACTGAAATAAACAATTTATCTTAATAGAGTACTTAAATAAATGACATTATTCCAGACAGATGACGTTAGAAAAAAATAAACAGTCACAATCATTTCCAGTATGTCTGTATTTGTCTGGACACGTCTACAGGTCCATTCGCACTGCACAGCCACAGACAAACCCCAACAAACAAGTTGGCCGTTGGACTAAGAATTGTGCTGTGTAAATTGGCCTTAGAGGTAAACTGTGAAAATATTGTAACACTTTACAATAAGTTTCATTATTTAACATTAGTTAATGTATTAACTAACATGAACTAACCATGAACAATACATTTGTTACAGTATTTGTTAATCTTCGTTGATGTTAGTAAATAATAATAAAGCTGTTCATTGTTTGCTCATGTTAGTTCACAGCGCATTAACTAATGTTAACAAGATTTTAATAAAGTATCAGTAAATATTGAAATTAACGTTTACAAAGATTAATAAATGCTGTGTAAGTGCTGTTCATTATTAGTTCATGCTAACTAATGTAGTTAACTAATGTTAACTAATGAACCCTTATTGTAAAGTGTTAACAATATTTTCAACAAGCAGCCAATATTTTAATGAATCAGTTTTCCCCCAAAAAAGGGAGGGGGGTAGATAAGATGGAGCGCAGATAAGACGGCCTGACATCAAACGTACCTGGTAAAGGCCAGGAACTGCAGGATGAGAGTGTTGACCTGCAGGTGATCTGCTTCTTCTCTCTGGAGGTCAAAGTTGACAGGCTCAGAAGGATCCAAAACCTCAGCCACCTGGTTCTGATGGTCCAGGATCTGAGGAAAACCAGTGGAGAAGAGCTGGGCCAAAGATCTCCGGGAGGTCGATCTGGAAGAGCTGAGATAGAGTAATCGCATTTGCAACAGTCTGTCAATAGAAATATACAGTATGCATGTGACATTTCCAAAGATAAATTAAGCACTACATAATGTAGATTTTTCCAGTACATTCAATTACCTAAGCATTTCATTTACTTACTGAACACCTGCCTTACAGAGCCTTTTACAGTTCTTTGTGCTTCATTGATCTTCAGTCATAATACTGTACCTGCACACACATCTAAAGCTGCCAAGTGCTGTCAAGACAACCCGTGGCAGACAGCCTACTGTGCGTTATCAGGTACATTCTGTATCTCTTCACAATGTATCCCATGTACTATCCCGTGTGTTACAGGGTACTATGACATCCTCTGGTGTGATCTGGTAATATGTCCTGCTGTGATCTCTTAAAAGGGATCTCACACATGAGATGAGATACACGGTTTTAAGAGGTTTGCATCAAGCAGTTTCTTAAAGGCTTCAGAAATGTCTACTTTCTTGAAAGACTTGCATTGTCACATAAATATAAAAGCATTTGAAATATGTCTCGTTAGACAAGAACATTGCAAAAAAAGCAAAAAACAGCAAATAAAATAAAATGTGTGAGGTAAAAAAAAAAATCGCTGTCGTGCAGAACTACAGCACAATATGAAATTTAAAAGGGTTGATAAATCCACACAATCATAGATGTCTCACACAACCAACATGATGTTAAAATTGACTATTTACTTCCTTACTGCAAGTCTAATTGTGAATTAATATTTGATACAAATTATTCCAAATAGACATTAATAATCTCATAATCCATTTTTAATCAACAACAACCTCATTCACGCACACACACACACAAATATTCACATATACATAACACATTTTGACATCCCTGTAAACACATAATCATAACATGTAATGTCTTTGAGCAATATGACTCACAGTAAGAATATTTCCCCTGTACTGAAGCTGTTTATTTAGGAGTTATGTTTAGGAGCCCCTAACGAGTGCTTTTCCAACATTACAGAACAGTGAATATATATGTGAGCGTAATGACAGCAGGACTTTAATATGTTCTTCCAGTGACTAAAAACTAATTAGGAGACACAGTAATTAGGCCTACACTTATACCAGAGGCTTTTAATTGCCACAGTCAAATAAGAGTTTAATATTACCTATGGATCATGTAATTTTCTGCTGAATTACACATTAATAGTCCTTGCTTATTATTTTCACACACGTCCGCCCAATATATTCTTACCAGGATCCACACAGAAGAAAAAAAAAAACTAAAAAAACAAAATAAAGATATAGAGTGACACAGACATGAAGAAAGATGAGAGCAGATAGAGACTGAAAGAGACACAGTACTGTTTTGGTAATCATTTCTTTAACTTAATTCATGTGCATTATTAATATATGATCGGTTAAAAATATTTAATTAATTACATGATATGCTGATTAAGTAATTAAAACAAATCAAAGTTACATAGTACTATCAATGATTCGAAAAATTATTGGGGTAGATGAGAGTACTACATTAAAAATACAAAAATGCGATTTATTGATTGATTAAACATTATCCTTTACAGTCCACAGCAATACATTTCATAATTGAGTTTGGTAGGCATGATTAAATTACCAAAAAAATGTATTAATATTAATTTAAAATGATTTTTTAATTTATTTTACTGAATGTCTTAGTTTCTATTGGACTACGCTTTCTCGTAATGACAACAGACCAGTGGGATTTGTCCTCATAACCAGCAACTCATTTAAAAAAAAAACTGAATAAGCGACAAGAGATTTTCTTATTATGTAAATGTTTTATTATAATATCCTAGGGAAATCAAAAGCACTTCTGTCCTTGTCCGTGAGACTCTGAGCTCTTCAGAACACACATAGGCCTAGATGCTGTTTTAATCTAACCAATTAAAGTCCCTCACATAGGAAAAAAATATATATATTTAATATTTAAATATATATATTTAATATTTAATTTTTAAAATATATATATATATATTTTAAAAAATATATATTTAAAATATATATTTAAAATATATATATTTAATATATATATTTAATTCATTAATTTAATTAATGAAAGAGCTTAATTCATTCCACCTGGTTTAGTATTCAGACTTTATTTAATTTGAAAGGATTCAATCAGATACGACGGCTCTTATTTTAAATAAAGTTGTTAAATAAAGTTAGACACATTTGTCCCCTGCGCTCTGTGAATCTGCAGGGCCAGATGAAGATTATGTTGGCCTGTTAACTGTCTTTGGTCTGAGTTAGACGATGATGTGACACCAAACAGCTCCTGAATGACAACTCTGTCCTCCCTGAGATTTTAAATGGCCATCTCAACTCACAGTTTCAGCAAAACTGTAGTCACTTTTAAACACAAGTCCCCATATAAACAAAGACAAGGCCTGTTGATACATCAGCTAAAATAAACAACACATAAAAATGTGTTGGTGTATTAACAAATGGAGCAATGGTGACAGAAAGGGATATTATGAGAGAAATTGGAATTAGAAAAAGCAGCAAATTCATGATGGGGACATAGAGTAATGTCTGTTTATCTGTCTTGTCTGTTTCCATTTGTTTGCCCGTCCATTCACCAATCTATGTTATATACTAAAACTAAAATTTGCCATACTGATCCCATAATTGGCTGCCATAATTAGCACAATATCCGTACTAGCATTTGCATCTGCATACAGTATATGCAAATACAAAATTATTAAAAAAGGGACAGAACATTATAGATTAACGTGAAGAATAAGGCTCCTGTACAACTGAATCGTTAGTGTGTCTATGTTTCTCACCCGGCAGAGTGTGTTCCAAGGGTGATGACAGGGGCATGCACTGGGGTGAAGGTCAGCTCCTGCATCTCATCCTCTTCCTCACTTCTGTCTGCCTCTCTCTCCTGGACACTCAGCTCCAGGTGAGCTATGCTGCTGGCAACTGGACGCTCCTGGTTCCATTTAGATCAACACATGTGTGGAAAGAAAGAAAAACAGACAAATTCATTTTGGACTGAAATTCAGGAACAGATCCTGTAAAACAAAAACCCAGAGGTCTTGATGAAGATTTGACTCATATATCTTGTCTCTGAAACATATAGTACTGAGAATATTTCATCAGCAAATCTAAACCAACCTCCTAAAATGTGCAAAAAAGTAAAAGTCAAGTCAACAAAGAGGTCAGCAGCTTGTTCGCTAAGAACTTCTAAGTTCGTTATGAAATGCCTGAAGACACAACTCATCCACAAGGACTTGATCAAAAACCAATTACAGAATTTTCTATTCTCCTGACAGTACCTATCGTCAGGCAACACACCCACGGGCCACCAGAAATCTGTTCATTGGCCATATAATTTATATTCCTGAGAAATTGGAAAGTATTTCTGGGAATCAAGGTACACAGTTTTTCCCCAACAAAATTCTGCTTTGTTATCACAAGAATAAATTACATTTCTAAACATTTCAACAACAACAAAAAATTACTTTAAATTGTTATTAATATCTCACAATAATACTGTTTGTGCTTTATTTTTGATCAAATAAATGCAGCCTTGGTGAGCATAAGAGACTTCTTTTTAAAAAAAATGTAAACAGCAGTGAACTGTATATTATACTAATCTATTACCTTGTTTTTTATGCTGACAAACTTTTAGCTTGTTGTATTGTACTTTTAATGTCACTGCCCACTTTTGATGAATTGCTTGTGTGGTAGCAATCCTCATTTTCATTTGTGTCTGCAAAATGAATAGATGTAGGCCTAGATGTGGCATGCTGGTATATGCATCCAAAAATCACATCCACTTGAAAACACAGTAAAAAATATTGTTGTTTAACTTAAAAAATTAAGTAACCTGGTTGCCTTAAAATTTTAAGTTGATTGAACTGGAAAAAGTGAGTTAATACAATGAAGGAAATTGATTTAATCATCAGAAACTCTTAAGTTATCTGAACTAAATAAATTATTTAAGTTGATATGACAAAAGAAAAAAATGTTGTGATAACAAAACTTGAAAATATTTTTTTTACAGTGTGCATTTGTTTTAAAATCAGAATATAGCACAGAATATTCACAATGCTTTTTGCCACAATGCTTTGTGATATTTATGAATCTCTCCATCTCAAACTAGAGAATGATTTAAATCTCTAACTTGAAGATAGGAAAAGGCGATTAATTAAAAGAAAAAATGTATTAATTAACACAATCACAAAATTCACGAGTCCTTTACCTATAAATGATATGACTAGCATGCAGGAAGTCGAGCATAGCAGAAATTTCCTCCCTAATCGCTGTCATAATACCCCATGTGTGGCACAAATAGCCTTGAACAACTGAGGAGGAGGTAACAAAGCATCGTATAGTTAAATGCACCGCATGACTACAGGCAACAGCATAACCATACACGCTCCCACACATGATTAGCATAATATCTGTGGATATCCTCGTGCAAAATATGTGATACGCTCCCACTCTATACAGGCTGTATCTAAACACACTGTATTTCCATTAAAATAACACAAGGACATTACCATTACAAACTGTTCTCATCCCAGATTTCTCAGCAGAGACACCTGTAATAATGTGCTGATACATCTCATACAGGATATGTTTACACGAGGTACATTAAACTAGTCAACAAGTTAAAATTCATGTCATAATATCCGTATACATCTTCTTTGTAGCTAGCCTGGGCGCTTTTAGCTTTATGTTAAACAATCCTCTTCTGTAATGTGCTCACTCAATGGTTTACCTAAAGAAGCAGTATCATGTTGTCGCCAGCTTTTACATTATCCACGAGGGAAATGTAGTCTAATGAATCCTTATTTCATAACACCTTAGGTACAATTTCACAACAATAACCATTCGGCCCGGTGGTGAAAAAGTCTTACAGTGCGTAAAATGTTAAAACGACAGTACAAAGAACAAATTTAAAAAGGGGAAAAAAGATGCATCACAAAAATATTATCATTTTTCAACATTTATGAACAATCAATCATCAAATCAGCATATTAGGACGATTTCTAAACGATCATGTCACACTAAAGACTTGACTTATGTTTATCATGTATCATATGAAAGTAGTTTAGAGCTGAAGTGAACCGACTCGGTGGATCACTGATGGGTATATTATGAGATAAATTTCTCATTTACGGGATTTTCCAATTTAGTGACATACAGTATACCCACTGAACCTGACATGATCAGGATGCTGCTAATTTAGTCAAACTGATGGGACAGTTAATGGTGCTCTTAGATGGGAACGTGTTATTTTGCAGTTGGATTCAGCAAAGTTTTTAACCTGCAAAATGGTAGTGAACAATTGCAGCCCATCACATTTTAACATTTTAGTATGAAATTCCTGTTGCTATTGACACGTTTGGTGGGGATTTTGTGGTGTATAGGTGTGTTTACTGAGGAAACGCATGTGTGTTTTTCTTTAAAGCATCAATGCCACATATGTTTTGAGCGTAGGTGTTTTCTTCCTTTGCATGAATGTATATCTATGCTTTGTTTAAAGAGCATCTATACATTTCTGTATTAGTTTGAGTGTATGTGTGTGCATATGTGGGTGGAAAGCTTACGACATGTGACAGCTGGTGGGCCGATGCCATCGGGGAGGGAGAGAGCTGAGAGGGGAGCTGTTGTTGCCATGGAGACCCCACCGTGTGGCTCATGGTCGGGTAGCGTGAAGTCGCAACCAGCTGAGAGAGAGACAGCTGAAGAACACAAACAGAGAAAAGAGGAAAAAAAAATTAATACATATTTATCGCACAAAACAACGGGCAAAAGCATCTGACGGTGTGGCAAACCCCCGCAGCTGGCATCTACATAATGCCAACATCCAGCCAACACAAAAGAAGGATGAAATTAGAAACCTGTTTAGGTATAAATGTGACAAATCCAGCTTTGGGTGAAGCTACGCTCATATGTTCATACAAGCCCTAATTTCACTGTGAATGTTAAACCGTTCCTGTTTGCCTCAAACTCTTGACTTGAGTCTCTGTTTTAGTCAAAATAATAAAAGTAAGCAACATTATAAACTTGTGTGAATGTTTTCTGACGCAGTCATCAATTTCTGCATCTTTAAGATTCTGACTTCATTACTAACTAAATATCAGATTGTTCATATGATTTTTTTCCTTTAAAGTGTTTGTCTTTAGACAAAAATATCCTTTAAATTTTGACATTTCATAATTTTTGTTTTGTTGTAATCTGACTAAAACAGCATTTCATTTTAGTACAAGAAAGAGTCAACTGCGAACTGTTCTTGTAGTGAAAACCTAGATTTATCTTTTTTTTTAAAAAAAAAAGGTTTATATCTTGAAATGTAGTTTATGTTTTATTTTGTTTATTTATAAGTATGAAATATCAAATTTAAAATGTGGGGGTTAGGGTTATAATATTATTATAATAAAAACAATTAATATTTTATACATTTTTCAAATGAATGAAATATAACTATAGTTATTACACTGTACTGTAAAACAAAAAATAGAGTTAAAAAATAATAATAAATTGCATTTATTTCAGACCTACAGTAAAACGAAACTAAAAAAAAAACTAAACAAAACTAAAGCAAAACTAAACTAAAATTGATCGCGACTTAATCTCTTTGCTTTTAAATGTTAAACCTTGTATCTTATTTTGGCGGATAAGACCTTTTTGCTGACAACAGATTTATAAATGATACTCAATGCAAATTTGGGAAATAAATGGTGCATGTTGCATTTTCAAATAAGTCTGCATCCCTGTATAAGTCTGCATCCCTGTTTTACATCTAGCAACAAGAAATCATCAGAATTATAAAAAGCTTTTAATCAGATTTAGTCAGACATTACTGTTTAAAAGTCTCCCTGCAGTGCTAATGCTCAGAGATCTGTACAGATTTTCGTTTTCATCATTTGCTGAAGTAGAGCACTCCTCTGCCCTTAAGAAAGGCTGATGGATTCCCAGGCTGTGTGATGTGATCTGTATAGCACAGGACTGGATGACTGTGACGGGGTCAGTGGTGTTAAACTCATGACTCAACTGCCTCCAATACAGCCTAAATCGCAGACAGCCAGAACAGCCTAAAAGCATTTCTCCACTGACCCCAATACAGCATATATTCATGACTCACTGACCCCAATAATGCCTAAACGCATGACTACAGTGAGTCCCGATCAGCTGAAACTCACTGTGCCCAGGACTGACTGATTAGCTGACCACATAACATGAATTTAGACCATGACTTTACAATAGTGGAGTTTTAGAAACTTTGCAAAGCAGCACTTCTCAAGTTACAGTCCCTTTAGGTCACTGCATTACATGTACAGGAATTGAACGCTGCATTGTACTGGAACACTCAGGTATTCAGGGCCAAGTAAACGATTAAATTTTACAATATAATATTTTTAAATGCATTATATTTGACCCCACGTTTTCAAAGAGTTCACTATTGTGCTGCCTTGATGGAGATTAACAATACTAGTGATCCTCAACTGACAGCAGACAAAACACATGACTCTCACTACAATGATTCAATTAATTATTTCACCCATAACAAAGAAAAGAGAAGTAAGAAAACAGGGAGAGGAAAGAGAGACAGATCCACATGATAGCCAAACTACTGAAAGACACACTGCCAACAGAAAAGGCACAAGGCCAGAATAAAAATCACGAGCGTCGATATTCACAAAGCCAGCTCTTGTTTGACATGCGCTCACTTTCATGCATACTAAAAAACATGAAATCAATAATGGAGGCATAGTGGTGTCTGAAAGAGAGAGAGAGAGAAAAAGCACTAACTATAAATAGAGGGTGAGAGCATGCATCTAAAGTGAGTATTTTAACTAATTAAACTCTGAAATATGGGATGTGCGAAAAATCGCTGGACGGTATTATTCAGGACTTGTGCATTAAAGCACAGTAAGTCAGAAATGCAACAAGGCACTGTACAGCTGAACATCACATCCAAATGTGCTTGTTGAAGGTTTTATTTCAAAACAATGACCATTAATAAAGCAGAACAGTTATTCCCTACTTTTTCCGGCCTCAATTTGACTATTCATTTTTCCCCATGAGGATTAAAAAAAAATCTTACTCAATAAAGAGAGATCAATCAAGTTATCAACCAAATATGCCAGTCTCAAGATAAATCACAATATTAATGGCAGTTTTGAAGCAACAAGAAAAAAGATAATTAGCTAATGCGTTCACGACATCAAGGTTAAATTATTGTAATGCTCTTATGGGTGGTTGCCCTGCACACTTAACAAACAAACTACAGCTGGTCCAAAACGAATCACCAGGAGTTCTTACAAGGACGTATAACCATAGTAAGGGCCGTACACACCGCACGTTATTTGCCAGCGTTTTTCAATGCGTTTTTTGTGCCACACCCAAGCGATTTTCGCTGGCGATGAGCCGAGTGAACATGTAAATTCATACCCTGGCAGTAGACGGCACCCATTTGCTCTGCAATACCACTCCATAAAAGTTCTCTTTTACCAAGATGTTTGTAGTCGCTGTTGCTTTTTTGTCATGTAGTTCTTTATGTTCTAACACCAACGAGACCAGCAGCTCTACATTCATCTTGCCTTGCATCTTCCTCGCCTTAATACTTCCTGGCAGTGACGGTGACGCTACTTGGCGTAGATCTTTTTCTCGGTTACGTATGTGTGCTCGGCAAGACCGTTTTGTGTTTGAGCACCCAGTGGGTCATAAAACAAAAAAAGTTGTGTTTTACTGTAAATTCAGAAGCTTTAAACACGCAAGCAAAAGCATCAATCTCATTGGTCGGATAGTTTTTGACGTGGCACGTCCAACTAAAAAAAAATGAACCTAAGGCTTTTTTTTTTTTAAATGACGCTTTTACGTATCGATGTGCACAGTCACATTGGCACCCTTTGTTTAGTCACGAGGCGTTAAATGTCGCCCCTGTGTGTACAGGCCTTTAGCCTGGTTCTATCAACACTGCATTGGCTCCCTATTAAACATTGTATACATTTTAAAATATTGCTGATTACTTACATAGCACTAAATGTTTTTAATTCCCAAGTACTTTAACTTTTAACACATTATAGTCCTTCACGTCTATTGCAATCTTAACATTCCAGCCAGTTGATAGTACCTAGAATATCAAAATCAACTGCTGGCGGTAGATCCTTTTCCTACAGTATATATAGCACCAAAACTCTGGAACAATCTTCCTAACATAGACCAGAAAGCTTTTGCGTTTTTAAAGCTTGCGCAGGGATATATATATATATATATATATATATATATATATATATATATATGCTGTTGTGTGAGAATGAGCGGGCCGGAGCACATTAAGGGTTTTCTGTTAGAACGGTGTTGTGTAAGCGTAAGTTAATAAATAATGATCTTTGCAACGGAAGTGAATCGATCAAAACTAACTTACCTGGAAAATTACTTTATTCTAGATCTGCTGTAAAGCCAAAACGATCTCTGTTACTTTAAATTCCTATCATCACTGTAAAGCTGCTTTGAAACAGTCCATGTTGTTAAAAGCGCTATTTAAATGAAGGTGACTTGACTTAACTTAAAATGCCTAATGAGTAAGGAAGCACACTAAGTTATGTGTATGATGTGTTATCACATTAAATGTGTGTGAAACATTAATGAAAGCCAATCTGTGGTTGATATATGCTACAAGATTTGATGCATTACCTTTCCTTTTTGGATGCAGAATGACTAAACCAGTCTGTGCATGCTACTCTGAATCCATGTATGAGAGAGAGTGAGAATGAGACGGAGAAGCCCATCAATCAAAGAGAAGTGCCACAGCCCTGACAACATTTTCAGACAAAGTGAGGGACTCAGGCTTTATTGAACAAACACAGGCAGCAGGGTCACTGAAAAAAGCACCTGAAATCAACCTTTCCAAATTGGTGTCCCTCTAAATTAGTGCCGTACCAAAATCGATGCAGACCAGATCCCTCCTTCTGTCCTGTGGAGCCTAGAAAGTGTCACTGGATATTTTAAAGGGTCTTAAAGGTCTGACAGCATCTGCTTTGTTTTCTTTTGTTGTGCAAAAGTGTTAAATCAGTGTTAAATCAGGAGAGAGAGAAAGCCAGAACAATTTAGATCCAACATATGTCTGTTTGCAAGCTAACAAAATCGTTTTTTACGGACAGAGAAAATGGAGGAAGATTATACAGCTATTAAAGTGCAAATAAAAACCTGATTGCATTTACACAGTATTTTGTCTATAAGTAAATACATTTTTTATCTCTTTTTTACTCTTTTACTTTTTAGTTCTCTTGTAACTCAACCCCATCAGTGAAGATCTTTGAAAAACATTTTCCCTCTGGCATTTGAAATGTATTTATTCTGATTTTGATTGCACTTTGCATATACAGAAACTCTTAAAGTTTAGTGTGTGTATGTAGTCTTGTCATGTTTCTACTTGTGAAGCACTTTGGTCCAACTAATGCAAGTTTTCAGTCTATACTGGCTGTGATACAAAAATAGACTATTCTGCAGAATAATGCAAAGTCTTTCAGAATAATCCAAAATCTTTATATTGGATTGAGCTTGTGGGTTGCATTAATATATATATATATATATATATATATATATATATATATATATATATATATATATATATATATATATACACATTTTTTTAAAAAAACGGTGTAATCCAATTTTTAAAAAAAAAAGATTTTTATGACCTGATCTTTTTACGGAATCAAAAACATAAAACATACAGAGAAACCAGAACTGAATGAAATCAAATCACATTAGATCAAAACAATACTAAGCTAAATTGAATCAAATCAAAGCTATCAAAATCATATCAAATAAAATAAAAGAACCAAATCAAATTACAATCAGATCAAATCAATTTGAAATCAAAACCATATCAAACTGAATCAACTTGCATCGCACTGAATGAAATCAAATCAAGCCCAATCCAAAATGAACAGACCAAAACTGTTAACTGGTAGTTGGCTAGGTATATTTGTACACCTCATGGATCAGCAGTTTAACAGGGGTCGTGAACCACTTGTATGTCTGTGGGAAGTGATAAAAGTTCACACAGTGTGCTATATGAATAATAGTGGTACACTCTCCATCCTGGCCTTCAGTTTGCAAACCCTCCCTATAACTTCAAGCTTTCATGGTGCAATACTGCCGTAACTCCCAGAAACTAGTACCCATGTGCTTGGGTCAGCAGAACACGCAATAAGGTTGCTCTGACTCTATCCAGAGCATTTTCTCAGAGACGTTCCAAAATCACAGTTGGGGTACAGTGGAGTTTGTTCTAAAACTGCTGCCATTCTGGTGACAAGAAAGCAACCTGCACCCTGAGAGTGTGAAGATTTCGAGTGACTTACCGCTGGGCCGCGTGAAGACTGCGGCGTCGAAGCCGTCGGCTCCAAGATGCATTCATCTGAAAGTCAAGTAAATAAATTAAAATTAGAGAACTTCAAACACTCATTTGCTCCTCAACTGTTCATGTTTGCATAAACTGAAATATCTCCTTCACAACAGGTTTTAAATTGTTAAATAATGTCATGTTGAGTTGAGTTATTGCTAAATGACTCATATGGTGATAGATGTATATTATTGAATGATTCAAGGTTAAAGTCACCATGAAACCAAAATGACAATTTGTTTTTCTTTCTTTTGGGATATGGCAGTATTTATTATAAACGGTTTATTCATTCATCCATATTCTTTAATAGAAGTAACTTCCCCTTCATCTTGCCAAAAAATCTCTTCTCTTCCCTGATGACGTGTTTACCGGCGCAACCTGCCAATCACAAGACATCCCAGCAATAGCAAATCACAACCATCCAATCAATTCCAGGTGGATGAAATCAAAACCCAACCAACATTTTTTCTTGTTCGAGAAGCCACTTGGATCGAGAAGCCACTTCATTTAGATCACAAAAGGGAAGAAAAAGACTATTGCAACTTCCGTTTCATGCCTATTTTAAAACATAAAACTCAAAACCATGAAAATTAGACATTTTGTCTCTTTTTCATTACATTCCTTAATCCTACAATGGCCGTGAAGCTATGTGTCAGTGAAGTCCAAGAGAACATGAGTCCGATTTGTAGATTGCAGATTACTATTCCAGTCTACACCACATTATGCCACCAAATGTGGACTGCGAAGACTCAGGGTGGCATTTGTGACAGGGCCTTTGGCTATCTGGCCAATGACTGCTCATTTGCATTCATGGTGTAAAGACAGCCTGAATGACCCACTGAATGAATCACATTTGTCACGTAAGCCTGGCAGCGGTAGAAGGTCCTGGGCTGGGCGAGAGATGAGGTCAGAGTCTCAGTGAACAGAACATCATTCCCTCATTTAGATAATGAGGTCAGCTCTATATGCCACTATGCAAAAGACCTCACAGAGACCCTGTTTTTACCCAGAATTAACATCAGTCACTAAAAAGCATCTAAAGAATTGTTTTTATCTAATGATTCATGTTATTAAAAAATGCACATGACCACATCATACAGGTATATGTCACATGCTTCAATTGGCCGCCTACTTACCTGTCAATAAAATAAAAAAATACAATCAAAAAAAAAAAACACAGCTTAAGGCTTTGAAAGGACTAAATTATGGACAAATGAAAGGACAAATTATGTGATGCAACGACTGCATGAACTGTGAAATATTACAATTTAAAATATCTGTTCTATATTTTAATATTTTTTTTTAATATGTCATTTATTTCTAAGATAAATAAAAAGTTCAAAAGAACATTCATTTGTAAAAAAAGGTAGTCTTTACTGACTGTTATCATTAATTTAATGTGCCACAAGAGACACATTACTAACCAGGTGTAACTGTCGATCATCTCATCTGTGAACACCTGTGATCGAATCACCCCAGGAGGATGTTAATAGAGGGTGTAAACAGGTTCAGAGTATGAGGAAGCTCAATGACAGATTCTCATTTGCAATGACTGCGGCACATTTGTGCTCCTTCATCTGATCTAAACCTCTTAAAACACAATCACCAGATGCTTGGATGAGAAGGTCATAAGCTGCCTTATGTTAAACCAGACACTTTTTATGACTCACTCTTGTTTTTGGTAACTGATTTTTATAAGATAAGCGCCTGACAACAGTGAAATCCTGTGAGAGTTTGAAATTGGACTCATGGGATTTGACACCAACAGAAATGATGCAACACTGACGGAATGTGCTAAACAATCTGTGCTCATCATAGAACATAGGGGAACAAATAAGTGCACATAAATCAGTCCTCCTTTAAAGTTTAAATTGCAGGTTAACCACCAAACCCATTTTAAATTAAAGTGCTCAATATGTATATATGTAAAAATTTACATAAAATGCGTTAAAATAACATTTATTGGGGTTTCTTCAAAGGTAGCATGTTTTTTACAGTAACTGGGTGATGACGTCATAAGAGGGAGCACGGGCGATAATGTACTCTCTCTGTGTGTTCTGGTTGAGGGAGAATAAAACGATTCACGGAACTCCCGCAAACTAGAAATACCTATGAATAAAACATAAAAAATAATACATTTGTATTCATCTGTTGCAGAAAAGCAACAAGAACAACTAAATCAAAATAGAAACAATTTATAGGCCAAAGTTATATTTATAACATGTTTGTAGCGTTGAGCAATGCAGCCAATCACAGACGTGTGTTGATTTCTTGAAACGCAATGGCCAATCAGAAGCATTTACGATAGACTTCCCTCACCGCTCAAAACTGACTTTTTGTTCAGTGATGCCTGCAATTTACACTTTAAAATTTTAAATAAAGCCATAACCTATCACAAAAGTCCATATTTGTTTTAAAACATATAATAAATTGTTTCCAATTCCAAGGAGTAGCTCTCTAATGTTCCGGCTTTTTATTAAATGTGAGACTCTTGACATGTCCATCCATTTAGTGTGAAACCCCTGGCCTGAGGGAGATTGAGCTTTAGGCTATCGTTACTCCCAAAACCCTGACTGAGTAAATGTTCTGGATGGATTTTTATTTAAGAAGAACATCCTCTCAGCACCCTGGTGATCTTTGTCAGCTGGATCCCTTTCCTGTCTGGAACAACAGATATCAAACCTACCTGATGGTTTTCTGATTTTGTGAAGGGAACATTAAAAATTAATCTCTCTATTAATCAGAGGGATCTAATGAAAGACTTGAATTAACCTGCTTCTCGACCCTAAGGATGCCCTTTTTTTTTCAAATGCAACACATATACTGTATATATAGCGGAAGCAGAAGGTCAGCTTGTCAGTGCTCAGACCATACACCAGACACTGCACCAAGTCAGTTTGCATGGCTCTCATCCCAGAAAGAAAGCCTCTTCTGAAGCTGGATCACAAAAAAAGTAACCTGCCCAAGAGCATGAATTACAGGAACCATGTCCTATTGTCGGATGAGACTAAGATAAACTTATTTGGCTCAGATGGTGTCCAAAATGTGCAGCGATGCCCATGGTGAGGAGTACCAAGAAAATTGTGTCTTGCCAACAGTCAAGCATGGTGGTGGTAACATCATGGGGCTACATGAGTGCTGCTGATACTCAGGAGCTGTGCTCATTGAGGAAAACGCTGATGCCATTACATGTATGTACTGTGAACGGCATGATAATGACCCCAAACACACCACCAAGATGACGACTGCCTTGCAAAGGAAACTGAAGGTGACGCTGATGGAGTGGCCAAGTATGTCTCCAGACCTGAACCCTATATTAAGCACCTGTGGGGCATCCTTGAGCGGAAGGTGAAGCAGCGCCATGTGACTAACATCCAACAGCTCCATGATGTCATTATGGAGGAGTGGAAGAGGATCCCAGCACTTTTGAAATTAATGGTTCTCTGTTGAGTTATTTTCAGAGGACAGTAACTATATACTGCTATACAAGCAGCACATTGGCTACTCTAAAATATATCCAAGTTTCATTTCTATACTATTGTCCCTTGAGACTATAGACGGCTCAGACAGCACAATCTCGTTACACACATATACACAGAATTACAGGGTTTTTTTTAAATATCTGTCTTGGCGAGTATTCACGCAAACCTTATCTGTTATGTCTTACGTTTACATTTAGTTATCAAGAAACATTATTGTTCATCATCACAGTGGAAAACAGTTCCACAACATTTTTGAGGAAACTGTGATTAATTTTTTTTCAGGATATTTTGATGAATACTAAGTTCAAAAAAACAATATCTATTTGAAATGAAAACCTTTTTGCAATTTTATATGTCCTTACTTTCATTGTTGATATATTCAATGCATCTTTGCTGAATAAAAGTACTTAATACCAAAACTTTTGAAACTTTTTGAAAAGTATAAAATCCATATAGCCCAAACACTATGAATACTTAAACAATAATTCATACTAGACTTTTTGATCATTGTTTTCCTGTTTATCACTATAAAGCTGATTTGAAACAATATGTATTGTATAAAGTGCTATATAAATAAATGTGACATGATTTGATTTGACAAGCTACAGAATATTCTAAAATATCCAGAAATGAATGGCATGCGTTCTCTGAACGACACTATAATAACATCATCTCTATACATGATTGCACATTCTGTACAGTCTCTGTACTGGAACCGTCACAGAGGACATTCAGAGATGTGTCTGTGTGTGTGTGTGTGGTGGCGTTTCCTTGCTGAGTGAAGGTGACCACGCTGTTGAGTGACAACAAGTCTCTCAGTCATGCCTCCGTCTGATGCTCAATCTGTTTCTGCCGCATGTGTGAACTCATCACCCTATCCAACACTCTTCCCCTCTCTCTCTTTCTCTCTATCTCAGTCACTTTCTGACACCCTCTCCTCTCATTTACACTTCCTCTCCTTTCTTCACACCCTCGTGCATGTGTAACTTTCACTCTCACCTTCTTAATCAAATTTTGACTTTTTTTCAAACTCTGCAATGTTTTTTTCTCATTAATCCTGATTTGACAGAACAGAAAAGAGAAAGACAAGTGATGACCAATTATCTCATATCTTGCTTTCTTTCTGACAGCTAAATGCATTCAGAAATCAAAAATTACATCAAACACTGCATTGAAAAACAAAAATTAAACATACATATTTACAGTTTGATCGGCAGCATCAGCTACTTCTAAGTTATTAGAAACAGAAATGAGATCTCCTGAGGCAGAACCAATCATATCTTGATTGACTTCCTGCGTAATACGGACGGACAGGCTGCCACGTCGGCAGTGATTCACACGGGCTAATCGAACTGCTGACATGTGCACTACGAAAACAGCTCTCATAAATACGCATGGGTGTTCTCACTGCCATGCATTCATTATAAATTACGCATTTGTAAAGACTGTGCACAATCGGCTAAAGGGCAGAGTCACGGGCAATCTTTTTGCGTTTGATCAGAGTTCATTGAAGAACAACCAACATCAGAGAGAAATGAACACATTCTGATCATTCTTGAGATCCAGCTCTTTGACAGTCAACACATCAAAACAACATACATTTCTGCTTTTAAGAAATGAGAAAAGTTGATAAGGTAAGATGCTGACTTAATGAAATATTAACAGATATGTATTAAATAATTTAAAGGCAAAGCCTTTAAGTCTTTTTGACATTAAAATACTATATTAATAAGCAAGAAATCTATGAATCAACCATCTGAATGGTAACTGGTAAGGTCAAGAGGTCATGTTAACGTCAAGTTAAGTCAAGTAACATTTATTTACATAGCGCTTTATTCAATACAGATTGTTTCAAAGCAGCTTCAAAACAATAAACAGAAAAATACCATTGTTAAAGAGTCATGAAACCCCGTTTCAGCATTTGTTCTCTGCATTGAATAAACTGTATATATATGAACTTGCTGTTAACTTTTGGGTCTTATTTAGCGTTTTTAAAGATGTCTGACTGGCTAAAGTGCCATAAAGACCGGTTACACTCATGATGTGGACCGTGTTTGTGTCGAAGATTCAGTATCTACTGAAAAGAACTTATGCGACGCAGAAACAAACACCTGTTTTTGATCCATTAACTGCATGAGATCTCACCAGTCATGGTGTCTTCAATAATTAAGAAAAGCGCCTTCTGGTGTGATAAGGACACAAAGTCTCATGAATAATTATGAGACACAGATGAGTCATCAACGTATATGTGACAAGAAAACATCACATCCTGTGACGTTGACACTCAGAATAATTTAAACCTGTAAGTTGAAAACATAGCAAAAAGGATTAATATGAACTAGCCTTCTCCAACTACCAGATGGAAACATTGACTTCTATAATGCTCAACACACAAAACTCAGTTAAAATCTCAGAAAATTTAGTTTGGGGTTTTTCATGAACCTTTGATGTTGAAGAGTTCTTCAATTATGAAATGAATACAATTTCTGTTGTAATGCAGCTCTAAAAAAGACAATTGGGTCATTCAACTGAGTTTGGTTCAGTGTTGAGTTATTTAGTTAATAGTTAATGTCAATGTTGCGAAGTTTATCAGTTATCAAACAAACCCAGTTCAACTATAAAGCAGCTCTAGTGAAATTGTTTAGCTCAGGTAAGTTCAGTGTTTATTCAGTTCAGTTCATTAATAGTGCAAAGTTCATGGACTGATCAGCAATACACTCTACAGAAGACACTGTGTCGCTATTCAGCTCAGGTCACTTCAATGTTGATTCAACTGAATTGACATGTTGCTGAGTTTATCAATTATGAAACAAATTCGAAATGGCATTATTTGGCTCAATTTAATTCCGCTTTGTTCAATGCAGAGCCGATCCTGGCCTCCCTGATGCCCTAAGTAAAACTCTGTTAAGGGGCCCTCCTGACCCGTGAGCAAACCATTCGCCATCGCCACAGTCACACCTGACACCCCAGTGCTCCCACTACAATCCTCCTTATTGATATCAAAAATGCATCCTGTAAATTAATAAAAGCTAATATGGCTTGCCATTGCATGTCATTGTGTTTTAAATGATAAAAGCAATAACTGATACTTGATGGTTATTATTTACTGAGGGATGTGCATCCATATTGACCAGTATGTCCAGCCAATCAACATTTTAAATGCAATATGGTCAATGTCAATAGACTGCTTTCCATCTTGCTTTATTGCAGAGTTGTAACTAAACCGACTTGGAAACAAGATAACCATTGTCTTGTTTTAAAAGTACGAGCGCCTATAATGACTATGAGGAGTGCCATCACACCCATTTTGTACTGGTCATAGATGTTTAACTGGAAAGTGCGTTTCATTTCGTGCACACGCATAATGAACTCATGTTAACGCGCGACGTGGTTATTTTTTTTAAACAAACATCGTTGGCCTTCGTATTATTAAATAAATAACATGAAAGTGCGTATCTACAGCACAAATCTAATTTCTCGTGCTATTTATACGCCAAATGTTTTTTTTGTTTGTTTTTTTTTGCGTGCATATGCTATGCATTGTAAATCTCTTGGGTAGGATTAGGGGTGTGGAGTGTGTGCATATAACATGCCAAAAAGTGTGTATCAAATGCACACAAAATCTATTTTTGGTGTATAAATGACACAAGAAATTTGTGGTATAGATACAAGCTTTCATGAGATCGGGCTGGTTAGACAGACAGAGAGAGAGACGCACATCAACTTAACTTTACTGTTCTATGCTGGCATCAAACTTGAAGAGGAGAGAACACAAGTCTGCCTGATTGCTTTTCCCGCAATTCACTCACATGGTGTTTTTCTCTCAGTCTCTTCTTTCATGACCAGAAGCATAGTTCCTCTTAATTAGCTCATCGATGTTGTAAACTTTGATTGACGCGCTTTGACACGAGGGGGAGGCGGGGCCTTGAGTCATATTGGCAGGCTCTGGTTCTATGCTACGTTTATACTAATGAAGAAAACTCATAGACAGAATAAGAGAGAGAAATATGGTATGGCATTTGAAGATTCATGCATGTAGGGAGTCCATGCCTCAGAAAAGAGAGATAGAGAAATGACAGACTTGGCAGAGTGCCTGGCCCTCAGGCCACAAGCTTCAGCCCTCTTCGCCCAAGAAGGTACAGCTCAAGTGAAGAGGAGTTAAAAGAAGCAAGAGAGAAAGAAGACAGCGAGCATATGTTTCTGTCTCCTTTCATTCTGCCCTTGACTATATGAGTTGGCAAAACCTGAGAGATTCAAATTGACCAGAGCACATTTCACCCGCACAGCACTGCAGAAGTCGTGCTGGTGGGTCAGACCCCCAACCTTCAAACATCTCACCCACCATGAGCTGATTTCTATCTGAAACTGTGAAATGAGTGATATGCAAAAACTTAGTTTAATTGGAAGGCAGAGATTGTGACGAAGAATAATTAATAGTAATTAATTTTGTAATTATTTCCCCCCAACATATTAGGGGTGATTCAAACTATTCAGGATCAAATCCACAACAATTTATTACCGAATGTTTACATTATTCACAATCTTGTTTCTGGGAAAACAATAAATACTTGACAGTCAAGGACAAAAAGACTGAATAAGTTTTATTAATATATATATATATATATATATATATATAATATTTAAAAAAAATATTACTTAATATATGTCTACTCTATTTACAACATTGAAATTAAACTCTTTCGAGTCAGAATAGACATATTTCTGTGCAAAATGTGCAAGTATTTTATTCCTGTGAAGGCAAAGGAATATTACTCCATTATTCAGAAATGATTTGCTACTCATGATATATTTTTGTTTTCAGGATACTTTGATGAATAGAAAGTTCAAAACAACAGCATTTATTTTTAAATAGGATTTGTTTATAGCATTATAAATGCTTGCTGTCACTTTTCACCAATTTAAAGGAATAGTTCACCCCAAAATGAAAATGATTCCATAATTTACTCACCCTCAAGCCATCCTAGGTATGACTTTCTTTTTTCAGCCAAACAGAATCAGAGTTTTACTAAAAAAATACCCTGGCTCTTCCAAGCTTTATACTGGCATTGAATAGTGCCTGAGTTTTTGAAGCTCCAAAAAGCACATCCATCCATCAATCTTGAAAGTAATATGTTAATAAAGCCCTTCTGACGCAAAACGATGCATTTTTGTAAGACAGGTATCTATATAATTTTCATTTGTGGGTGAACTGTTCCTTTAATGCATCCTTGCTGACTCCAGACTTTTGAATGGTATTCTATGCAGGAAAGCCAGGAAACAACCAGTTTTGTACATCATTAGATGGACAGGTATGACACTCCAAAGGATTTTATGACAACTCAACCAACACAGCTGAGCAATCTGAAGCTTTACATGCTTATTTACACTGCACATTTAAATAGTCAGTAAAGAGACACAAAAAAGTATATTCTTGCAAATAACTAAACACAACGCCTGTATTTCTGTGACTAATTCCGAGACAATTGTCTGGATATGTAGCAGCACTGAATGCAGACCTTCCACTGAGAGCAATGTTTAATTTCTGTGTAGTCTCTTTGATTACCTCTCAGGTTGGGGCATCACACAGCCTTGTAAATCCGCACAAGGCGCAAATGAAAGGTCTCACATCTAAGCAGAAAAACAACAATAAACTAACTCACCTTGGGTTGCTGAAAGTAACTTCTTAGGTGGCGTCGTTTCCCGTTGGCTCCCTTTTAATGTCGTGCTGCAAGGAGCTCCTTCCACACTAGATGAAAACTTGAACTTGATGACACATTTTCCAGGATTTGTCTGTGAGAAAATTGCAAAACTTTCTTTCAAGGGACTGTACTCATGAATGTTTACCAGATGTTAAGCACTTTGTTTATTTTCTCTCAACTGTTCAACCTAGTTTTGCCTAGTTTAAACAATTCAATCACTTATTCATTACTAATTGAAAGTGAAGCGTGTCATTTTTTTCAACATTTAAATACTTTCTTCTCAACTATAAATAAGCCATCTGAACTGATCAGCCCAACACAGCAAAATGGGCTCATCCAATGGCATTAGTCTGGGGTGGAGAGTATTTTAAAGGTCACACACTTGACCTTTAAATAACCTCTTTGCTAATGTATGACATAAACATAACCTTCAGCTCAATGTAATTGGTTTTCATACTTCCACACAAAGCAGGTAGTATGACCTCTAGAGTGTGAAATCCTCACAAATTCAGTCTAAATGTATTCATCATCACTTATGGAGCACTTTGTGTAACTATATGGCCTGGGAAAGTTGCCATGGTGAAAGAGCTGCAGCCCACATTTTCCTAATCATGTTAATCGACTTTAATATGATATTAGTGCAATTGAGGAGACAGCTCACAGGCTAATAAAATGGTTATGATGATGGTTCTAGCGGTTAGTCTCAGTATGGACAACATGGACACATTGTTGAGATGCCAGGGTGTCAGGGTTAGTTTCAGATAATAAAGAAAATCATGTAATAATTTCGTTCAGGACTGATTAGACTAAGTGCTGAAATGAGCTGGATATTAAGATCTAGTTGCCAGGGTCTAGTAGGTCTCGACTTGTTTTATATAAAACATTTCAAATGTTGCTCAACACACAATGTTCCACAATGTTGCTCTTGCTCTTCTATAAAACGCATTATTCTGAAAGCAAAATGCATCAAGAGAAGTAGACCAAATTAAACATTTCAGCTCAATCATGCAGTGCTTTCCGCTTGGCACGTTTAGTCACACTTTTACAGTGTTTAGCTTCCCACTCAGCTTATGACTGAATAAAATAAAACAATCTGTGCGACGCTGAAGGATTACTGCAAGAGGTAGCTTGGCATGCGGATGCCAGTGAAACAAACACATTGTTCAAAAGTTTGGGGTCAGAAGTTTGTTTTTAAGAAATTAATGCCAATTACTCATCAAGGACACATCACATTGATCAAAAATGACAGTAAAGGCATTTAGAATATTACAAAGGATTTCTATTTTTAAATAAATACTGTTCTTGTAAGCTTTCTATTCACCAATGAATCCTGAACACATATAACAGGTTTCCACAAATATATTTTTATATATATATTTTTTATATTTTATTTTTATTGTTTTGTTTTTTACATTTTCCATATATTGTAATATTATGGTCGCAACGTGTAATTATTACTCATTGTCTTTCAGTCCCTCCAGGATTTCACGATTTTTTTTGTTATTTTTGCGATCAAAATGACTGATTTTGTGGTGGTAATTTCCAAAAATTTGTGAAAAAATTTGCGATTTATGTATAACATTTACCATAATAGTATTCGCGTAATTGCGTCACTTCATAACGTTCCCATGGAAACAGGGGGAAATGGCTGCTCTTGTATGAAACAAACGCAACATTTTTCAACTTTCTGCTAAGATACATGTGACTTTGATTGCAACGAAAATGCGAGGATTATGAAATTATGCAAACCCCGCATATTTTGCACGGAAATCGGCAATTTATGCGGCGAAAGTGCGGCGTATTTGAAAAAATGTGGCCCCCGCATAAATATGCGGACTTTGGCTGATTTTGCATTGAATTCAGCGATCGCATAATCGCGTTTTTCTGGAGGGACTGCTCTTTGCTAAAATTAATACATGATATTAGCTAACTGCATGATATGTGTACATTTCTGCCATTTGGACATTGCTTTGACAGTCACCTCACATAACAATCACTCTTGATAATGAATAATGAAGAAACCAGCATTTTCTGTGAAACTGCTTTAAAATAATATGCATTGTGAGAAGCGCTATAAAAATAAAAGTCAATTTAACTGAATATGAAGGTAATGTGTGTGTGCCTCTCTCTTATTACTCACATGTCAATTATTACTGACCTCTGATCTTAGAACTATCTTGCATGATTTCCACAAATGTTGTCCTCATGAGTGATATAAGCCATCTACTCTTGTTTTGTCTTCCTTCTTAATCAGTACCATTAATGCCGCAATAGGAGTCTTATTTCTTTAAGCACTATAGTCTTAATGTATAATTACATAATTAGTCTGCCACCATTAATTTAATTGCAACCTTCTGATTAGAGGCATTGCATAAGGACTCTAAAACAGCCTGCATGGGAGTGACACATTGTATGATATTACTATTATTCCGGTGTGTGTTTGTAGGCGTTCAATCATTACCTGCTGTGTGCTTGCAGAGTAGACCATGACACCCCAAGGGTTGGGGAGAGCACCGCCCTGCAAGTTGAGGCACATGTTCTCTCCGGGACCCTCAGGATCCGAAAACAGACTCCAAGCACACCAACGCACACACTGCATAAATGCTGCTCTGTGCACAGCTGTGGATGTCATCTAGCGGGAAAAAAGAGAGAAAGAAACGGACTCGAATAGCACCATCTGATGTTCTAAATAATCAGAACAGGGTGTCACTCTTTGAACATGACTTACTTGGTTAGAGAGATATGTTAAAGTCATGATTGCTTGACACATACCAAGATTCAAGCATTCTTTTTGGGGGGCCCACTATTACAAAAAATGTCAATTAAACCAATTAAATATAAAACATTATTTTATATATTAGTATCAGATTTTATATTTGTATATTTTATTATCATTACTATATTTTATACACTAATAATAATACAAATAAATACATTTAATTTATTTATAATGAAAATAACAATATTAACAACAAATAAATAACAAACATTATTAATTTATTCTTATATACCGGTAATACTTAATTCAATTATCACTGCTATTCATTTTTTACCAAAGAAACAGACAAGCAATTGGACAGTGATTTCTTATTTGGAAACTGTGCTGCCTGAAACAATTTCCAGAATGAAACATTAGCAGCCATTATCACACACATGAGAACATGGCACCCTTTTATCTCATAACATATACACATCTGACAAGTACACAAACTAAGCAGATAGAGTGAAATAATCAAATAAACTAAAATAAAGATGATAAAGAGAGAGAAAAAAGGGGGAGAACTGAGCCTCCTCTCGGCTTAGCTACGATCCCTTGGGATCAGGCATTAAAGTCAATCAATAAATGAGCTGGTCAGGCTCAGCTCACCATAATTAATCATGATAGAAAAAGAGCGAGGGAGAGAAGGAATTATTCAGCCCCCCTTTCTCTCCCTCCCACCTCCCTCTGAGGTTTGATGTATCTGGCCAGTGATATATAGGCTGTATGGTAAATACTCTCCAGTTCAGCAAAGAGCCTTAATACAGGAGCTTTATCTCTCTCACAGAGATGTATTTCACACTTCACTTCATGAGAGAGAGAGAGAGAGAGAGAGAGAGAGAGAGAGAGAGAGAGAGAGAGAGAGAGAGAGAGAGAGAGAGAGAGAGAGAGAGAGAGAGAGAGAGAGAGAGAGAGAGAGAGAGAGAGAGAGAGATTTACCATCAGCTTTAGCGATAGGGACAAGTAGTCCTTCAGTCTCAGACCCACTATGGCACAATTGGCCTTGCGTACAAATGTCACAAATTCACAAACTCAATTATGATCATTCAAAAGAAACCTTGTTCCCTGACAAAGCACTGTCATTTCCTGCAGGCAAAATACAAAATAAAATTGAATATAGAACAGACTTATAAATTTATTTTTTTAAATATTAAAACGTAAAATTATATTGTATTAGAATTAATCTATTTTATTACATTTTAACCCTTTAAGGGGCAAGCATAAATAATTTTGATGGAAAAATGATTCATTGCTATTTTTGTATATTTCTAGACTAAAATGACAGTTCATGAATTTTTTTTTTCAAAATATGACCTATAGTTTCTAAGTTACACTCTGTATCTCCCGAGATACATTGCCCATTTAGGGTTACATTTTGCAATTTATTATTTTTTTATTATAGTTCATATGACAACTTTTAAAACATTTAATGAACAATTAATTTGCTACAAATTTTCATGTTATCCATACAACATTAGAAAAATTGGAAAAAATTAACTTTTTCTCCCAAGATGCATTGCCTATGTAGGATATACATTTAATATTTCATAACTTTTTTAAACAGTTCATGTGCCGATTTTTAAAACTTCTTTTTCCTGTTTTGTTTTTTTTAATTCTACCATCTTCCCTGTGGTGCCCCACAACAGATATATTCTATGGGCAATGGAAGCTGACAAAACAGTGGGGGGCATTTTGTCCAGTGACCAGGCAAAGCCTCACTTTGCACTTCTGACACATGATGGATATCTGCCCATCCTGGCACATCCAAAACCTTTATCCCATTCAATATCTGTAGAGAACAGGCCTCAAAACATGAGAATATCTGTGAGTGATCAGCCCTGGAAAATACCCCTATATGGGCAATGTATCCCCCAGGATACAGACTTTCAATGCATGATAATCAAAGTTGTGAGAAGATTATTTTGAAAATATCAACCAGAACATGTAAAACTATCCTTAAAAAAATACTTTCTAAAACAAAATTGCTCTAAAATATCATAATCGTGTAAATTATAAAAGCACTTAGCTCATGGCCAGTGCCTTTGTCCACGTATGCTGCCATTTTGGATTTTGATACAAATATTTGGAATGTTATAGCATAAAGTCACATGACCTGATTACATGACCCATCACCCCATCAGTGTTTCTCATCAACTGCAACCAAATAATGCCTCTCCCCCCATAGCTCCTCCCCCTACAGCCTGTTAAATGTCTGTATCCCCCAAGATACAGAAACTCTTTATTAAAATAAAAATTGTAATATTTTCAAATGCTGTACTACACTGTTATTATACATGTTACAATAATTTAATTCATTAAAATATGTATAGGTATCATTCAAAATTATATACATATATATATATATACATATTTATTTATACAGTACACACACACATATACACACACACACACACAGACACACACACACACATATATATATATATATATATATATATATATATATATATATATATATATATATAGTGTATGCAGATATAGAATACATTTTATATATAAATTATACAATATAACAATAATATTTCTATTATTAGTATTAGCAGCAGCAAGAGTATTTTAGTAAAATAAATTTGACATTCAAAAATCTAATTTTGCCTTATGGTGTAAAAAGAATAAGAAATATTTAAGATTCTCCACAATTTTTCAAACATATTTGTGATATTTATATTCATGTGAACTCCACATAGCTCGAGTGTTGCTTTCATTAAAGCAAAATAAACTGATATGCACTCTTACATTACTGACACCTGGTGTGGGAGGACATAACATATGCTGGGATATCAACTGGTAACTATATTTCTAAATAAAGCACCAACTCAACGAACCTCTCTCTAATAGCATTCTGTTCATAAAGCTCATTTTCCACAAAGGAGACAATTCTTTCAAATCCTTACATAATCCTTAGAACAGTTCAGATATTTAAACTGAAGTTCTCCAGCTTTTGTTCGAACTAACATGGTCTGAAGTTGGAAATAATCGCTGCTACATAATTTACCCAGAATCCTTCTTGCCGGCTCTCAAGCTCCCCTCTCGCTGGAGTCAACACAATTTCAATCTGGAGCGATTCCCGCTCTGAGAGCGCTTTTGAGGAGATTGATGCTGAATATATCTCTGGAGATGACTCTGATTAGAATTATGTCTTTTATATAACACAATCATTTCTATCATTCCTGGCCATTGATCGAAAAACAAGAATGGCATGGATATACAGCCGCAACTCGGAAGTCTTGATTAAATACATAATGTATATACACATTACAATAAATATTCTATTTTTAAATCACAATACGTACATCCGAATGTTTATCGAAAAAGGAAAAAAAATGTAGGGCGGGGACTTGGTTCTTAAGATGAGGATTGGATTTTAAGATGAGCGTGTTGCACTCAAAAGTGGAGGCAGATGAATTTGAGCTTGCGGAGATTTGACCTAATGACTGGAAAAGTCCTGCATACTTCACCAGCGAGAAGTCGTTTTGATCAAACATTATGTCAAAACAAAAAATGTAAATTGTTCAAATAAGATTCACATATTTATTGTTCAAAATAAGATTCACACCAACTTTAAAACTAGAAGGTGGAACGCAATGCAGAGTGTGGTAGTTCAGAGCAAACAAAGACAGCGATATGAATACGGTCTCAATCTTCATAAGATTCAGAAGGTTTTCAAGCTAATTTGCATGTAACTTAAGTTATTTGAGAGACCCGTGAGATGAAAAATCAAAAATAAATTACAACCAATCAAACAATTCACATAATATAAGGGAATAGAGCTGAAGCTGCGGACTTTAGAAAAAGCACAGTGATGAAACTCTCCCAACTCAAGTAGTAAAACAAAAAGGGTATTGCACATGATTTCAACACTGCTCAGAACAAACCCTATGAACACAAGCCATCATAAGTAACTATTTACAATGGCAGAAAACTCGAATGTGCCCAGACAGTAACAAAGGAATGACATGGCACCCAAGTCAGCAATGATCATAAAACAGTATTATGTCATTTCCCCTCAGCTTCGACACAATAAATCAAAGCAGGGCAGAGTCACAGCCAGCTCTGAAAACACATTGATAACTGGTGGTTTTGGTAACAAGCTGAGCTATTAAAGTGACTGGTGGTGGTGAGGTTGGAGCGAGGCTCAGGACAGGGGTGCAAGGCTTGCCGTGAGTTGCAGCCCAGCGTGAAGAACTGTCAGCGGGTGTGTGCTATGCTACATTGGGCCTGCCAGCAGGACTGATGGGAAGGGGGTGAAAAGGCGGAATAGTAATGAAGTATCCATCCTTAAGACCAGTCGTGTAGCAAAACTTCAGTCAGAACTGTGCTGCAAACACACAAAACCCTGCTTTAAAGCAGCTGAATAAAACATCCAAGCTGAATCTACAGTAGAATTGTTCTCAAGTTCAAACCTTATCAATGCTAATGCTATCCAAAAAATTTTCATAATAGAAGCATTCTGGTGCAAGTTAGAGTAGCACTATGGGAGTCCTAATTTGGCAAATAAAACAAATGGATGAGGAAAAATCTAACATGCATGCATAAACTTGGCTAATCAGCATCGTCAGGAAGTCATTTTCCAGCAGCTCAAGTGTGATTAGTCACATGACATTTACAGCTTGTGAGATAGGCTTAAAGGGATACTCCACTTTTTTCCCCCAGAGTTAATCTGTTGAGTTTTACCTTTTTTGAATCCATTCAGTCGATCTCCGGTTCTGGCTGTACCACTTTTAGCATACCTGTAGCTTAGCATATATCATTGAAGTGGTCCAGACCATTGGCATTTCTCCCAAAAAAAATTACCAAAGTGTTTTGATATTTTTCCTATTTAAAACTTGACTCTTCTATAGTTACATCGTGCACTAAGACGGACGGAAAATGTAAAGTTGCAATTTTCTAGGCTTATATGGCTAGGAACTATACTCTCATTCCGAATAATAATCAAGAAATTTCACTGCCGTACCATGAGTGCAGCAGGCGCGATGGCTACACAAACTTAGTCCCGGTCACATTGGAAGCTGGGTACTATTTTCAGGCGCTGCGTCATAACATTACGGCACTCATGGTACGACAGTGAAGTTTCGTGATTATTACGCAGGAATGAGAGTATAGTTCCTAGTCATACTGTATCAGCCTAGGAAATCGCAACTTTACATTTTCCATCTGTCTTAGTGCACAAAGTAACGACAGAAGAGTCAAGTTTTAAATAGGAAAAATATCGAAACACTTTGGTCATTTTTTTGGGAGAAATGCTAATGGTCTTGTGCACTTCAATGATGTATGCTAAGCTATGCTAAAAGTGGTACCGCCAGAACCGGAGATCGGCTGAATGGATTCAAAAAAGGTAAAACTCAACAGTTTAACTCTGGGGGAGTTGTAAAATGAGCGTATTTCCCCAAAAAAAGTGGCGTATCCCTTTTAAAAAAAAATGTCCTGCTGCAGCTGAGCAACTGCCATTGATTCACCAAGTAATAGACACCATGGATTCAACCGAATACCTGATAGTCTCAAAACGAGCATGTCATGGCATTTAATTTGTCTTACTAAACAAAATCAGTTGAATGAAAGACCCCAATGTAACCATAGAAGAACATTTTTGCATTTTGAACAATGTAGCAGAGAGCCTCTAAAAGACAGAGCAAAGCTTCAAAGCGAAATCGAATCAAAGCAACCACAGATGAGATTAACTGTTGCACATAACTAACAGGAATTCCACATCAAAGTCATGACATTGCGGCTCTGTCTGTCGAACAGTTCTTCTGTTAAAGTGAATTTAAGAGCACACAAGCAAAACCTTGCCACACAAGAATACAATTATAAGAAATTGCCAGAGGCAGAAATTAAGCTGCTCGTGTTTATAAGTATACTGAAGAATTAGAAAGTAGACAGAAACTGTACACAGAGTGAACTAATTCATCATTAGAAACTGATTAAATACAAATGCATAAACCAATCTTTCAAAGGTGAAAGATCAAACGTCTTTTACAGATGGCTACTGGCGATTTCACAGCCATCAGACAGATGAATATCCATAATTCATAAAACAGGGCATCAGAGACGCAATGGAAGAGTACAGAAATCCCAAATAAATAATACCATTGAGATCCAAAGAGTGCGAAGAAGAAACCAGAACGATTATGTCAAGGCAGATTGAATTACAGAAAAGCAAAACAACTACACACACAATTAGGTCTCACAAATCAATCAGTCCTCCTGACTTTTTCATCTACTTTCTCTCTCAGAAGTAACACTTAAATACCAAAGTCAATATGAATATAAAGTGTATAAACTGTTGTAGTCAGGAAACTGGACGGTAGAGACAGAAGCATACTGATGAATGAAATGCTGTTCTCAGACATTTGGCTGGCGTATTCCTGAGGGACGGCTCAGCCATGTGGCGGGCGGCAGGGACAAGGCGATGCATTGTTGGCTCACGGCGCCGTCATGGCGAGAAGCTGATGCCAGGCCTTCCCTGCACATGCTGTGTCGAGTCTTTAGCTCAGCACACTCTCGGATCACTGACGCAGAACTGTCTAGTGTCTTTGTTTAAAAACTCTCAGAAGGAACAGAGATGAATGTGTCATATGTTCTTACCAGGGGGCCATGTCACAATCTTAGTTTTAAATAATGAAAATGAACAGTTTTTGTAACCGAGTTACACCAAGATTTGATGAGCCAATGTTAGACCCTCATAAATGGTGATCAGTTGATTTCTGATTTATACACTGAAGCTAAACGCTGTCCACGTCTTAAGTAGTGACAATTAAATCATAAAACAATAGAGTGTGTGAATAATGAACAGCCTGTTGTTCATGAAGTGACCTTTTGGGAACAGCACATCAGAAGAGTCGTATACTGTATATAAGTGATCTAAATTTACGGAAAAAAGCTGAATTTCAGACCCTCTCTATCCTTGTTGTTTTCTGCATCCAATAAATGAAGACTGAAGTATCAAACTCTGCAGCTAAAAGACCTTAAATTAGTCAAGAGAGAGGTAGTGTTGTAAAAGAAAAGAGAGGGAGAGAGGGGAGATAAAGAATGAGGAGGAGGATAATCAACAAAACCATTTTGATTGCGAGAAACTCAAGTGGAAAAACTTGGTGGTGGGACATACTTCGCAGGAAGACCACCAGGGAAGATAGAGGTACCAGTACAGTATTTAGCTCTGTGGTTCTCAACAGGCGAGTTACGATCTTGAAATATTCAGTTCTGAAAAACTGCTCAATCTAAATCCAACTAGAAAGTAAATACGAATAATTTGGGGAGCAAAATATATTGTATATAATAAAGATTTCACAAGGGATGAGAAAATAATTCCAATAGCATCCAATCATATATACAATACACACTATGCTGTAAAAGTTTGTAAAATTCTCAAAAAAAAAAATGTTGTTGTTTTTTTTTTTAAAGAAATGTACATTTTTATTCAGTTAAATATGTGACTTTTACATTGATACAAAAGTTGTATTTCAAATAAATGCTGTTCTTTTAAATGGTCTATACAAAGCTGAATATGTAGCTTTGCAAACACAGGAATAAACTACATTTTAAAACATATAAATATTCAAAACAGTTATTTTAAATTAAAATAAAATAAAAAAAATTTCACTGCATTTTTAAGAGACTTAAAATCTTACTGACCCCAAACAGCAGTGTAAATTATTAAAAATTACTTATTATTAATGTTATAAATATTACAATTTCAATATTTGTTTTTCATGACATTTTGCTCATCTTTATATAATTTGGATACCATGTTGGGTTGCCAGTTTATATCCAATTGATAAAGTCCTGAAGCAAAACCACTTGAGAATCACTGCTTCAGCTTACCTCAATTTACCTTTTGCCTTAGAGCACTTCCCAAGAGAACCTTGTTCATACTCCCACACACTTAGAAGTCTGTGATGGGATCAATGCAGGCAGATGCACAGGAGAGGTCTGGAAAGTGAGGCTCAGTGTGACAGGGTGAACTCCCAATAGGCTGGCCAGGAGATTTATGAACTTCTCAGTGGGAAAAATTGACATTCATACTAATTAGTCGACCATTGTTTCTCCTGTTCCCGCTCTCCCATGCAAACCCCTGGAGCGAAGGCATCAGACCCCAGCATAGACTGACCTCTCTGTACTGCTAAATATAGATGTACAATGGCGGAAGCACGGGCTCTCTTGCTGTGTGATGTTTGATTAACATTTAATTAACATTTGTGTGACATTTCCGACCGAATGGGACAAATACAAATAAAGGAAAAATTTAGAAATATGAATTATTGCTCAGAATTAGTCTTTTTATCGCACGACTGAGGGAGTGCAGCCAGACAGCCTGTAGGAAATCAGGCCTTAATGAGGAACTGAATGAACATAGTACACAGAAAAAAGTGAGGGAGACAGAGAGCTTGAAAAAAAATCTCATAAAAGCATGACTTGATCCCAATTAAAACAACATCGGCAACCCTTTAAAAAAGCAGAAATGCTGTTTGTTTGTGTTTTGCCACAGACGTGAAGCAGAAATCTTAGCAATTGGTTATGCAACTACTCAACACCATTACATAATTTATATGCCATGTGAGCAGCAAGTTAGCTAAACTTTTTATCAACACAGAATTTAGGGTTAATAGGGCTTCACGCAGCTCTTTGACTCAGAGTTGTAGGCCACACTCACTAACAGGAAAAGTATCTTCTTAGGTGAAACATGAAGGCTGAAATTTAATCAGCAAGGTTCAGCTGCAAAAATAAATCATGCTACTTACCAAAGCATGTTGCAGTGCTGTTGTAAAAGAGCTGAATGTTCGTGGTAAATCAATCGTAGAGGCTCCATCGATTTCTGCTCAAGTAGTTGCAATGCTCTTAGAGTGTAGGTTAAGCTCTTAATCTAAAAATGTGTGATATGGAACATTAACTTACCCACAGCAAGGGTTCAAGGTTTGAATGTTCCTGATAGCCCCTTGCTGGTACACTACACCTATTTCTACGTTTAAGGCCATTCAAAAGTAGCTGTCAGGTACTGTTTTAATTTATAATGTGAACAAAATTAAGATTTACAATAAAAAAATTTACAATAGAACATTTTTTTCTAAGATTTTAATTTTTGCTTCCATTTATAGTTACACAACAGTACAGGAAAGGGCCACAAGATGGGGGTTAACCATGTATATTGTTAAAGAAAAAAACGTCACCTGGCATCGCCTAAAGTTATGTGACTGAATAATTTGCTCAGAGAAGAAAATGTACTTGGCTCAACAACAATTGTGTTCATAAGCAAATATGTCACATTTCAAACTGCATACTATCCTGTGCCAAGTAACTTCCACTGAAATTAATAGGAAATAGCTAGTGAATAGCTTTTTCCAGGTGTCATAGACCTCCTTGTTTGAAAATGTGTCCAATTATATCGATAAATCGATATGAGCTGTTCTTTTGAATAGTTTTTTGCGCCTGCCTCCTGCATGTTACAACCCACATGGACGTTGTGGTCTATTTGATTATGAAGTGCTTTGTTCAGTTATGTGTCCTTTTTCAGAGCTAATTAAAAAAAAAAATGTTGCTCAGTTTGAACGTCCTCTTCCACGGTGCTCCTCTGCTAATAAAATGGTGTGAAATGGCTGTCAAATCTGAAATGGGTCATTATCCCTGCAAAACTCTCCAGGTGTGCTCACAGCCCAATTCCAGTTGGTTTTCATGCTGTATAGTGAGAATACCAGTGAATCTAATCTGACTAAGCACTTCACACTTCCTCCATTGTTCTTTTGGGGAGTCTTTTGCAAATGCCAGTGAGGTTAACAGGATAGTTCAGCCATTTACTCTGCCTTATGTTGTTCCAAAACATGCTGTTTTGTGAGGAACACAAAAAGAGATTTTTTACAAGCTCTTGTTCATGTACTAACCACATCTCTCAGCTATTAATTAACCTAACAAAAAGTAAAAAAAAATAGTTCAAATGAATGAGTGGTATATTCATCTCCTGAAGCCATATAGTAGCTTTGTGTGAGGACCTGGTCGATGTTTAAAAGAGGATCTATTATGCCCTGGATTTTCATGCTTGAATATGAAAAACAAATTTTTCAACATATTTTACATTATTGCAGCACTGTCAGTATTGCTCTGTTTAGTTCCTGTCTTGATGTAGCCCCTCCTTTCGAAAAGCGTAATGTGCTCTGATTGGTCATTTGTAAAAGTGTGTCATCTGCTTACAGCAAGTTTCAACACACAACTAATACAACTCAACCAGGTCTCTTTATTTTGCATATGCCTTAGGTAGGAATTATTTCAATAACGAATATTGTGATGTGCACATTCCTTAAAGGGATAGTTAAAATCTGTCAGTAATAGGCAATATGCATGCATAAGTTCCGCGTTTGATGCAAGGCTGCTCTTCAATTTCCAGCTGGGGAGATTAAAGCGGAGGAAAACGGGATTATGGCAGAGTCTTCAAAATTTACTGTCCCCCCATCTTTGAAACGAAACTTTACTACGTTAAGATGTAATTTTATATATAGTTATGTTTATTTAATATAATAAACAAAGACGCATAAACAAAATGAGGGATGTCTGTTTTGTCTGTTTTTGTGACTTACGTTTCTTTAGTACAGCCATAGAGTATAAAAGCCAATGTAAATTCTCGGTATAGGATTGGACTCTATGATCGGCGGAAGTAATCAAGCATCCTAGACCTTCACCGGAAATACCACCATGCATAGAGCCAATCACTCACCCTCATGTTGTTCCAACCCCGTAAGACTTTCGTTCATCTTCAGAACACAAAATAAGTTATTTTAGATTAAATCTGAGAGAGCTGGCTCACTCCTCCATAGGTTTCTAAGGGAACGAAACTTGATGGCCCAGAAAAGTTAAAGACATTGTTAAAATAGTCCAAGTGACTAAAGTTGCTCAATTTTAGGTTTATCAATCGACGAGAAAACTTTTTGTGCTTTGTTCAACTATTCATTTCCTTCTCTGTGGGCCTCGAGTTAGTTCACGTCGTGTAACTGCGCAAAGCTTCTGTGTTGTACGTCACACGTAGGCTCATTATTGGCCAACGCTGGTCACGTGTGTGATGAAACAGTGCTTACTGATATAGAAAATAACTCCATTTGGAGTGGACTTTGTGCTTTGTAACTTAGTAGACCATTTTCAAGCTCAAGCATCAACATCACACACTAAAGAAAGTTGTAAAAAAGCATAATAGGTCCTCTTTAAATAATAATTCACCAATAATCTTGCCATCTGTTACAGATCAGCAGATAGGATGTGGCATCATTACTCACTCAGGACTACAGCAGAAACAATTACTGTGTCCGTGAGCGTGGCAAGACGTGTTGCCATTGCATTCACTACTACAAATCACAATTATCCGACCGGCTCTGCTCACCCTTCCTCCAGGCCTCAGAGGAGAAGCCCCTTTTTGCGCCAGCATCAGTGTCTTCGCATGAAAGCTGCTGTAACACAAATTATCTACTGGCCGCGGGAAAGGAGTGGGTAAGTCTCAGTCTCTGGCTCATTCTCCATTATCCATGAGTCACAGATAGCGTTGGACCGGCAACAAAACCCCACATCGCCCGGAAGCTGGCCTGTCCCTCAGTCCCTCGCAACACGTTATTACATTAGCACGGCTTAACTGACAGAGGCTGATCCATAACGTAAAAAACACAGGTTTTGTTCAGACTGCCTCGTTGGAAAATTGGTGTTGACAGACAAGCATTAGGAGCTATCTGTGCAGGGGATCAGTTGTCAGCCTTGTACAGCTACAACTCAAGCGGAGAAAGACAGACAGAGCAAAAGAAAACGAAAAATAGAGAGCAGAATTTAAGAATTTATGGTAATGACTGAGACAAAAGCCTGTGCTGAGGCTCTTACAATTACTAAATTATCGCCTGACCGTGGTTATTTGAGATATGTTAGGTTGAGATAACGGCAACCATTGTGCACATTAAATTCCCATAAATCACATATATAATAAGAGTATATAGAAAGGCAATAAAGTGTATTTAAGCTATCCAAGACACAGACTTCGGTCAAACAATTTGCAAAACACATCTTCAGTATAAAGAAATAAGTAATTAAAATTAACACTAAATAAACCCTAAAATAAATAAATAAATAAAAATAAATGTTCATAAATGTACATTAGTCAAAAATGTCATTAGTCAAAAATGTCATGATTATGACAGCCCAAGCCTGCACTAAATGAAATCACCACCTCTGGTGTCAAGCAGCTGATGATCTTGATGAGATTTCTAGATAGGAATTTTATATGTGGGTTAATAAAGCAAGCACAGAAAATGTGATCAGAGTAATGCAGAATGCAGACATTTTTGGGTCAGAGTTTTTGGTGATTGAGATTCTCTGTGCCTAAGATTTAGTACTACAAGTCTCTTTGTGCTGAGTCAAACCTGATCATGCCAAGTAAGCAGTTCATATTTCTCTTTCGCTCTCTCTCTCTCTCTCTCTCTCTCAGCTATGTGTGTGTGTGTGTGTGTAAATGTAGTAGTTCAACCTGAATGCACACTGACTCATGGGGACTCGTGTCACTCGTGTCACTGTCACTTGTTTCCTGCATGAGGGAACAAACTTATAAATCATACAGAATGAGTTTTTCTGAAAATGTAAAAATGCAGTGCAAAAAAATGCAAAGTTTTCTGTGATGAGTAGGTTTAGGGGCAGGATTAGTGTAAGGGGATAGAATGTACAGTTTGTACATTATAAAAACCATTACGGCTTTGGAGATTCCCCACAAAGATAGCGAACCAGATGTGTGTGTGTCTTTCATTCACTACACCAAAGTCACTAAGTGGAGAATTCTCGAGAAATGAAATGTGTCCTCTGATTGCACTTTTTACAAGTCAACACTGTTTTAGCATTTGATTCACTAAAGGAGTTACACAAATAAAACAGCACAAATACACATTAAAAAAATCTGTTCCAAATGCAATTTGTGCAATGCAATTCCCCCCTTTGCAGGCTAGTTTTGAGTGCTAGTGTGTGAAAGAGGCCACACACTGCCATGTATCTTCTGCAAAGATAACAGTGACAATAACTTCATTTAAATGCTCAAGGCGCGTGCATTTTCAGCACATTTTGTCCCTGTTTATAATGTGCTGTGGGAGGTTCAAGGTTTTGAAATACCCATGCACAACTGTGAATTTGGCCCTCAGTCTATCTGTTTCCCAGACCTGCTTGCACTTACATCCCTCTCACATACACTTTCCAACTTTCCTTTTCAACTTGCCAAAGAATCTTTCTCACGTGAAGGAAGGAGTCAAAGAACTTTAGCCTGTCAGAAAAAGTTTTGGAGTGCTAGGAAACATCCTTTGAAAGTGTGGTACTGCAGTCTATTTTGTCTTCGCTTTGCTAATTACTCACTGACTTTCAGAAAATCTATCAGACCATATTACAAGCTCAATCGGACAGAGATGAGGAGCAGTAAATAGCGGTCCACACAGTTCGAGTGCAACACTATGTACACCCAGCTCTATCTTTCTCAGCCTGTTTATGAGTTACACAGCTCCCCCTACTGGTGAAACAGTAAATGCAGGACATATCATGTCTTGTGATTTCAGGATTATGGAAAAAAGTAAACACCATTGAGGCTATCATGATCAATTATAAACCGATTAATAGGGAAAATTAACAGACCTGTAGATTACAGATGAAGGAGAGCTAGCACTATGATTGTTATGGTTGTTTTATGGTTATTGTCATTACATTGAGGACAAATTCAAATGAATTATAAATTATTTAGAAGCTCTAAACTAATCTAACTTGCATGCTTTAAAAATGCTTAAATAATATACAGTATATTAATAATTCATATGTATGAACACCTGATAAGACCCTGTCTAGAGTATGCAAATGTGCTGTTAGTTGGTTACACAAGAAAGCAAGAAGCTTTATTGAAAAGCATACAGAGGAAAGCACAATTAATTATTGAGAGATCTCCAGATACATCAGTACATCTACCTGATCTGCAAGCTCAGACAGAGCAATCCACCATCAAATTAATACAAGAGATGGCTCAAAATGAATATTCGCTTCACTATCTTTTTCCACCAACTAGGGGTGAAAAAACTGGTCGGCTTCTTAGGAGGCAAAGTAATATGACAAAGCAAAGCAAGGACAAAATATTATTCTAGATTTACCATTCCTTTTGGTATTAGACTATTAAATGAAAAATAAGTTGGATATTTATTTTTGCTTTGTACTTTTAAGCATATTTCATTGTTATATATACAGTATGTGAGTGCATGTAAGTGTACATGTATACAGTATGTATGTATGTGTATGTAGATAGATTGTAGTTTGTACATACCTAGTTTCATGAAATAACTATGCATATACAGTATATTATATATGTGTGTGTACAGTATATTATATATGTTACCCATTATTGCAGTGCATTATTATACACTCACCTAAAGGATTATTAGGAACACCTGTTCAATTTCTCATTAATGCAATTATCTAATCAACCAATCACATGACAGTTGCTTCAATGCATTTAGGGGTGTGATCCTGGTCAAGACAATCTCCTGAACTCCGAACTAAATGTCAGAATGGGAAAGAAAGGTGATTTAAGCAATTTAGAGTGTGGCATGGTTGTTGGTGACAGACGGGCCGGTCTGAGTATTTCACAATCTGCTCAGTTACTGGGATTTTCACGCACAACCATTTCTAGGGTTTACAAAGAATGGTGTGAAAAGGGAAAAACATCCAGTATGCGGCATTACTGGGCAAAAATGCCCTGTTAGAGGTAAGAGGAGAATGGACTGATTCAAGCTGATAGAAGAGCAACTTTGCCTGAAATAACCACTCGTTACAACCGAGGTATGCAGCAAAGCATTTGTGAAGCCAGAACATGCACAACCTTGAGGCAAATGGGCTACAACAGAAGAAGACCCCACCGGGTACCACTCATCTCCACTACAAATAGGAAGGAGAGGCTTCAGTTTGCAAGAGCTCACCAAAATTGGACAGTTGAAGACTGGAAAAATGTTGCCTGGTCTAATGAGTCTCGATTTCTGTTGAGACATTCAGACGGTAGAGTCAGAATTTGGCGAAAACAGAATGAGGGCATGGATCAATCATACCTAGTTGCCACTGTGCAGGATGGTGGTGGTGGTGTAATGGTGTGGGAGATGTTTTCTTGGCAAAATTTAGGCCCCTTAGTGCCAATTGGGCATCATTTAAATGCTGTGGCCTACCTCCGGTTTCTGACCATGTCCATCCCTTTATGGCCACCATGTACCCATCCTCTGATGGCTATTTCCAGCAGGAGAATGCACCATGTCACAAGCTCAAATCATTTCAAATTGGTTTCTTGAACATGACAATGAGTTCACTGTATATTCATTATTATATGTGGGATATTCATCCCACAAATCTCCATCAACTGAAAGATGCTATCCTATCAATATGGGCCAACATTTCTAAAGAATGCTTTCAGCACCTTGTTGATTCAATGCCATAGAATTAATGCAGTTCTGAAGGCGAAAGGGGGTCAAACACAGTATTAGTATGGTGTTCCTAATAATACTTTAGGCGAGTGTATGATATGTCATGTCATGCTATTTTGCATTTTTTTATTTTATAGATCTTTTTGATTCATGAACGGTCAGTTTACAAAAATATGTCCGTAGGTAGCAAATGACCAATCAGAATCAAGTATTCCAGAAAGTTGTGTAATAATTACAAACAATCTAGGACACATCAGCGGCGAGAAAAGCATGTGTTCTCAACCCATTAGCTGTTAAAATGTAAAGGAAAATCTCTCTCTCTCTCTCTAACGCCGCTGCAAGGCAGGTCATTCTATCTTCAGGAGGTCGAGTCTCGTCCCACCTTTATTAGTCACTATGATGACTTTCCAGACACCTTCCTTCAACACGCTCTATAAATACACCTATAACGCAATTACTCCATCCCTCTCTGTCTCTCCCTCTTTCTCTCTGTCTGTCTCCCCTCTCTCGCTCACACACGTCATTAGGAATTTACACACACACACACTCAAATTTCCTTTTTTAACCTCAAACTCAGCACAGTTTGTGACTGCAGTTTGTGCGAGGCGATACTTGTCCAACACTTCTGCCTGTCTCTTCAACCAGAAGCCTTGACAGCTCGAGAAATTCTCGGTATCCAAAAAACCTTCGCACTCGCATATAATTGCTTGAAAATTTCATCTTCGTGAACAATTTGAAATGCAGAGGAGTTCTCGGTTCCAATTAAGCCAGCATTTTAAAAATTACCATTGCAGTCCAGATAGCAAGCGCCAAGTTAGCATTTAGCAAGCCAACAGACCAGCGTCTTGTTTCCCGACAGGCTTTAAATGGCGACTCTTTAACCCTCGCAGGTGGAATATTGCATCACAAAGAGACGTCCATCCCATAGAGCACTATGGTGATTCCACCCACACATGTAATTGGCGGAATATCTCTTGTGACTTAACTGTAGAGACAAGTGTTTTAAAAAACCTTCTGTGTTGCCTGGCAGAGAAAAACAAGCACCCTGGAGACGAATTGGGTTTGCAGACAACTGCGTGTGTGTGTTCTGAGATTGTTCTAGATAGACTAAAGAGGCACATTTGTGTCATTTCATTAGAGGGCGCTAATCCTGAGGTTGTTAAGATTGAACCAGAGCCCTGAGCAAAGAAACGGGAGGATGGGGGTCCGGGCGGATGCATAAAGCCTGATTGGATTGCTTCTCTGCTTACTACCTGGAACCTGAAATCCCCCATCCCCCAATATGCTTATTTACTAAGGCTGTCTGGTCAAGGATGGCTGTTTAATTTCCTCAGGGAGAGGCAAAGAGAGACATGGCAATACTCAAGAGAGGGAGTGAGATAAGGGAGGGAAAAAGTGAAAGTGAGAGTGTGACAGTGAGAGTTATCTCTTAGATCCATTCTCAATTAGAAAGAGCTGTAAACAGAAAAGGCAAACTCACCTCTATCCCAACAGACTCAGAGTTACAGTAGCTAAGTATTGTCATAGAAGTTCACTGGACTCCACAGGACTGGAGGTCTCAAATTTACTCAACTATATAACAGGAAAGACGTAAAGCAGAGGATTTGATGCAATAACGCAGTCACTGGCTGCAAATTTGGAATTCTTAAGCCCATGTTTAAGACTATTATTTGTAAAAGGCACATCTAAAATGCTGACTATGACATTTTCAATATGGTAGCACAAGTGTTGCAATTAACCTTTTAAGCGGACTGATAGTGTGAAAAGTGGGAGGCCTTTGTTTGTTTAATTATACGTTTTTCTCCTGTTTATTGGTCAGCAGGGAGGTAAGAATTGTATCTTTTAGTTTATTATTTTGTTATAGGGAAGATGACTCAAAATTAGTAAGACAACCTGTTTGTTGTTTTGGCCGACTAAACCCACTGGATCTGAGATGCTTATTTCCTTTAACAAAAAGAGAAAACTAACCACATAAAATAAATATCATCCCGTTGATGTGTTTGTGGGAGCAGGAGACGCAATTCGGTCTCATTAACAAGTGTCACCTTCTATGTTACGTTACATAAACTACATAACATGCTTCAACAGACAAATTCTTGCAAAAATTATGTCAACATGCCCATCTTGGCGAGTATATATATATATATATATATATGTGTGTGTGTTATGTATATCTTTGTGTCCCCAAAAATGGCTACATCAACTCAGCAAAATCACAATCCCCTTTCCTCTCAAGTACACAACCAGAGAAGCAACACAAACTGACTGACCAATCACAACAACCTTCCTGACCTTAAAACAACTTACATCATATAAACAGCCTGAAAAGATCCATTTCCTTTTAATATAATGATGAACGTCCATGAACACGGAAACTATGATGATTATGTTCATAATGTGCACTACACGGGCATCTCAGGACTCATTAGAGCAGTTTCTCTGAGGCAGGTCAGGAAATAAAAAATTTGGTGTGCTTGACTGATGCAATACCATCCTGAAAATCCCAGGCGAAATTTTCAGACATATCAAGGTCAGGGCCAGGGGTCTCAAAAAACAATACAGTTTATTTCAGATCAATTTGGGGAAACTTCCTCCCACACATTTCAACAGCTGTTAGTTGCTGTTCCTGCAGACTGCAAGTAAACAGTCTGGTTCTCACAAATTATTTTTAGAGAGGTTTAATAAGCAAAACTCCTTAAATGTCTAGTTTGAAAGAAGAAAAAAAAAGATAGAGATAGTGCCATTAAAAAAAGTGATTTATACTTGTATCATGTTCACCTGGCACATCTTTAGCATATGACTCACCTGTCCATCTCCAACCAGTGGACAAGAGAAAACATATTGGAGCTGGAAGACGATGCTGAAAACCACGTCCCTCATCATCTTCAGCTCCACACTGCCACGAAGAGACAGTCCATCACTGCAGGAGGAAGAAAGCAGAGTTTGAGATCATGGAAATATCAGAGCTCGGCATGGAGTCTCGTGTAATGAACCTGCACACCCACACTGACCCAGAAACACAACTTGTCAAGTGACATTCATTAACAAAAACACCTTTCAGTTCACTGTTTTATGAGTTGGGAAAGCACAGCATCACATTGTTGAATCTAAAGACTATTTTATATTTTAGCAGACTATTTCTTTATAAGGCTATAAAGACATGAAAACTTTTATTTAGCAATAGCACAATAAATTGATAAAAAGCGACAGCAAAAACATCTATAATATTAAAAAATATTTCTATTTAAAATTATACAGTTCTTTTGAACGTATATTACAGTTTCCACAAATGGCAAACTGTAATAGAAAGCAGCTTTTTTAAATTGTGATAATATTTCAATATTACTACATAAGAGAATTCTTTCCAAACATATTGTATACAACATAGTGTATGCAATTATATACATTTTTGAAATTCTAACTCTAGGAAGAAAACAGCTATGCCATATTAATTTGACTAATGGGGTTTAGAAGCTCATACAGAAGTAAAAGAGAGAGAACAGGCTTGATTTAACAGGCTTTTGAGCAAGAAAAATGTGTCCTGAGTTTACTGCTTGTGCAACATAAGAATAAAACTCTTAACACTCTAACATAGCAAGTGTCCAAATTGCATTTATATTTCATAACATTTTTTTTTTCCTATGACTGATTCTGTAGTCATCACATTAGTCTTTATAGTCTGATTCTGAATCTCAAAAAAGCCTTTACAAATGATTGCAGCTTATTACATAAGCAGTAACAGGCTACAGAGAAAAAGCACACAGCATCTTAGATGAACCCACAGCACAGTACAAAAAAAAATTAAAACTATTTCTAAGAGTGTAGTGATGGCTTCATTTGCTAGGCTTGGTAAATAATTTATACATGTATGTTTCATTGGTTTTAGTTATAACTGTGAGGCACTTTGGGCAACAACATTGTTATTAAATGTGCTATATAAATAAATAAAAGTTAAAGAAGAAAACGTCATAACGAGGTTGACATCACTTTTTCCATACAGGAAGACAAAAAAAGTGACGAAATTGAAACAGGACTCAAAAAAAGTTTATTTCAGGCAACGTTACCACGAGGTGTTGAAATTCCCAAATCTCATTTAGTTTAAACTAATCTACAAACTGGAAGGTTGGCGTCAGAGCATTTGCATCATTCTTGACGGGGTTTTCACACACTCTCATAGACACATTCGCTGGCGTCATCCCAGCAGTGTTGTTGAGAACGTGCAGTAAAAGTTTTTAGTGCTAACGTCTCCATAATTACACCCAATTTCTCTCTCTTATAAAGGGCAGAATGTGATGCTCCACTCTCTCAGACACCTAATTACCTCATTGGTTAATTATAGACCTCTTTCTCTCACCGCACACCAATGGTGCTCGTGACTTGTTCTGCGAGATCTCTCATGGCAGTGACTCTGTGGTGGTGGGGGCTGGGGATTTTTTTTTTTTTTTTTTTTTGAAGCAGGAGCAGCAGACAGAGTAAAACAGACATTTCTCATTTGCGTCGTACTGCAACGGCTTATCAGCATTTTTAATTAAACGAAGATTGCAAAAACGAGAAATCTTAAATTAGAAAGTCGAACTGTTTTTAATACTTTCTGCAAAAGATGCTTTTAAAATATTTAACATCCAGAGAGAAAGTGTGTAAATCACCCTAAAAATTCATATTTGATAAGGACTGTGTTGAATAAGAGATGGAACTGGGATGAAAACCATGAGATGAGGCGAGGACACAGGGATCTCTGCTTGGTAAGAACTAGGGAGGAGAACCAATGAGGGATTGAGAATTAAATTTATTGAAACAGGACCGATGGAGAATTAGACTGAGGAGGCCATAGACAGACACTAGAGTTTTCTGAGAATAGGGTGTTAATATTTAAGGAATAGTTCATTCAAAAATAAAAATACTGAGCTCATTTAAGCACCCTTATGTCATTCAAGAACAGAAACGATTGTGTTTTTGGGTGCAATACAAAAGACATTTTAAAGTACCTCCAAGATGTTGTGTTTTAATGAACTGGTATGAACAAAACAGCTTTATGTGTAGAATAAACTAAAATTTGCATACTCTGCCATTCTTAAATTTTTGAGAAAAATAAAAGAAATTAATACTTTTGTTCAACAAGGATGTATTAAATGGTATAACAATGGTAAGACATGTATAATGTTACAAAACATTTCTATATCAAATAAATCCTATTCAGCAAATAATTCCAGGGAAAATGTTTGCACAAATATATTGAGCATCTATGTTGAAGTTTTGAGCAATAAATCAGCATATTAGAAATGATTTCTGACAAATCATGGCACACTGCGATTAAACTGGATTAAAAGGTTTAAAAACATTTTAATAATATTATTTACACTAATTTATTCATCGTTATTGTATTATTATTTTTATTTTGATTGTGTGATCTACTAAATGCAGCCATGGTGATGATGCGTGTTGATGTGCTAAGTTTGAAAATGTGCATGCGCAGATGAGATTTGAGAATTATAGAGCAGTTGGAAATTTGAAATATTTAATTAAATAAAAATATTATGATTTATTAGTTATATGAGTATTTAAATTAAATAGTACTAAATTATTTGAATACAAATATTCCGTTTCACCTCAAACAAAGCTATTGTATGACTTTAGAAGACATGTATGTAATTTATGTCAGTTTCGAAGCCTGACAGCACCTCGCCACAGCTTGATTTCATTGTGTGAAGGAAAGCAGTGTGAATTTCCTTCAAAAGTTCTCTTTTTGTGTTCCTTTAAAAAAAAAAAAAAAAAATCAATACAGAAACCACATGAAGGGTGAGCAAAAATAATTTCTGAATTTCTTAGAGCATCCAGCACAAGCCGGGAAGACACCGATCAACTCTTGATCTCTTCATAGACAGTAGTATGAGAATTATGAGAGTTGTAGTTGGAAAAACAGATCATTAAAGATCCAGAATAGCTGGTAAAAAAGAATTTCAATAAAAGTGGACGCAACTGGAAGTGAGGTCCATTGAAGTATGGCAACATTTCTCAGAATTATGGGAAATTAGTGGACCAGATGGAATCTACCCACCTGAGATTGTCCGTGGAGGTCTGCCTGAAGCCTCCGCCTGCGCTGGCTCCATGAGACCTGGCTGCTCTGCTCCCTGTGGCCTCACGTTCCAGCACCAACACATGAGGCTCCTCCACCCAACCCCAGCCGTTATGGACCCCCACCAGCAGCCTGCGCTCCTGCACCACAACCGAGCGGCCCTCCGCACCTCTGTTCTGATCAGAAAAACACACACGTGATGAGAACTCAAAAGCCGTTCTGATCATTAGACACTTATGCATAATTACAGGAACATGTGTTTGTGTGTACAGACACGTGAGATGAATTCCACGTATGCTTTGCCATAGAGGGGGGTCTGTTTGACAAGGTCTGTGAACATTTAATCTTTAGAGGAGGAATGAGAATGGAACGGATTGCGTTTGAAAGTGAGAGGGGCATGTATGCTCTATTGATCCATTCTATCCTCGGGACTAAATCTGAATGGCATTTCTCTTGTAAGCAGAGAGTGTAGACCTTGCAAAGAATAAAACGTATTGACACAAAACAGAAAAAAAATATTTCAAAATATCTTTTGTAAATATATGTTCTGACTCGCTTTTTTGTCCTTTTGTGTAGCATTTCACTTCTAGTGAGCACAGAAAAACTATTTGATGATTATTTATGTATTTTTGTATCAGTTTGTTTCCCCTTTAAGAGCCACTTTCCACATTTACATTCGGTGATGATTTCAGAAAACATTGGTTCCACAATTACAAGTTTACCTAATATTAACATGAGTGTGAAGCATCGATGTCAGTGCATGAAGAGCATTAACTCATTGAGATCGCAAATGACAGTGGGTTGAAAAGTATGTTTCAGAAATCCTCCCTTGCAGGCTTCTGGATTAAACACAAAGCTGGAATATCCAGAGATAGCTGCAAAGTCTGTTAAATGTTTTCTGCACTGATGGCAATTAAAACAAAGTTACGGAGCAGACTGGACATTTGCAACACACTTCGAGTCACACTGTCTCCCTCCTCGTTGGGATCGTATTATTGCAGGGAAACAAGACAAGGGCTCCGACTGATTGAGGCCTTGTTTTCACGAGAACGCTCGTGGGTGAAAACGTCAAAATATTTTATCGGATATGCCTTTCGTTTACACGGCGACGGCGTTTTTGAGACTTAAAAACGCAAAAAAGTGAAACCACCCTCCCGAGTGGAAAAAACGCTCCACCGCCGCGTTTTGGTAAAAACGCAAAAGTCTGCAGTGAATATTTTATGCAGGCGTGTGGACTTGGTGTTGTAGTATGCACTCCTAGCTGCCTGAAGTGCATACTACATTGAATTTCGCAGACTTTTGCGTCACAATTTGCAAGCGGATTTCCCACACAAAACGCTCGTCTAAACGCAGAATAAAAAGTGATGACCCAACGCCACTTTTGCGTTTTCTCTTCAAAATCGTTTCCATGTAAACATAGCCTTAGTGTTATGGGGAGCTGTAATGTTGTGTTTTAGTTTGTTATTATATGCAGTTTATATGTAATTTGACAATTTCAAATATTCTGTTGGTCCACGAGAACATTAAAACTATTGCTATAAAAAAGGTTGGAAAGCCCTGCTTTAGATTATTAAAATGCTCTTCCCTCTTAAATAAATGGTCCTTTAAGGACAGTTCACTGAAAGGTTCTTTGCGAAACCCAAAATCCCCCAAAATGTTTTTTTTTGTGCATAGCTTATAGGAGAAAACCACTTTTTGAAACCTTGACTTTTAATGTACATTCCTTTTTATTGGAAAAAGTAGCTTGTAAAAAATCTAGCCCATTTTAAAAACAGCTGAAGAACGAGCACATAACTGAAAAGTGTAAATAAGTTAGTAGTTTCAGTTAGTTTTCCACAGCACTGGAATCACAGCTTCAAAACTGTCCTAGCAAAATCCAGAAATGGTCCGATAGTTGTAACACAAGTTGTCAATGTCCCTTAATGTTACATAATAAACCATCACAGATCCGTGCACCCCAGTCTCTGAAACCTGTCACCAGTATCTAAATATTGGGGATGCAAGTCCAAGACCAGCAGCTGTCTTTGTAAGTCAGTGTCCAGGCATCAATTAAATGACAGTCTGCTCCCATTGCGTGGAGACTCTTGGCACACGCCGGGTATATCGGCTCTGAGGTGATGTGGCAGCAGCAGTCAGATGTTATTAATTGCAGCATTACAGAGGATCTGTAAAAGAAGGTATGGGACTAACAGCTTTTCTCTCTCACTTCTCCTCAGGATGAGAGTCGCATCTATCTGCTCAGGCCTCCCACTCACCGCTCCTCCAATTAGCATATCAATTGTGTGCAGTGTTTTATATGCAGGCCTACAAGAAGCAGTCCGCGCGTATCCCACTTTACGCCATGAATCACCCAGCTACTGCGGCGACCATCAGAGTACCTCTAAAATCCTTCCTTTAAGTGGATGTAATGCAATTCTGTGCCCAGTTCACGGCTTAATAGGTTAGATCTGCGCATTTCCATGAGTCTGATGGGTTCTTACCAGTGATATAGATGTGAATGATGACTTGAGAGGTAGATTTCATTTGACATTTTAGCACGATAAATAAATGGAGAATAAATATCTTTCGGTAAAATATCATCATCTGTTTAAACACAAAGCTAAAAGGGGTAGTTTAACCAAAAATGAACATTCTGTTATCATTTACTCACACTCGTGTCGTTCGAAACATGTGTGGCTTTCTTTGTTATGTAGATCACAAAAGGAGAAGTTTAGTAGAATGGTCATGCTGCTCTCCTGACTTTTAATTTCACAATATTACTGTTTTTACTGTGTTTTTGATCAAATACATGCAACCTTAATATGCATAAAAGCATTTTTTTAAATCTTACCAACCCCAAACTTTTTAACAATAATGTACTTATTCACATTTAAATGAAATCACTAGCAAGAACCCAGAAGAGGAGGATATTCGGTAGTTTTGTGAGCTACCTGGGAAGTAACAAAAATATTCAAGATATACAATTCGTACCAGACCACATACTTGTTATGGAAAAGCGTCTATTGATCAGTGTATTTTCTGACTTGTTGCTGGTTGTGGCCCTGTGAGGTACAGCCATTTTCGATGCCTTCTAAGGCTTAATTTTGGTCAACGGTCTCAAATCACCAGTGGGAGATATGACAAATCTGAGGTCCAATTATCTGGAAAAACACTGTGAATCGCTTCGGCGCAACAAGCCGAGAGAAATAGAGTACTCCAGGGACACTACATTCAGCAATTATTTATTTTAGCAATGGAAGAAGGCTATGCCAGTTTTCACGAACAAAAGTGTTCTCAGTCAAAAGATAATTAAGTAATTAAATCACGTAGCGATGTGACTGTTTTTAGCAAATACATGTAACACAAAGCCCTAAGGTGAAGCAGACCAACGCAACGTTTGCTTGCGTGACAGTGGAAGGTCGGTGGAATGGCTTACACAGGCACCGCAGGACACATTAATGTGGGAATTAACAGTCCCACTTTGAGGAACACAGGGATTAAAACATGGTCATGGAATCTATTGCCTTAATACTCAAAACAGTTGTGTTGCTTAACATCTTTATAGAACTGTGATACCTTTGATGAATCTAAAGTCTCAAAGTCACACCATGTGCCTTCAGTAGGTTTACTTCTCTCTTTCTCCATGACTTCTGATTAGGGTGATTTTCATCACTTTGTTATCTATGTCACTATTTTCCATTAAAACCAAATTAGCAGCAACAACAAGCAAGAAACTGAGCCCCTAACCACACAGTGATGAGACAAGTATATGTCACCATGGCTTAAATCCTATCAAATCAGCTTTGTGTACAAGTGTGCATGTATATCAATGCCAATTTACTCCCTAGGGAATGATACAAAAGTGTGTCAGAACAGAAGCAGCATACACACTACTCACTGCAACAAGTTGATAACAATATAATGATATATAATTAGTCCAATATGCTTTGACGCTGAACCTAACAACACTCTCTACTTTAAACAACACAAACAGGCATGGAGTGTCCTGGATTACAGATTTTAAGAGTAGCTTTAACAGCTTGACAGTTCATTCTGTTGTAATTTACTCACCCTCAAGTTGTTCCAAACCTCAATGAGTTTGTTTCTTCTGTTTAACACAATATATTTTAAAGAATGTTGGTGACAGTAGACAGCACCCATTGACTTCAATAGCATTTTTTGGAAATCAAAATTTAGTACCTTCAATGACACTTTCGATCACTTTGATGATACTTTTCTGTCATAACAAAGCTTGAAAAGTCCAAACCTCATTTACTCCCATTATATAGAAAGTTTGACAGAAGAAGAAAAAAAAAATGTGCCACACAAGTTTGGAAAGACATGAGGGTGAGAAATTCACGACAGTATTTTCAATTTCAACTACTACTTCTAAAAAGACACGGTGGATGGACAGAAAGTCAGAAAATAGACGGAAAGGCAAAGGATAAAGCGAATAAGATATGCATGGAAAACAAGCCTGTCTGTAGCTTATCTTAACACATCGGCAACAGAAATATCTTATTTCTGTTTCATACTCTTGTCCCTTTTTTTTCTTCTCACTCTCTCTTTTTGTCTGCTCTCTATGCTGTCACAGATTTTGCTTCCTGTGCCCAAAATATGAATATTTTAGAGCTAAGAAGCTTAAAGGGAACAATGAAATGGCCTGAAGTTAAATCATACCCCATTTCCAGCTTCATAGAGCAAAAGTGTGTGGCTGAGTGAGAGAGAGACTGAAGGAGAAGGAAAGCGAGGGAGGGAGGAGAATCTTTTCTGAGTGATGAATGCAGCGCAGTGTATCTCACAGTAATGACAAAGTTTATCCTCTTTCATTGGCCTCTGTTTCTCATCTGTGAAATTTCTGGACTCTGCGGGTCACGCATCAACTAGCCCAACGTCCGCGACAACAGGCCCTTTAACAAACAAGGCCAGCAACAAGGACAGAGGAATATTATAGTCAATTGAACAAAAAGCACAAAAGATGAGTGGTTTGTATGGAGGGAGCAAAAGTTTATACTAAGACTTAGTGCCAAAGTACAAGAAAAAAAACATAATGGCTGTTTTTATTTTGCATCTGTTTATGTATGTCACAAAAAGGCATCTCTCTTTGGAAGATAAAGTTCGCATGCAAAAAAAAAAGAGAGCTGGTTAAGTCCCCTCACCCAAAGTTCTGTATTAATTTCTTGTTTTTTTGGAGGGTATTTTAGTTTGCAGGGAATATACGTGCTCCCATTGGCATCACAAGCAGAAAATTCTGCCTCAAACTCAAATGCCTTTGATGTTTTTGATGGTGAAATCAGAACAGAAGACTTAAAAATAGAAACAGTTGCGCTTGAATTTTTATGAAAGACGTCAATGCTTTCTAAAAGAATATAACTTATTTAACTCATGTGTGGGTTGGATCACAATGTCATCCCGTAAAATGACAACAGACTGTTCTCTTATTTCACCTCACTTTTGATGTTTTTTTTTCCAAAGGTCATTCAAATAACAAAAGTAGGACTTTCCCAAGTATCACTTTCGCTTTGACAATACTCACAATTAACCGTCACCAATATGAACAAAAGCACAAACAACTCCATTAACAAGAAGTAAAGAAGATTAAATGTGGGCCAGCAATTTCATTTTAAAGAACCTTTTGTGTGTTGAATAGTCTGGTTCAGGCGAGTGATTGGGAAGGTCACTTAAACCAAATATAGGAATAATAGCAGCAAGAAAAGACTCTACAGGGGTGAGGGTCATCGTCCCATTCAGACTCAAGAATTGAAGACTTTTTTTTTCCTCTGAAAAATAAAATTGGTTTCTGAAGGTTATTTCTCTGTAGTGAGCAGATTAAATGAATAGAGTGTCTGTTATTTTGGGGAGGAGGGAGCATGACTGTGGAGTGTCAGCATTTATTTAATACCAGTAGGCTGATTTTCGAGGAAAGAGGTTTCAGTTTCATCCATTGAGGAGTGACTTTGTTAACGCAAAATTATACACCAAATAAAAAACGTGTTTTTAAAAGAATGCAATTATAGACCAAATTAAAATTAAGTATTTACAGGATTGTTGTCACTTAGATTCACAGGGCCCTGGACAAAATTGTAATTGTTCGGACCCCCTACATTAGACGCAATAAGAAGGCCTTTGTCCTCCAGAACAGAACAGTATCCCTGTGTCACCATTACCATTATGTTTAGTTTTGTTCATGGACTTTCTTTCAAAAACAAATTACCTCCACTTTTTTGTCTTAATATGACAAATGTGTCATGAATCATATTGTCATTATTAGTTAATATGTGTCAGCTGTATGTAATTCATCATCCATGTTTATGTTCAGTACTTAAGTTGTTTCTTCTCCCGCATTCCTTGTTTCGGCCTGTTGCATTAAGTGGCTATGTTTACATGCACAACTTTTGTTTCAATCGGACTGTATTCATTCCGATTGACGCTGAGTGAAAGGAAAATTTTAGGATGATGGGACACTAATTTATAACACTTTATTCAACATGAAGAAGAATATCTTGTTCCATGTGTCATGCATCAATACGGCATTTATGCGTCATTGCACATGCGCAGTCTTTTCAGTTTTCGGTTTTCAACCATCCCTTTCAATCCGAACGAATTTCCATTCGGATCGAGCTCTATCGGATCAATTAAGGTGTTTACATGAAGGCTTTTCAGTCCGATTGAGCTATCAATCCGATTACTAACAGATTATTTGGTTGCATGTAAATATAGTTTGTTGCCCTTCCTGTTCTAGTATTATTTGTAGGGCTGAACGACATTAACGCAAACCCATTTTAACGGCGTCCATTTTTTTTGTTATCGCGAGATTAAAAGGTCTTTTAGATTAAAAGGATTTGCTATGTGTATGTAAATAAATAAATAAAAACTATTCTTTGTTTAGATAATTTAAAAAATAAAGAATTATTTAAAAAAACAACATTTTATGTGTAAACTTATAAACATGTGAAAAACACATCACATAATGACACAGCCATTAGTTTCTTTAATCAATACTCATTGCAATATTGTGGAAGCAAACTACACTTATGGGGTTGAAGGGGAGCATGACCAATTTATATAACTCTGACACAAAAGAATTCTTCGGTCAGCAAGTCCTCAGTTCTTTGAAAATCATAAAAGGGTCTCACTAAGCTATTGACTTCTGCAAAATGGCAATGCGGTCGAAAGAACTCAGAGTCAAGGGTAAGTCAGAGAACAAAGACGAGCTTCCTTATATTAATTTGAATCTGCACTGCAGCTCTTCCCGCATAATAGACTTTTAATGGATTTCATAAAATGTACAATAAAATGTATTGGGATTTATTGACAAATGACTTGTGAAAGAGCCGGGAATAAAGAGGCAATTATTCAGGGTATAAACAGTGACAAAATGTGTAAATGCTCAAATAACCAAGAGACAATTACCATTAACCCTTAAAATTGCAAATAATGATTTCCACTAAAAGTTTTACCATTGCACTGAAAAACACGATACTAGTGAAGAGATACAGAGGGAGGGGAAGATGTAGCCTGGTAAGACCAAACTCTGCTACTTAGACAGAGTCTGGTGATGGCATAATTGAAAAGTTTTTCAACTTGTCTTGTCTGAAGTATAAAATCATTGGTTACCCATAAGCCAATCACATAATGCAACCACCTCTCTCTCCAAATTAAACATCACCTCCATTCAAAATGTTTAACAAACAGTCTTTTTCGGACTTCAGTTTGCAAATGCCGGGAATATTCTCCACGGCTCTCAGCCCGTCCTCTGTTCGTTGATTGGCCGGCTGTTTTCAGGCCGGAGGCAAAAACTGAGAGATAGGTCGCTATCTCATACTGAGTACAGAGGTGAACTGAAATTGAGCAGAAGTATGAAGTCTGACATAGTCAGGCTAAGGAATTGTACATTTGGATTTCTTGGTTCACTTTAACCATGTTATTAAATGATTAGTGACAGTTTAGTTAAGTGCTCAGATCAGGTTTTGTGATTTCAGTGCACATCTTAAAGTTTAGTAGTGTTGGAAAAGAGGTTATCACAAACTGTATGTTCCTTATGATGCTTATGAGCATCCCAGCACGCCTTCAGAAAGAGCCGAATGAATGCTGTTATATAGCATAGCTCAGGCTTTAAAAGAGATTGTGAGTGTGTGTGTGCCCACACTGAGAGAGTGTGCTGGCTCAAACTGTGATGCAGGAAGTGTAACAGCAGTATCATTAGCATGTTATCCACATCCGCCCACTCAGCCTCTTTCTCGCTCTCTCTCTCTCACACACACACACAGCTTTCAATTGTTGCAGCTGACAAACACCTCTCACTGATGATGCTAATCATTGCCCTCTGCTAAGCAGTACATCAACAAAAGACACAAATGCACAGATGTACAAAAAATATACAAACGCAGATGCCAAGAACAAAAATGTTCTCCACCAATATGACAAAATAGCTCAAACCTCCGACAGCCAATCTTTTTTACCTAGCCAGTCAAAAGCACCAAAAAGTTACCTAGATACTCAGAAATGGATAAACCAGTAAATGCTAGACTGGTAGATTCAGCTGCCGCCAACTTCCCTCAACATGGAGGGGCTCTTTAAATTCATATAGAAGGTCAATAATTGAGAGGAGAATGAGTTTCAGAAAATTTTTAATTGGGACAGCAATGTACAATGTTCTAAATTGAAAATTTATAAATGGAAAAGCACTATGGTAACTTTTCACATTTTATTCTCGGAACACTGAAAACAGTAATCAAACATCAGCAACGATTAAATCTGAGGCCAGAGTAACCATTTATTGAGCACTGCACTTTAGATAGTTAGATTCAATTTAGTCGTATTGTGTCCTGTTAGACCGTCTTTGCATGTCACTCATATCTAATCAAATAACTGTGTGCAGCTCTTAATATAAAAAAGGAAGTATTTTCAAAACATCTAGTCCAGTGGTTCTCAAAGCTTTTTTCAAAAACTTTTTTAATTATTATTATTATATTTTTAAGTGTAGTAGGCTATTTTTTATTTCACTTTTAGGTGTCATACATTTGAATTTGGTCATTATTTAAGCTTTTTATTTACCTATATGTAAGCAGAACAGTGCAGGGTTAATGTTCAAACTGTGTTTTTACAATGTTTAAACTGGCTGACAATTATAAATATTTGTATTAGAAATTAAACAGCCTCATTTTTGAGCTGGGCATAACTAGCTGAACAGTTACGCTACTGTATTTTCATATTGGCCACTATGGTGGTACTTGGAGAGCCAAATATTTTCTCAGGTGGTACTTGGTGTAAAAAGGTTGAGAACCACTAATCTAGTCAATAAGCTAAATCAAAGTTTAATCAACCTTCTATATGAAATGAAACCGAAGTACAATTAAAAAGATAAAATCTTGCAAGACTGCATGAAGGAATTATTGAAAATTGTAATATGGGGGAAACTGTTAGATATTTCACATTACCTAGAATCCAATCCTTGGACAAATCTCACAGTCAAAACTGTCAGATCAATGGCGTGTATGCAGCTCCCTCTGCTGTGACTAAGTTCATATGGTTCTTCTGTGCTTACATTTTTATGTACGATTTGAATTAACATAGGTTGTATAAGGTTTTTTTGAGGCAGATCTGAAAATAAAGATCTAGACAAACATCCAAGATTCACCAGGCTTTGCCAAACAGTGAGCAAAAATAGCAATGATAATTGAGTCGTCAAGCTTTGGGCCAAGGCTTATTTTATGCAGCTGCTAGCAAAGCAGTGTTCTCAATCAGGATAAGGATAAAGACGAAGATGAGGGCAAAGATATGGATGAGTAGAAGGATAAGGTCAAGGATGAGATGAGGTCGAGGAAAATTATGAGGTGAAGGATGAAGAGCAGGACAAGGACAGGACTTAACAATGAGGATCCAAGTTTTATCAAACAGTGTGCATGTGACGAAAATTTCACAATTTCTTCACAAATGTGGCATGTATGGGAGGGCTGCGAGAAAAAAGCCACTCCTCAGGAAAAGCCACAACTGAGCTTTGCCAAAACACTCCTTGAAGACTCTGAGCCCCATAGAAAAAGGTCTTACGGTCATATAAGGCTAAAACTGAATTATTTGGCCTCAATGCCAAACAATATGTCTGGCGGAATTCCAATACAGCTCACCATCCAAATAACACCATTCCTACAGTAAAGCATGGAGGTGGTAATATCCTGTTATGGGGGTCTTTCTCTGCAGCGGGAACTGGAACACTTGTCAGGATAGAGGGAAAAATGGATGGGGCAAAATACCGCCAGGTTCTTGAAGAAAATCTGCTGCTCTGCCAGAACGTTCTCAATGGGAAGAAGGTTTACTTTTCAAAGCACACAGTAAAACTGACCACACAGTGGTTGAATGAGAAAAAGGTGAATGTCATTGCATGGCCTAGTCAGAGCCCAGACTTAAAACCATTGTCTGTATACACGAAGTGAACTGTCTTTATAAAATTATCTTCTTATTAAACGACATTTAGGCATAATTTCGTGTTTCTGTCCATTCATGCGCGCCACACCGGTCTTGTATCTCTTACAGATGAGCTGCTAGGGAAGCATAAAAGGAAGAGCGGTGACAGTGAAGGATGAGAGAGGACCAGGCCTGGACATTTACGTGAGTATTCACATGAATATTTTTTACTTTCGTTTGGTGTGTTTATTTTATAAATTAAAGTAGTGAAATATTCGCCAGGTCCCGCCTCCTACTTCCCATTAAAACAAACATGTTACATTGGCGTCAAAACACATAAAGGAGGAGGAATACACCGTCATGCACTGTCGCTGTGGGGAATCTGCAATGCCATCATGCATGACTAAGCAGTCTTCCGTCATGGGCACTCGGGGCGGTGGGCTGGAGTGAGTTTCTGTCCCCCCGGCAACTCACTCCAGCCCACTGCCTCAAGCGCCTATTTAAATTTTGTTTTATTTATTAATTTCATATTCATTTATTAGTTTTATTAATATTAACAGATATAACATGTGATTTTAATAGTGTATTGATATTTAAGATGAAACTCTGCATTCACACTCTGAGTATCAATCCTGTTAAAAACAACAATCCCCTCCTTTTTCTTTCACCTGCCAAGATATACACACCTCTGTTTGGGGGTTTCAAACATCTTTCAAAGAATGAGAGATGTGTTCACAGCATCAACAATATCCTAATGACAATGCATTGAGTCACACTCTCTAAAGGTCAACCGCCCACACAAGGGCCAATTAGAGCCTGCTGTCAACTGCTATCACATGTGAATTATCACCTCAGAGCTGCAGAGAAGTGACGTCAGGCGATGAGTGCCCACAGATTTTGATGAATATTCCCCCATCCATTCTCTCATACTATTTATTCGGATTTTTGTTTTCTGTCACCATTGTCTCCATCTTTCTTGTTAACACAATAAAGAAAGTGCATTTTTTTTTATTCAAAGCTGTTTGCCAATCACAGATGATGGATTCATCTAATCACCTCTGACCCTGCTAAAGATCCTCTGCTGTACAGTAAATCTTTGAGCTGGAGGTCACCTGTCTTTCACCACATTTGTTGAGCATGAGAACCCTTGACCTGCGATGAGGACATTGATCCAAGATTAGAAATTACCTTAATGAAATCCCACATATCTCTGAAATGAAAAACATCCCACATATCTCTGAAATGGATCTCTCTAATGAAATCCCACATATCTCATGCTCTGTCATTGTTTGTATTTCATTGACAAAGGAATTCAAAAACAGAAACACACAGTACTTCATAAAACAAACAAATTTTAATTTGTAGATATTTTATATTAATACTAGATGATGACATATTTATTATTAGCAAACACTGTAATTGTTACTGATTTTTATTTATTTGTTTGTACAAATGTTTTATATAATTAATAAGGAAGTAAATACCAGTGTTTATAAGCAGCAAAAGAATAGAGTTAACATTTTTGCATAGGTAAAGATTATGAATGCTGAATATTCAGCAAGTCAACGGGAGAGTTTCCATCTTAAATTAATCTTTAAATTTAAGTATAAGTTAATAGATAGATAGATCACCTAAGGCTGAATCGTAGGAGTCTATACTGTAAGCGGTTCAGGGTGAATTAATAACAGATGTTTAATAAAGTACCTGAGATTGAGGATTTAAAGAAACACAACCAAGAACGTTTGTCAAATATCAATATATTACTACCTTACAAGCGCTATAATAAAAACTACTAAAAGAAATTCCAAGCTCAGTTATGTTACCATAAATACACAAAGAATAACAAAAAGAGGCTTACTTTAACATGACAACAAGCGATGTCCTAGGAGCTGATTTTAGCTCGGCTAAAATAGTTCATCTGACATTCTGCTGACACTGCAGGGAAAGTGACAACCTGAGCACAATTAAAACAGGGTGCATATGTCTATCTAGGTTTCTAAAGGAGTGTTTGGGACACCTGATTAAAGAATACGGAAAGTTTTTCTGCCTCACACCATATACACAGAGAAGCACCACCACGAAAAGATCAGAAACAAAAGGTTTGTCACAAGCTGTCAGAAATTACATTGTTATCCATTTCCACTACTTCAATTTTACCCCTCTTGTCCCTCTACTGTTATCTCTCTCTCTCTCTTTCTCGGTTTAAGGGATGACCAAAGCGGTGTGTCTGCAGTGTGTAAATAATTGCAAACGCATGAGTGCATCTGTCAAACATGGTTACCGGGGTCCAGGCTCCATACAGAAGCTCACACACACACACGATTGCAGACAGCCTTTACAGATACACACGGCCTGAAACACAACCACACTGGAATACAGACCATCTTATAAAAACTGTACTGCTCCCTCCCACAATCAAAATTGTCCCTAGAAGAATTGAAGAGAGGGGAGAAGAAATTTCCATAATGAAGCTTCTCACTCGAGGTGCTCATGGAGAGGTCATGGACCACGGCTCCAAATCAAACTAATTAATAATTTGTGCTCATTTGCTGACACTTACCTTCCAAGGTGACTTATATCATTTCTTATTTAAGTGTGACACAAAGCATCAAGTGATAAACAACATGTCTGTGTGCAATAAATCGATTTCAGAGGTAAAAACCATCTCTATTACAAGACTTTCGGTGACTAATGATATAAATGTCACTCTAATTCAGAACATTACGTGTTTCTCAGAAGAAAAAAACCTGGTTCTAAAAACATGCTAAATTTTCAGCAGCCGTTTTACATGATCCTCTAGAGACACAACCTCTAGATTTGATGCTCAAGAAACATTTCTTATTATTATCATCATAATAATTTAATATCATTATTATTAATGGGTATAAAAAGTCTTACCGCTTTTGATCAATTTAACAACTAGGCTGCATCAACCCACCAAACTCAACAATCTTTACCATCTGAAGTTTTTTAGCTTTGCTCTCACTTTGATTATTTAGATCTTTATTATGGAAAAACAGGAGCAGATGGTGTTTGTGACTTTCGAGAATTTTGGTGGATTTATAATGTATATGCGAGGCTGAACAGAGAGAGACAATGCAACTCTGGATGATTGAAACAAATGACGATTTACCCCTCCTGACATTCAAATACAACTCACTTATTCTCATTAACCCTCCTATTAATGGAAACTTTTGATTCTGGAATAAATAAATAATTTGGGGTGAATAAAATCTGTGCAAATAGGGAAGTTCTACAATGACAAAAGGAAACTTTTATGTTATGCTTGATTTTACAACATTCCCAACTTTAGTCTGATTAGCATTATTTTATGGTTAGAAATAGGATCTAATGAACCTTCACTTAGAACATGTTTACCTTAAAAGACAAAAACAATAACTTTAAGATTGTATTCACATGATATGACCCCTTTTAGACGAAGTCAAATCATAACTTCTGTAAAAAAAAAAAATAAACTTACTGAATATAAATGTTTGGTTGGAGTCATAGCTTACTGTATTCTGGCAGTCTCTGTTGAGCAGCTGGAGCAGGTCAGATTCGAAGACCTCCACGGAGGGGAAAAGTGTCACACGTAGGCCCTCCAACACACATGAGAAGCTTTTCAACAGACGAGGCTTCCGCAGTGCATCTGCCGCAAAAAAAATGGAGTGAATTTAATATTAGCATTGTACTAATTTCCTGCATGCATAGCCAATTCCATCCAGCCATTTTATTATTTTCTTTTATATTTAATAGCTATTCTTTTTTTGCAACATTGCAGCAACAAAGGAATCAATTAGACATTAAAAATTAATTTATCACCACATTCAGGATGCCAAGATCGTCTTACTCATAGCAATCAATTCAAACACGAACAAAAAAAAAAAAAAAACAGAACAAATGCATGGAATAACAAACTACTGAGCAATGCACAAGAGAGCTCAACGTGTTCCAAAAGTAGAGAAAAATCCATGGTGTAGGCCAACGTAATGGAGCTCCCAACCATGTGGCCCAAATTCCTCTTCTAATTAAAAAAAAGAATTAGGACCAATGATAATTTGTCATTTGGAGTATGTGTCTGGCTGCAGCATCACAGACACATTTCCTCCAGCTGAGATCTTTGGCTGGCCCCATTTCTGCTCTCAGTGGGGGTCTCGGTGAGAAGCGTTTCATTGTCTATTGAGAAATTCTCCAGCATATCCAAGCCATTTCTGTTTCTTTTTGGTAAAAACAAAAATCTAGCTCAAGTACCCACAGGGGTCTAAGCAACTCTATAATCGATTCAAAAATCATTTGAGTGGTATGAAAATGGTTACAGCAAGTGCTTGTGATTGTCGAGATTTGCTGGTCTGGATTGGCACATCCAAACACGCTCAAAATACGGCAAAGATAACCTGCTCTTTGAAAAAACTCCTCCTTGATGTTTTATTTAGACGTCTCAGAGAAATCTGCCGAAAAATAGGAATGCAATGTAATAAACCCTTCATGTAGACAGGTTAAAAGAATCACCCTCCATATTTCATTTAAAGATAAACATTTGTTATACAGCATTACCTCGCTGTGGTTTCTATAATTGATGCGAGTTCCTCAATGAAGGCTGTCTAAAAATCAGATTCTTCTTAGAAGTATTGGACTTAAATGTTTACACGAAACAAGAGGATTCATTTCAAAGCACAATGATTTTTGAAGAGAAATCTAACCTGGAATTTAGGAAGAATTTTTAATAACATTTTATGAGACACTGCTATTTTTGAATTAAATTAACTTATATATATATATATATATATATATATATATATATATATATATATATATATATATATATATGAAGAGTTCAGATGCAAAAGCCTCTAAATGCCATTTGAAATTTTCTTCTTAAATGATCATTTTTATCAAGCTTGTATATTTAAGTTTAGTAATTTCACTTAAATAACAATTAATAGGTAATCTTCATTGCCATTTAAGTGAAAATACTGAACTTAAATATACAAACTTGATAAAAATTATCATTTAAGAAGAAAATTTCAAATGGCATTTAGAGGCTTTTGCATCTGAACTCTTCATATATATATATATATATATATATATATATATATGAAGAGTTCGGATGCAAAAGCCTCTAAATGCCATTTGAAATTTTCTTCTAAAATGACCATTTTTATCAAACTTGTATATTAAAGTTCAGTAATTTCACTTAAATGAAAATTAATAGGTAATCTTCATTGCCACTTAAGTGAAATTACTGAACTTAAATATACTAGCTTGATAAAAATGATCATTTTAGATGAAAATTTCAAATGGCACTTAGAGGCTTTTGCATCTGAACTCTTCATATATATATATATATATATATATATATATATATATATATATATAATATTTAATTCAAAAATAGTGAGTCTTAAACGAACACTTTTCACGAATCTGTCTTCTGAAGCCGCACAACTGCTTTGTGTGAGAAACAGACCGAAAAAGATTTTAGGTTTTTAACATTTTCAATTGACTCTCGAGATGAGTCATAAAAATTTGAAGGATAAGGAATGAGTCATAAGAATTTGAAATTGCTGGATATTTTTTCATTTATATATTTCTCATTATTTTTATGATTTCTCACCAAGCAAGAGCTCGGACCGATAAGATCTTTAGTGAACAACCACCTCCATTTGGGTCTGTTTATCACAAAATGTTATCATACGGTGTGTGTGTGTGTGTATGTAAAATACACAGGTTGCTGTGGCAGCAGACAGCAAGCCCACTGGTTTGAATGAGTCACAACCAGGAGAGTTTCACTTTCACGGATCACTCAGCCATACACAAACACAGTCTATCACTGTTTAGCTTTAACACACTCACACACACAAGTCTGCCACTATCAAAGCCAGGCCCGGAGAGTTACAACACACTCAGACATTTACTGTACACACAGTCTGTTACCTCAAACACACTACAACAATCACTCTACGCTCAACCACTAACACACACACACCAAACCAGCCTTATCTGTACAGCAGCACTGAGGCCTGACAGCCAAACAAGTGCAGCATCGTCAGTACATTACAGCACACAACAAACACTCCACCACTGCAGAGGAAGAGAGATGCGCTACATACAGAAGGTCTCATAGGAGAATGGAGGAAATTCAATGTGCCTCTTAAACATCTCATGGTTGCAATTGTTTTTCTAGTGTTTTTAAAGCTATGGGTACTGCAGGAGTTCCTTCAATCAGTTTAACTCCTAAGACCTAAATTAATTGACTTCAAATACCACCTGAGAATTTAAATAATGCTAACCTTTCCATTAATACAATGTATTTCACAACTTCACACTTTTGCATTCTCAATCATTCTATTAATGTTTTTTGCAGCTTGAACTATACGTATTATTGAGGTAGATATAATCTTGTATTTTAGATATATCTTGTTATTTAAAGTGGCTTACTACTTTTATTCACCTTTTATATTTTTTGAAGCCCAATTAAATAGTCCTGAAGTGTGACAAATTAATTTGAAAGTAAAAATACACCATGAAGTCTTTCGAGTAATATTAGGTGGTAAAATGTCATGTAGAATGATTAAGAATACGTTGATTTACCTCCAAAAATAGATTTTAGTGGTTCCCATTCAATAACTAGACAGTGGCGGCCCAAAAATATAATTAAACTTCTTATAATAACATGGAAGGTCTTTAATATCGTGTTTTGGGCTATTGCTGTTAAACAAACTAAAATCGAAAGAGCAATAAAGCTCTTGCTGCATCTCAATTCACCTACTTAATGACTTAAAAGTATGTACTCTTTTTGTTAAAAAAAGTAGATACTTTTGAGTGTGTAGCAAAGGAGTGCACAAGGTTTGGGACATACTATATTCTTTGTTCAATTTGCACACTGAAGTGAATATAGGTTGAAGTTCTTAATTTTCAACTGTCAAATTTCACCAGATTTATGAATAAATTGTAATTAAATTTAAAAAGTACAAAATTTTCTTCCGAAGGGGCATGCCCCCAGACCCACCGAAGTTTTAAAAAATCCTGTGGGAAACATTGATATCTGTTAACCAACACAAAACTGGTGGGTGTGTCCCAAAACAGTTTTATGATCAATGATGTGCTGAGACTAATGGAAAATTGAAGGTGTTTTTTTCACTTAAATACAATTAAAGCAATAAAATCAAGAGGCGGCTCGTGAAAAGTGGCTTTTAGAACACCCACTCTCGAAAAAGTTTATAAGAATCATTATCAGATGGAATATATTGCTTTTGGATCTTGGAATAAACTGCTTCGAATCATGTCTTATTAACGGCATTAACAGTCAGGGGGAAAACATCTCTCTTTCTCTTCTTTCAGTCTGTGTGGAGGCCCAGGAGGATGCAGAATATAGCACTCAAACATTTCAGATGCAGTTCAAAGAGAAACCTGCTCCAGAGGAATCCCATTTCTACATCTGTTCATCGGTTATAATGAGGGTGAGAGAGAGAGAGAGAGAGAGAGAAAGAGAGAAAGAGAGAGAAATAACACTGTGGACTAATTCTCTAATTTCCTGCGTCCCTCTGCGGATCTAAACTGCGGTCGTGGGTCACGCTCCCTGTGAGGTATTTGAAGTACTAGAGGATTAGAGCGACATTTCTGCTCAACTTCCAATCCCTTCTCCTCTGTGAAACCCACCACGATTCATTACTTCCGTTCATAAAGTCTGTCTTTAGCCACCCCTGAAAGCAGCTCAGAACAAAAATCCAAAAAGAGATGAGTCATGAGCACAGTGCTGTGAGTCGGAAAACTTGTGAAAAAAGCTCAAATACCTCGGCTTCAGAATCTCGTTTATGACCTGGTTTGGCATGAAGCTATTCTAAAGCTAATCAAGGGAATGTCCTGAGAAACGGGGAGCGCTCTTTCATGAGTTCCTTCTGCTGTCTCCATGGCAACACATTCTCTCATTACAGATGAGCAGTCATCAAATGCCATTTGATTGTTTTACAACTGTAGAGAACATCTAACGCATTAATGCCTTTTCTCTTTATTCTCGTTCCAATGATAAACAGAGAGGGGACATTGTGGGTAAGCCTACCTGTGCCGGTGTCCGTGGAAAACACAACGCCAGGGATGCGGTCATGTCCAGATACTAGAATGTTTGGTGGGAGCAGGTGCATGATGGGAGTGAGAGCTGGGTGTGGCTGTATGGAGTAGAGCAGCTGAGAGCCCTCCATCACTGATAGTAAAGCATTCACTAAAGCACATTCAGTAAAGCAAGAGAGAGAAAGAGAGTGTCATGATTACTGTTGAACTTCACAGGAATATACCACAATTATAGATTTTCATATTTTCTAAGAGTGCAAAACTCGCCACCACAATGCAAAAGAGTTGCCAAGTGACTCATAAGATGTTCTGGGTTTTGCTTACTGCATGCTAGGGTATTCTGGATGGTTGCTAGGCGTTACTTATTGTAATAGATACAATCAGCAATGCATCGTACAATAGGGAAATAAATCACTGTTGCCAGTTTCTCATTCATTCCAATTGGAATTCATTCTAATTCGTTCCAACTAGCCATTTAAAAAAATTAAAAATGGCAAAAGTAGCAAAACAGTTGAAAAATTATATATATAAATATATTTTTGTAATTAAAGTAAAAATACATACTACAATTTAAAAGTTTGGGGGTGGTACGATTCTTTTCTTATCAAATATACAGTAAAAACTAATATGGTGAAATGTTATTCATATTTAAAATAACCGTTTTATGTTTTAACATATTTTAAAATGTAATTCATTCCTGTAATCGAAAAGCTACATTTTCAGCATCATTACTCCAGTCTTCAGTGTCACATGATTCTTCAGAAATCATTCAAAAATGCTTTGATTTGGTACTCATTATTATCAATATTGAAAACAGTTGTGCTGCTTTTTGTTAAAACCGTGATAGATAGAACGAATAAAAAGCTGAAAATGGCAGTATTTATTTAAAATAAAAATTTTACTGTCTTTACTGGTCACATTTAATCAATTTATTGCACCCTTATTTACAAAAAGATATCGTACTGACCCCAAACTTTTGATTTACAATAATATTATTCAAAACAAACAAATCTGCAATATATAGAATAATTCATGTTAGAAATGTAGAAATGTTAGAAATGTCAATTCAATCATTATTGGCAGGTGCGCTAAAAAGTAAAGTTTGGATTCTGCTACCTTCAGTGTTAGTTCATGGGAATTTATTGCCCAGTTTATCATACATCCTTTCAGCTAATAAGTCTAAAAAGTAATATCACGTCTCTCCTATTCAAGCCACACAGTTTGAGGTATTGTTTATGCCTGTAGCTCAAACAGTGTGGGACAAATTACACACTTAAATTAACTTCTAACCTCAAGTATGAACAGTAATAATAATGGTGCTCGTCTTAGCAAGCACCACTAATATATGCAAACAGATCAAATGTAGGATACTGTCAAAACACAGCACAGGAAAATCTAGATTTATATGAACCCAAGGTTCATCATTGTTAAACCACTGTGTCCTCTACTAAGAAAAACATCCCTGTCAAATATGTGCTGTTGACTGCACCCATTGAAATTCACCATCATAAAATATTACAAAAAAAACGAAGAGATATTTTTATTGAAATGGGACAACATGCAAGGGCACAAGCGGAGAGTTTCATTTCATGCTAGAGTCAACAACTATTTTGTATGCCAGCAATCTCCACTTTAATTTAATTTCACCACATTTTTCCTACTCTACATTATATTGAGAATACTTTTACTGTCAGACACATTCACAGCAAAGGAAAAACAATCCACATGAACCCCATTTGAGGGTCTAAATCTTATTTACTTTTAAAACAGGCACTTTATATCTTATGTTCTCTGGCAAAGGCAAAGCAACGACAATGAGTGAATTTAATGCTTAGATATTGAAATCCCGCAAAGGCAGCACACGTAAGAAATTATATAAGGCTTTTAAATGTGTCTAAAAGCACAAAGAAAAGTTTCCCACAGCACAACTGGACATGGTTCCATATATTTTCAGTTTTATTGCTTATGTGCTATTCTTACTTCTGTGTAAAAGAAAGAGCAGGCTGGTGTGAAACCGCTGAAAGCCAGTCTGCGTCATTACATTTCAGCAGAGCTCTCCATTTTTCATTAGGCTATTTATTCCAGACATGGATACATGCTCGCACATTACGCTCCATTACTTCGAAGCCATATTACACAGAACCGTGCTTCACTGCCACTCAATTGCAAAAAACACCGGCTGGTTCTGAATGGAACGAACACGTGTGCACACACCTATCTGACTTCAGGAAATGGATGTCAGTGACACCTGCATACACTTGGTGCCAGGTGACACCACACATATTTTCATTAAAATACCAAACGAGCAGGTCACGACGGAATATGCCGACTTATTTTTGATATTTTGGAAATCTGTGCTAAAATGGATTTGAAATACCTGAAAGAAAAAAGATGACCTTCTAAAGGCCCACAGTCATTCTGGAACAATGCCATTGCCAGAGAGCAAGCATAGACACTTTATCAGACAAACTCATTTTAATTGGCCACAATCGTACTTTGCTTACTCTGTGCAAATCACTGAGCTGCAGTGTGTCATTCTGTTCACTCTCAATAACGCCTCTGAGTGGAGCCTGCCTAATGGTTAAGGTTCAGGGCTTTTAAAAGGAACGGTTACAGGTTCAATCACAAGTAGGGTGACAAAATTGCTGAGATTACTTATCTAAATGGAAAAATCTGTATAATTATAGTACAACAACCAATTGGATTAAAAAACATCCACTTAGTAGCAAATAAACAAGCTGTTCTAATGATTATATACTAGCAGGCCCAAAAAGAATCAGCCCACTTTTTCTATTCTCTACATTGATTTTGGTGGACAATCTGCAGAATGGAATGATGTGTGATACTGATACTTATAGACCTTATTCAGAGCAGCGCCATGACAGGTTTGAGAGTAAGGCTGTGAGGGATAGACTTACCGTGTTTCCAATGGCATCCGCTGTAAAAAGCTGAATAAAGCTCAAATTACTGACGATTTTTTCACAGCTTACATTGTCGGGAGTTTTTTGTCAACTGAAATTTCTTGGAAAGATATTTTTCCAGTGTTTCATAAACAGAACAATCTGAAAACACGTTAAATAACAGTGCGGCCCATTGAAGAGATGTATGTCTATCCCTCACAGCCTCGCTTTCATTCTCATTAAAAATCAAAGATGGCGCTGCCGTGAATAAGGCGTATTATGCAGTTCTATACATTTTAAATATGTGTGTATTTTCCTGTTTCACTATATATGTATAAATGGTGTTCAAAATTAAAAGTTCAATGTTCAAAAGTTTAGGGAAGTTTATGAAAGAAGTTTCTTATGCGCACCAAAATGTCATTTGTTGAATAGAAAGTTCAAAAGAACAGCATTTGAAAAATAAATTAGTGGAACAAAATGTCTGATCAATTTAAAAAGTATTCATTTCTTTGAATCAAAAAAAAATTCTTAAAGGTAGTTTGTGTATTTATTTTTGTTTTATTTTAATAAAAAAAGCAGAGTTTTTTATTATTATTATTATTATTATGGTTTCTTTTTTGGGGGAAAGTGATCAGGACAGTTGATGCAGTGCATCTCCATAAAGGCTAAACATGTGTGAAGCATACGCACACGCCACTAGACCACCATTTCAAAAAAGCACTATAATTGTTAAAAATAAAATATAAAATGGCAATCAGTGTACCAGAACCGTCAGTTTTTCTTTGTCGCTGATTCCCAGTGAATACTTCATAATTAAACCTAGAATTTAACAATTCATTTTACATTACCTGTTTTTTTTTTTGTTGCTGTTTTTTTGGGGGGCCTTTCAAGGTTATTTTGCATTTCTTTCACGGGTGGAGGGATAGCAGACGTAACAACATCAACGTGGCTTTGCATCTATTTGTCTATATTGTGAAGGAGTGACTAAGCTACTGTGCTTGTCAAAATCAGCCATCAACAAACACTGAAGAGTGTCAAAATAGGCATTCTACTCTTTAGAGATGAAAAACTGCATATTCATTCTCAAAGCTCTCACTGTCTCTCTTTTACTCACACACACAAACACATGCGCCAAGACAAACACATCAAATAAAGCACAGATTTCAATGAACCAGAATTATTAGGCTTTGCTAGTGCTGTTTACACGTCCTCTATGCCAGTTGTTCTCAACTTGTGGGTCATGATCCAAAAATGTTCTGCAGCAAAAAGCATGGAAAAATCAATCCAGGATGGGGGAAACAAAACTTAACCAACCATGCAAATAATTGAACATTGAGTATAGCAAAATAAATGTATTCTTGTGACATCACAGGTCGTGCATCCAATCAAAATTTGTCAAACGATAGAAACATGTCACACTGGGGAAACTTGGGTAGGTTATATGGAATGCTCTCATCCTAGAAAAACTGCGAAACAATTCATGGTAAAAGAAAATATATTGAATTCTTCCTTAACATCTGTTAAGGGTTTTTTCCAAGTTATTGTGGTTCATTTGGCTTGTTGAGTATTCTTTGTAAAACTGACAAAGAATAAACTTTGAATACATTTGTATTGTGAAAAGTGTAAAGCAACTCAAACTGAACTGAACTAAACCACTGAATTACATTTATTTAAGGAGAACCAAAATAACCTGAATTGGTTTTAGTTACTGAAAATGACTTGAGGTAAACTCAAATTAAATCTAAACAGACTTATGTGGATCAAATTAGAATTTAACTAATTTAATTCAAAATTGAGTTCAATTGGCGAACTGAACTGAGCCAAATAGAGTAAAAATCGAGTTTATCAAGTTTAATTTGAATCAAGTTTAAATAAAATCAAATGGAACTGGATTAAACTTAAACAGTATTAATAAAACTGATTTGAATTCAATTTAATGATATCAAACTAAATTGATTTGAACTGAACTGGGTTATCGGGTGATGTCCAACGTAAAATCTGCATCCTGAGGAAAAACCAGTTGATAAGCACTGCTCTCATCCTGCCAATTTCCCAATGTTTCTCCACCATCTAAGGTGGCTTCAGTGATATTTATTAGCACAGAATGGCTGAATGTCTGTGCACTAATGTAGAACTCATATGAGAGAATGTTTGCACCTATGTTTGTGTGTGTTTGACAGCAGGTTTGTGTGTGATCCGAGAGGCCCTAGGAGGTTCAGACTCACAGAGAGACAGCAGGGCATCTCCTCCCTCCAGCATGCAGAGGCATAATTGAGACAGAATGGCAGGTAGCACAGAAACACAGCTAGAAGGAGAGGCTGGATTCAGAGAGAATTTTAGATCAGCGCTGCTCCCTCTGCACTTCAACAGCTGGACACCCTGCAGATACACTGCATCCATGAGTCACTCTCATATATGGTGCGCTCAGTCTCTAGATTTACAAATCTACAAAGCAAGCAGTTTGACGGGACAACAAATCTGCATCACTCACGTAATAAACAAAATTGCTTGGTTTAGTTTTGTCATTTGTGATTATATAAACATTGTTTAGACATCATTGTGGTTCTCAAAGTGTGTGCCGATCCACAGAAAAAGACGCTCTGCTTTTATAAAGCGGCACTAAATACTAAATTTTTCTGAATCGTTCTATTTTAATGTTTCGGGGCAGATCACTGTAGTGCCTCAATTCAAGCAGCATGTGAATTGATCATCTCTTCCTCCTTAATACTCTTTTATCACAAAATAAGCATGAATAAACATCAAAAGTTATGTCTTATTCATCCGCGGAAAGACATCTCTGCTGTCTGGTTTGTTTGTCGCACAAAATGGCCGTTAGAAACGAGGACATATAATATTGGCGTAATGATTGGTCAGAACACCTGTCAATCAAACTCTCGGCGAAGGGTGAATTGGGTTGTTATACAAATTTAAACTTACATGCAAATTTGAGCAAGGGTTTGAAAACATTACGTTCAGTTTGCACTTAAGTATATTCACTTAAAACTTACGTAACAATCATGCGTTCTTTTATCCTTTTTCTTTTTTTTTGTTCAGTACCACGTACCCCATGCTGCGGTCGACTGAGAAAAATGCCTTTTCAGCCTTTCATTTACATGAATCCACAAAACTCATTTTGTAAATATATAATTTGGAAGAACATCTATGGACGCATATGACTATGATGTGAAGACTTGAAAAAAAATCCACTCGAGAGCTTCCAAACCACAGTGAAGCAATGAAAAAGAAATTGCATTCTTCTGAGAACAAAAGACACAGAAAATGAATGTATAAACAGTATACATGGTATAAACAACCATTTAAAAAAAAAACACAAAAAAGTGGAACATATTCATTAGATATGTTCACATGTAAAACTTACAAGGTCAAAAAACAAAACAAATGATGCATCTTCCAGGATAAGAAAAATCTGATAAAAAAATCGGATAAGCCAAACACAACAGTAAAAAAGGGCCAACATTAAAGAACATTTCCGCAATTAAGACTACTTCTTAAATCTGTTTCAAGAATCTCTTCAATTATTTATAGGTGAATCCCAACTATTTTCTTGAATTTCCATGTTTAAGATTCTCCTCAAACAGAAGCAGCCTGTTCACCTTTTAGTGTCAGGAAAGACAGGAAAACAAGATCTGAAATGGTCATAATGGAGATTGTTTGCTTAGAACAGCACTGCAAGAAATAGTCCTAATTCAATTTTCTTTCAAGTGGAAACAAATCTAAATGTGGAAAGATAAGGCAAACTGACAGATTAAATATTGAAAGCATTTGAAAAGGCAAATGCACACACATGCAAATAGTTTCTCATCACTAGCGTCAGAAAACATAAAGTGCTGTTTTATCAACTATTTATTACTAAGCGCTTGCTGTTGTCTCTAGCTCGGTTTGACTCCTTTGAGACTATGAGTTGAATATGTTATCTAGTGTCAATTTTCACTACATGCGCTTTCCCAGAAATAGGGCCAGTTCAGTCAAGCCTTCAAATACCTGCTGTGCTGCTTGGGTAATCACATCAATGAAACATCCATCTACTGTACCAAACTAAAAAACTCATGGAGAACTGCCTAAAAGAAATCTGAAAATGATCTCTTCTTTTAAAAAAACACATTCATACTGCCTGATCAAAGTCAACCTGAAACAAATCAGCAATGTGACAGATTTAGGTATGACAGGTTATTCAATGAGAAAAAAAAATTAGAGACTTCAACTTGTTTATGAAATGTTTATGAAACGTATGGCATTGAATTGAGGAAGTAATTCGATTTTGATCTGGATAAACTTTGACTGAATCCACTTTTCATGCTAACAGTGCGGACTGTGAACTATTGACTGAATGTGAAGCTTAGGGTTGCACTTACACTGCAGAGGGTCTTTCAGCGTTGGGTGCAGGAGGGCTCTGGGGGTTCCATTGAAAAGACTCAACCTGAGAAAAACATGGTGGTTAAAAGTGAAAATTTAAAAAACTAAAAGTGACCCTTCCAACTCATTTCAGAAGTGCAACACACTCCGGTGTTGTACGGAAGTTTCAGTTTTCAGTATGACACTGAGATTATAAATTACAGACTCATTAAAAGAGGCACACATTTCTTCAGCTGAATAGTGAGACAATTATTATAAAACCCCTTTATTAACTCATTACAGGTTTCAAGATTTGCTGCATAGTCAATGAGAAAGGAATCGAAAGAAGTGTCATTTTTCTGATTCTTGGAACTGCTCTGAGATGTTGACAATTACCTGCCCTCTCCCTGAGAGATCCTGGAGTCTGCACGACCTGTGAAGAGCTGGAGGAGTCCAAACCCTGACCCCACTGCATCCTGGGAACCGTCTGCCCTGGTACACACCAACTCCACCACTGCCACCACAGTGTTCAAACACAGGGAAGTGTGGAAGTAAACCACCTAGAAAGAAAAAAAGACAGGATTTTGTGTTGTTTGCTCATGCAAAATTAAATTCAAATTTATTTGTATTGCACTTTTCACTATACACATTGTTTGAAGGAAAATAATCACGTTAACATTTATAATAACTTAATATCTTCAATGCCTTATTTATTTTCCTCATGCCGTATTTAGCAGATTAGAGCTGGTTGATACATTTTGTGATCATACAAGCATTACACAAGATATGATATGTTTCAGTAAGTTGAAACATCTTTTTTTCTTCACCATGTGGTTCAGGACTTCCATAGAATACAGCCTGAATATAACTGCTTCCAGAAATTATTTTTGTGGGGGCTAACAGGGTATTTTGGTCTTTCTTGGGGGCTTTCTTTCTAGCCCCTCCCTAACGCCACCCATGCATATCTATCCATTAACAAGCATTTGTTCTAAAATATTAAAAATTTAGATAAATGCATTATGCATTTATGGCATTATATGCACAGCAGAACTTCATGTAGGCCTACACATTTAGGAACAGATATTGGGTTCTGCCCAGTCAAGCAACATAACATAAAAGTAACAGGTAACGTAAAAAAGCTACTTTCCATATGGGGTAACTAAGTAAAGTAATGGATTACTTTTTTAAAGAAGTAACGAGTAACGTGTTACACTACTTTTTAAAAGTAACTTCCCCAACACTGTTGGTGTATAACGTTTTTTCAGTTCGGTTTGAATATTGTTACACCCCAAGCGTGTCCTGTAAAATAAAGTGCAACCACAATATTAAACAGCACAAATGTTTTGAATATTGATAATACGTAATAAGAAATGTTACTTGAGCAGAAAACCAGCATAATAGAATGATTTCTGAAGGATCATGTGACTCTGAGACTGGAGTAATGATGCTGAAAATTCAGATTTGCCATCACAGGAATAAACTGCATTTCAAAATACAAAACAGCTATTTCAAATTGTAATAATATTTTACAATATTATTGTTTTTTACTGTGTTTTTGATCCAATGAATGGTGAGCAGAAGTGACTTCTTTTAAAAATAGAAAGAAAAAGAGTGTGTGTGTTTGTGTGTGTGTGTGTGTGCGTGCGTGTGTGTGTGTGTGTGTGTGTTGGTAATTTAATATTGCACAAACCACATAATTTGAGGTATTATTCTGATCCCTAGTACTAGCACTGAGGGATGAGTTATGACCAATCAAGGTGTATTCCAAAATTCGTAAGAATATGGGGTCAACAATAAAAAAACCTAAGCTTACATACAAGCAATAATAATAGTGCTACAAACTTTAGCAAACACCACAAACAAAACAGTAAACAAAGGAATCTGAGCTGAGAGGGTGAGAAAGCAGAGGGAGAAACACAGGTTAGGGAACATGAAAAATTGAGGAAAAAAGTGTGAAATTTGTTTAGGAGGATATTAAACCTGTAACATAACTTTATGAGTGGAAAGTGAAACCCAGAGGTTTGCCGAGAAAAGAACCTAAAGAGGAGGTCTAGACATAATGATTTGTATTAAAAAGAGCAGACAGAGTCTTGGTCTGGCATCCTGTGGTTCTTGGAAGAATCTCACTAGGGATGTATGAGAAAACACAGGCCATCACCTACTATTTCCACCAGCCTCAAACTGTCTTCTGCAGAAAATAAAAATAAATCTCTCACACACACTCACAAATTCTCTTACAGACTGCAAGTTCAATGTTTAGCCCAAGGAAATATTCAATTCCCAGAATAATATTATTTTCTCACTTTAGCTTTGAAGCCAAACGAGAGATGGGGCGCCCATTAAAGTCTAGCAACCACTCAACCAGTTTAACAATTACAAGAAACACCTACTTACACCACACCAATCAATAGCAGGAGCAGCTCTGATTATGCAAAAGGGGCTTTTGGGGGGGAAATAAAATAATCTACACAAACATCAAAGCAGCGGATTCTGAGAAATCGGCAGAAGAGCAGAGCACAATCAATACTAACACCCTGCACACGCAGCACAGCGAGTCATATTTACTTAGGTCATTTGTATGCATAATCCGAACAAGATCTCACATTTGAAAACCAATAAGATGACCCTGTCCTTGTCCATGTAACTGCAAATACAAGACAGGCTGCAATATGTACACAGCATAATCATTAGAGATACTTGCAATATTCAGACCATCAATCTTTAATGGAGCCTATAGTTTTTCTGCACGGCAAACTCGTGTTCCTGAAATATCAAGCCAACAAAGATTTAAATGCATCCATTTACAAGTGATTTAATAGCATGCAGAAGTGCTCTGACTGATTTTTCGGACTACGTGGGTCGATGGTGCTTGATTCTTAAAATCAGGCCACAAGAGCTCCTGCTAACTTTGGGTTGTGTGGGTTGAGAGGGTTTAAACTTGAGGTTAGTTGAAATGCAGAGCAGAGGTTGTGCCATTGATTGAATTCACACTACTTACAGGCAGTAAAGTAGCAAAGAATAGTATAGGTTCACACAGATCACAATTCCAACGAAAACAGTGACATATGATACAACAACCATGAAAGAAGTGCTTACAGAGTGGGTTGATTAGAGACCCAAGCATTGATCATGTTATAAGTTTGTCCTTCTTTCATCCTTGAAAGTGTTTTAGTAATCCACTCATTAGTTAAAAAAAAATGATCACTAAATAACATATTTTGGGAATTTAGAAAAAAATATCAAATACTAACTAAAAAACACAATAAGATAATGGTCTATCAGAATAAAAACCTCCTTTAAGGCATTCCAGAGCAAATAAAAATTAAGATACACATCAACAAAAGAAATTAGATGTAATTTTAACCTATAGCCAATGCCCGTCACAACACATCCTGATGTGCTTATTGTCACAGTTGTCATGGCTTTAGTCTTCCATGATGGGGTTTGGCGTCACAATGGCTTTGAGTCCAAGTGGACAGTTAAAGAACACAAAACACATGTCTTCACGAAATCCTGGAGAATTTAACAAATCAGATGATGACTTTGAAACTCCCGAAATGTTTGCAATTTTGTGCACTATATGCATCAGACTTTATGCCAACGGTCTGTGGGTGTGATGTCTGGGGCTGAGACTAATCGCCTAGTAATAAATGAATAATTTAAACCTTTCCATTTTTGCAACTGCAGGTCAACCACTGTTTTTCAGCACGAAAGAGGGTCATGTAAAATTTAAACCAAAGCAAACTTTTCAAAAACGTCCCCTTTCATCACTTTACCTGTCTTCTGCTCATGACCTGTGTGACATGCTCGTGTTTTGGTCTTACTCTGAACTTCAAATGAACCAGAGTGAGCAGAATAAACATTCATAAATGAATTTGTACTCCAAGTGTTTTCTCTCTAGTGGAAATAATGATTTGCATTGTATGGTTGAGATGATTCCCTCAGCTAACCAGTGAGGCTGGTTACGTCAGAGCTCTGAATACATTCCAATTTAAAAGGCAGGGTCTTTCTAGTGCAATAGATTCAGATAAGAGAATAGCATCAATGATACATCATAATGTCTTTTAAATCCATTTTTATGCAATGCACACCATCATGAGGGACCAAATAGCTTTAGAATATTCTCGGTACACTGCAGTGGACAGTTGATTAAGTTTTGAAGAATAGTTTCTTTGTTTCTCCCAAATGCACAGGAGATAGGACTCATTCTGCCTTTAGTTCGGAAATAACTTTTCTTATTTTAAAGAGCCGATACAAGTGCCTTGATCACAGATAGGAATGCACAGATTTTAAAAATCAGGTCAATACTAATAATTACACAGATCATTATTTTCTTGTTATTGCCAAAAATGAATAAATGGCCAATATTTAAATTCTATACTATTTTCTTTGAATAAAATAAAAAATGAACCTATAACTATAAAAAAATCTACAAGTGAACATACGCATCATAACATTATAATGTACAGTATAAAAATAAAGTTCAGACATTAATTTTGAGACCTAAAAACTTACATTCACCTGCATTATTAAATTATACATATTTTGATCAGGCTACCTTATGATCATGCACAAAAACTACCCAATATCTAAAAATTCCTGCCAAGAAATCTCATGTGATCATATTCAAATGGTGAGTCACAGGCTTGAATTTTTGAACACGTCCAATTTTCTGAACCCCTGACTCTCATTAGCATCTAATAATCTGTAAACTGTGAATCCATTCGATTGTGAGGCGAGAACATTAGCTAATAGACAGGGCAGGATGGCATTTCAAAAACACAAACACTCATGACACAATCAAGACTCCTAATTCTTTGCCAACTCCATAAACCCTCATAAAATAAATGGTCAGAAATTCAGGAGGAGACCCTTTGATTATCAACAAACAGATCTCCCCTCTCCCGCTCTTCACAAGCCAATCAGAATACGGCCTCTGATCCAGGCTGCCAGAAATAGTATGCACTCGTTCAGACGCCTCCAAAAACTCAGTCAACAAATCATTAGTCAAGATGAGAGTTGTGAAATATCCCAGTAAAATTCACAAGGGCACCAAGTCCTAGTAAAGTAGCATTATACTGTGATTCAGTGCAGGCTTGGGGCAGATTTGAGATTGCAAAGCATAGCGAGAGAGATTATTGCGAAGCTGTTTTGTTGTTATGGGCTCATTAACTAAAAAGAGACCTTCTAAAAGTCCCTGTAAAGTCAAAATTAAGTATGTGTTCAGAGTTTGTCACACAGCAAAATGTGTTATGAGCCACCCAGCCAAATTTGAATGATAAAAAAGCCGGCAAGTATATAAAATAAGCTATCAAAATCTTGAAAAAAATAAGCATTATTCTCTGCCCTCAAACACTGGGGGCGTGTCTGCGCTGAAACCACGCCCACTTGCGGGAAGGCTTCTGACGGTGTTATCAAGTGATACTGCTTTCGGGATGGGGAGACGAAGGCCAAGGCGGGAGATAGTCGGTTCGGCCCCATTCACCAGTAACAGCGAATTATCAGTGAATCCCAGTTGTTTCTGACGAAAGTTTATAAAAATATCCTGTGTAAAATGCTCACTACAGAGGCGGGTGTTGGCGGTGATCCTCAGCTCTCCATAAAGGTTGGCTCTACACAAAATGAATCCACCTCTTTTTGATGTGATCGTTTCAAGGAAATTTCAAATAAAGACACCAATCTGTTTTGAAACCCTTCGCATTTCCGTGTCGAAGGGATAGCTAGCTAGCAAACTGTAGGCTGTAGTAACAAATACTGACAGTAACTCACGATTGAGCGCCAAACTTTAGCCCCAACCAAAAAATCTGAAAAATAGCAATGGTGAAAAACTGTTTAATGGTCTAACTCCACTATTCAGTACTTAACAGTTCACAGTCTTTGTTTTAGCAATACATTTCTAACATTTACAATCCATTTAGAATTTTTTTTTTTTAGAATTGCTTTACAGGGACTTTAAGTACCGAGTTCAAGACGTCATGTGAAAACGTTGCATTGAAACTGTGTAAGTTCAAGTTGTCTAGCATATACTGTAAGTGTGTGAAAGAGAGAATATAAAATGTATAAGCAAGCAGCAGAAAGCAGATAACAAACAGACTCTGGAGACTCTAACTAACCTTGTGAAAGTGAATCAGAGCGCAGGACTCTTGCCGAGGGGCTTATGCTGTCTGCAGCTTCAGTCCAGCAGATGAAAAACATGTCTGTAAAACATGGTATACCACTGCTAACTCGGGATACCAGGTATAAGGGCTGCCAAGGTTATTATGTAACTCCTGAGAATAATTAATTATATACTGTATGTGTGTGTGTGTGTCCCTGGACCACAAAACCAGTCATATGGGTCATTTTTTTACATTGAGATCATCTGAATGCAGAATAAATAAGCTTTTCATTGATGTATGGTTTGTTAGGAGAATCTTTGTAAAATGGTTATGGTGATGTACAATGTATATTAGAAAATAAAAGTGTTTTTTGACCTTTAATGCATGTAAACCTGTTGTATGAGACCTTTAAAAAAAATACATCAACTTTAAAATAGCTAAATAGGGGCACTTTAAACTTTAAATAATAGCCTATTTTATTTTTTTACTCTATTTCTGATCAAACAACATGTCTCCGGGTTCCAAGACTGACATTAAGAGCGACCACTTTTCCTGTCGATGTGACTAGTAAATTATGACAACTACAAAATTGCTCCACAATGCTGCAGTATTCTGTTGCTTAAATGGCCAACACTCCAAAAGCGGGATGAAACAGCACTAGTCAACTGAACCGTACAGTGCAGACCAATTATCTGCTGGCCCAACGGACAGCACTGTGCAAACCGGTTTCAACTATAGAAACCAGGCCAATTTACAAAGCTGCGCAAAACAGAGGGAAAGCACAGCATGAGTAGTGCGACCCATTTAAATTATATTTATAAACCCATAGGGAACCACAAATGGCAGAAAGCTTAAACAAGTCGAAATCAAACAGCCTTGACATTCTACACAGCAATGAAGAGGAAAGCAAGTACTGTACTTCAATAAATGAAAGACTTATGAAAAAAAAAAACAATATCTGTTAGTCACAAATTTGTAAATATTACACAGCGGTTTAGGTCAATTGATTGGCTGATTCTGTAGGTATTGGAGATCAAAGCCAAAACACACAGTGCTACATTGAATTAAGTTGACAAAATATCTGAGCAATGCTACATTTAAAGGGTTAGATCGTGAACTAACCCTTTAACGAATCCCCTGTGTGAGTTGTTAGAGATGCTGGAATCTCAAACAGTACATACCGCAAGTGATTAAGGTTGAATATTGCTGGGGTTCACTGTTGCAAATGTATTTTGCTGCAAATCATATGTGGTATTGTGAAAGCAATAGGATTCAAGGTTCCTGCTCTACACCAGATGTAAGAAAACCTTGCTTGTTAGTGGTAGCTATTGATGGACACTCCAGCACGACAGCTGACTTGGCTTTTGATGTCTTTGAAAGAGATTTTATGTGATTTAAGATTGAAGCTGAACAATTTTACTCACTTGTTCTCACTTTTGTAAAAGCTCAACTCAAGACATACCTTTTTAAACAAGCATTTGCTTGATGTTTATTTTTATTAATGAATGAATTCATTTATTTATTTATTCATTGGGTTGCAACTCTACAGACTCTATATTTTAAAGGCACTGTAGAATAAAGATAATGATGATTATTATTATATATGCGTTTCAATGTTAATTTCAGGGCAGCAACTTGTGAACAATATTGTGTAGTACTATTCAAAAATTTGGATTTTTAACACAATTACTCAAGAAGGACGCATTGAATTGATCAAAAGTAACAGTAAAAATATTTATAATATTACAAAAGAGTTGTAAAGAAAATGTTACTCTTGAGCACCAAATCAGTAGATTGTGATTTCTGAAGGGTCATGTGACTCGTAAGACTGGAGATAAAAAAAAAATCAGTTTTGCCATTACAGAAATACATTAATAAGTTTTAAATATTAAAATAGAAACCGTTATTGTAAATTGTGATATTTCACAACATGAACGTATACTGTTTTTACTGTATTTTGAAAAAAGAGCAAAGGGATTATACCCCAGCTCCCTTTAAGTATATATTTAATAGACTAATAAGAAACTTGCTACTTTAAAAAAAAAAAAATAGCTTGACTGCAGCATTTATTTACAGTAAACTATGTAGCTTGCCAGGCTACAGTTACAAAGTATCTTCTCAACACTACAATCCATGTGTTGACTGGATTTCTGTTAATAACAATGTGAATCATCTTTCAAATGGCACCAGCGGAGCATTATCTGGCCATGTTTGGTCATAACAACAAACCAGCCTTCTTCTTTGTGCAATGTGGTATTGGACATTTACGCAAAGAATAAGAAGTCTTAGAAGCCAGCCATCAATACACAATGCCTCAATAGACCACGAGTGTCCCAAACAGACAGAAGGTGTCGCAAATCAATACAAACAACTCAATTAAGTTGAGCAGGATGTGCAAAAGGGAGGAACAGGGAGCAGTTTATTCCGTTTAAGGGACATCTGTACCACATAGGTAAACTGCACTGACCTCGCCGATCAATAACGTAGTCCTGACGGGATAAACTGGGTTAACTTCCTCTGATCACCCACCACTTCCCTCGCTCAAAGTCCCACGTGTGGAAATTACACAGTGCGGTGCCTATAGAGCCAGCAAGAGATGACCTATAGCCATTTTACATTTGATTAATATGATTAATGCGTTACAGAACTGATTTATTAAAAAAAAGTCAAGCATAATGAGTGGAGAACGGTTCCTTTTGAAGCATTAAAGGCTTATTAGGGTGATGCACAGAGACATTTAAGATGTAAAGAGCTGAGAATACATCAGAACACGGATTCTGAAATATGCTGATCCTTAAAATGATTAAACGAACAAACCGAATCAATAAAATGAATCTGACTTTGAACCCGTCGTCGCCCACTCTAGTCTCTCATCATTATTCTAAAATGCAACACCATACTGAGAATGCAATAAATCAGTATGCTGCAAACATATGAAAGTTTTCAATGTTTTTTGTATGGTGGTGAGCGTGAGTATGCATGTAGATTGATTTGAGGGAGCCTGTTAGGTTTGTGAGCTGCTTTGTTTGACTGCTGCAGGACTCCATTTACTTTGGCTGTGTTGTTTCTGCAGCTCTGCCCCTCAGGCATGATGCCCAGGCCATGGTTTGTTTATTTAGGTGGGAATTGGAGAAGCTCTCCTCACAGCACCCAAATTAAAAACCCCTGGCCCTGACATGCCGGGGAGGACAACGATCAGATTCTTCCCGTTGTGTCGAACACACAGACAAGTCACGCAAACTCAATAACAAACAAGTTTAATGAGTATTTTAATGAGCACTGACACGATAAGTAAATGCAAATAGAAAAGTTTGCATCATCTTCCTTGAGACATTTAACTTAGAAGTTTAGAATCGCAAGCCCAGTTTATACCTAATATTAATTAACAATGTTCTTGGGTTCAGTTAGAAGTGGTCGATGAGACAGATTCATGTATTATTATTGGATATGGCAGAGATGTTTAAACCAGAGCCAATGTGAACCTGTGATGACCCTTGTGAAGGCGTATTAGCTGCAATGTGTTGGTGTGCTGATATATGTATATGTTTCCAAATATGTTATAGCCATGAATAAACAAAGGCTTTTTAGTTGTTTTTAGAGAGTCAAGTGCCTTGATTTTTGCAAATCAAAATATCCCTCATCCAAAGAGCACATGAGATACAGACTTTATACCCCCAGGGGAATGTATAATCCTATATCTGAGGCAAAATTACTAAATATGCAGCATGACTTATATATTTCTAACTACAAACAATTGGCCACAGAAACAGCTCTAAAAATCTTCCTTTGACTCGATATGAGATAACTTTACAGACACTGAAATTAACCTATCGCATTTTACTGATGCAAAAGACATGAAAAAATGGTACAAGGTGTGTATAATTTAAACTACTTGAATTATTCAGTTTTCATACAGCTACTCTCCTTCTAGTCACTTCTGAACTTGAACTTCTCTTGATTAAAGCTCCAGGAGACGAGCAAAAGAAGCCCCTTAAAAAGACATGGCAAAAATGTACCGGGAACACATTTAAACATAACCAGTATTACTAATATCCTACAAAATTAAAAAGGTAGTAACTAATTCATTATGAATAGAACAGTTCAATTACATATTCAGATATTATAAACTGATGAGATTGAAAAATTATAATAATATCAATAAGTTGGGGGAAGTTTATATAAAACTCTAGTTAAACAAAACTATTCCTTGAGATTTCAGCCGAACACGGCCTATTGCTACTTCAGGATCCTTTATGGTTACAGTGAAGTACATCCACACTCATGACATGAGACCCGTAAAAATGCATCATCGGAGAAGTGCCTTTTAAACCTCACTGTTTTGGTCAATGGTTTCAGCCCACCAAAAAATTTCTGACTGAAGCAGAAATGTTTTTTTTTTCTAACAAATATTTTTAATTGCATTCCCAATCCCCATTTCAGCAGTATTCTCTTGTTATTGTTTTATTGGCAAATGATGCCATTGCCATTACAAAATGTGTAATGTTCTTGCTACAAACCATGCCATCCAGAAATTAAAAGAAAGCACTTTCTTCTTTTATTCTACTTTTCAGAACTTCTGACCCAAAGACAGAGATATTTATAAAATCATTACTTGCACCAGTAGCCTCTAAAGCAACATACAGCCTGCATTTTCTAAGCAATAATCTGTGGGCCATTACTTATTTAAAAATAGCCCCAGTCTGCATTTCACCAAAAAATCATGATGAAGCCCAACTTTAATGACTTAGAAAATTTGCTGACAACCCGCACTCGCCACAGGATTGAAGAAAGGCTGCAGCAATGCTTCTGAAAACGTACGTGCTTGTATACACACACACACCAACTCCTTCCTCTGTGAAGAGAAGGGAATACATCTCTGTCAGCTCGCTAAATACACAGAATATCTCAAAACATTGGCATAAGTGCCGCTGGAATTGCTATTTCCATATTTTCAGGAATAACACAAGCTAGATTAAACCAGTCTCTCTAAAAACGTATTGGGGGAGAACAGCAAGGATGTAATGTCCACAGTTGTGTGTGGATAGATCTGCTGTTTGCACTTGCTCACTGAGGCGAGACTTTCTTGGCTCAGAGCGCTCCTCAAGCAATTAGACCTGATAAAGTTGTTTCTTTGTAGCATTTCAAAGCAAAAAATCACGGTAGGGTCCGCTAACAATCCAGCTGTCCCTTGTTTGTGTTCAAAAGCTTGAAACTAGATTGACTCGATCCTCACCTTCAAACAAACTATATACACATACAGTTAACAAAAAAGAGATTTTACAGACCAGCTGCTCTCAAGGAACAAGTTTTAGCATTGTCAAAAAAAAACTAAAACTGAAAAAAAAATTCTTTTACAACACTAAAGCTAATCCAAATCTGGCTAACTAAGAAATGTATGTTCTGATATGTACATAGCCAATATACATCAGCTGATATTTGATTTTTTTTTTTTTTTTTTTTAAATATATATATCGGCATTAGCCATAGAGTTTTTCTCTTTTGCTGATGTGTCAGAATTGGGACTTTTATTTTGATGTCACTGAGAATACCAGCGCCTTTCACACACAGCACTCCAATTCTCAATCTTCATTATAGTTTACTGTCTCTGTTTAACAGTCCTCTCTAATACATGATTAGACAGAACTGTTAAACAAATTGGCCAAGGACCACCCTGCTGTTTTAAATATTGGCATAGTCCATCAAAAAAAAAAAATCTAATCTAAAAAAATACTATGTACTTATTGAAACGAATAATTTGATACAATGGACTTATTGTGTACATACATGTTTTTATATTGTACTTATATTTAAAAAATATCAGCATGTAATTACAGCTGTAACTAATTTATGTAATTACATCTGTAACACAGCTGACCCATCCCTTATACTTAAACCTACCCTTAAACCTACCCATACCATCACACCTGTCCCTAACCTTACCCGTATCACACCTCAATAGCAGCAAAAGTGTTTTACAATACAACATGAGCGCAATAAGTACATTGTACTTATTTTTCAATGTAAGTACATAGTACTTAAAGCCACTTTATATAAAGTGGGACCAAAAAAATCTATATTGGTCAAATATTGAAGACTCCTTGTAAGAACTGTGCATTTTCCCCTGCTTTTAATATAATGAATGAAATGGAATACAGAATGGAACCGTCAAGCTCTAAAACACCAAAATAGCACATTGTAAGTATCATAAAAAGTGGTTTAAATATCCAAAATATTGAGTAAATAATACTGACCAAATTTTTGTTCTAGGTTAATAACTGATCTTTGCTATATCTCAATCATTATTGTGCTAAAGAACAAGCACAACAGTTCAACCCATTTGAAATACTACTGGCTGATGAAAAGAAAACTTTCTATATGCACCTAATGACATTTAAAACACAATTGTTCCATCTTCACACTCATTCACCTGAGTGAATATACGTCAACACCCTGTATGTTCCTGTGAAAATACTAACACGCACACGATTTAAGTGTTGCCAGCTGCTAAAATGAGCCATTACAGTATACGACTGCAAGCTCATGCAAAAGTCAGTCATATAGATCCGTTCTTATACTTCTAAAAAATCCCTGCATGTGCTATCATCTGGAAGGAAAAAAAACACTATATAAGAGCAGTTCTTAAACTCAAAAGAAGAAACAATGCACTAACAAAGACATTGGCTGCTCTTGTGTCTTTGAGAGACTGAGTAGACAGAGCAAGTGAGAATAAAGAAGAAGAGTGGAGAGGATAAAATGAGAAGGAATGGAGAGGAGTGCAGCAGATGAAGCCACGAGGAGTGCTGATTGCAGAATTATTTTCACACCACTCACTGCAGAGACAAAACCATTCTTCTCACCCTCTGTTCTCTCTCTTCATCACATTCATTCTCTTCAAAAGACATCTTTTTCGTTCGCCACCTCTCATTTGATGGGTACCTTCGCACCTTCCCCTCTGTTTATCTGCACAAATTCACTCTTTTTCAACAAGAACTGAGAATGGCGATAACAATGCCAAGGTCAAGGGTTTGATTTCCAATGCTTAAAAGTACACATTCAGTCCATTCAAGAACAGCAAAATAACCATGTTTTTACACTCAACAACAGATAACACAAAAGAATGGAACAGAACGCAGGGCTCTTGAGAAGCTTTTTAAAACTTTTACTTTCTTGACCTTTACACAACATCTCAGACTGAGCGCTCACAGCATGCAGGACTAAAAACACAGCGAGATGCATCACAACAGTCAAAGGTGTCTGACTAAAGCATGTCATCTTACAAAACACTGATGAAAAGGGTGACAAAATGCGACAGTTGAAGGCGTCTGTCTAGTGCATTTGTTAACAAATTTACATTTTCTAACCCATATAAGCCACTTAGCTTCAGAATAATGTTCGTATAAAAATATACTAATAATTGTTAACTAAAACTAATACTATTAGGAATTGTGTTTTTTAATAGAAATAAATGAGAAATAAGTTAAAATTAACTAAAACTAATAGTATTAAGAATTGTGTTTTTTATAGAAATAAATGAGAAATAAGTTAAAATTTAAAAAAAATGTAAACTTTGCTTTAAAAAAGGAAAATAAGAAATGTTGCCCAAGCAACTAACTGAAATAAAATCAGTTAAAGGTCAAGAAATACTAAAACCAATTTAAATAAATTTATTAAATAAATTAATTACAAAAGTACATAAAATTACTAAAACTAAAATTACAATTAAAACTGAAAATATAAAATAAAAGTTAATGCAATATTAATGATATTAATACAATTAATAAATAAATAATACTAAAATAACAGTGTCTGTCAAATGTATGCATTTTCAGATCATAAGAATAATCCTCACAATCCCTCGGTAACAAGACAAAGAAGATGAAGACGAAGTTAGACAGGATCCAAAACAAAGTTATTTTAATATAACAACAAACACAGGAACAGACAGAACGTTTAATAGTGCATGTTTTGGCACTTCGCGCCCATTGCGTCACACTCCTGACGAAGCGGGCGTGGCATAGCTCTATAAATATTGCTCGATGGGCTGATATCACTGGTTTTTCATCGCAGAAGCGAACCAGGGCGTGTTGCAGGATCGGCAAGATAGGCAGTACTCATTCCCTCTTCTCGAGAACTGAGGTTACGTTAGTAACCAAGTACGTTCTCTTACGAGAGGATCTCTCATACTGCGTAATATCTTACGCTAGCGGAACACAATGTAAAACGGTGTGCAGGGATCCAACACCAAAGTCCCAAGGGGAAGTGCCCAGGGCTCATAGTGCAAAATCACCATGGACTCAGAGAATCTGAGAAGAGAGGCTGGAAGCATCATTCCCAATCAGTTAGCCACCAAAGGAGCTAATCACTGTAACAGTGTCACACACAGTCAGGGTGAAAAAAGGTTCGGCCTGAACGGAGTAACAGTATGGGTATTATTTTGCGCGTGGGTAAAACTCTATTGGTCAGCGAGTGGTGCTTAAGCGATTGTAGTATTCTGCACCGACGCAGCAAGGCAGGCAAAACTTGATATTAAACCGACAGTAGTTTAGCCTGTAAAGCGGGAACCTCTAGGTCTTAAAACCTTACAAATGTAGATGGGGAGGCCAAGCCTTCCACCATACAGATAACTTGCAAGGTAATCCCGCTAGACCACGCCCACGACAAGGCTTCAGCGGGACTGTGATGCAATGGGCACAAAGCGCCCCCATTGGACCATCACCGAAGGGCCTCTCTCGATAGGCTGCTGCAGTTGCCGCAGAACAGCCAATAGGCACACTAAGCCGCTTTGCCTAAGTCTGCATGCTGCCGCAAAGCGTTTTACATTAATTCAAAATTAAGGATAATTTTTGGCTTCGATACCTCGTGAAAAAAGGTGTTCCCATAGCGTAAGATATTACGCAGTTTGAGAGAACCTCTCGTAAGAGAACCGACACCCTCCTCTTATCAAGAGCTGCCTTGTTCTTCTGAAGGGTGTGAGTGCCTTTAAGGACTGGCTGCTCTCAGGGATGTTTGCTTCTCCATGAGCTGAAATATTGATAATTTCCTGGACAGCTGGTGAGCCACATATATAATTGAAATGAATCTCTAGGCTTGTGTCAGATTGGGTGGAAGAGTTAAAAGGGGCATTGAAACATCCACAAGGCTCTTAGAGGCTGAGAATATGAATCACTCTGAAATAGGGCGATCCGTAGACCTTATGGTCCAGCCTATTGAACGCTGTGAAAGGTAAATAAGAGATGAAGCACCTGGCACGGCGCTGCCAGCATGTTTACCGAGAGGCTCTTGTGGATGAAAAACAGACCAACCCAGAGGAATGTATGGACATCCCCAAACGCTACATCACAGAGCATTTAAAAACACTTTTCTCCCTCAACTAATTACAGAATTTAATGAACTCTTGGCTATCCATAAAGGATTTCTAATTTAGAGTACAGACTGTGGGCATAGCAAACGAAATAAGCACTAATAAGAGCTAAAAATTCTCTACAGAGTGCAGTCGCATGTCATAAAATGTCGTGCTAATTGGGTGGACAGATATGTCAACGGCTTCCAAGATCAATTAGGTGTGAACCAAGCTTTTAATCTTTGTGTGACCTAGACTAGAAGCACCTACTCAGAAAGCTAACAAAAGCTGAGAATAATTATTGATACATGATGTTGCGTTTATACAACAGTTCAAAGGCACACGTGAGTAAATTAATAAGAAACAACAGATTATGTTTATGTGTTAAAACACTGTGGTATTAATGTTCACAGATATTCTAATCTGTTACAGTGTTCACTTGCACAGTTAATTTAATTTGTACATTTACAATTTATTTATGTTATAATACAGTATTTGAGTATTTTGATGTCTTTATAATTCTATTTGTAACTCTATGCCAAGCTTTGGCAATATTGTAGCATATACATTTATACCAATAAAAACACTTAAAAACACTTCTAAAACGTCACTATAGAACTAGCGAAGGAACATTGAGTGGCTTCATTGAAGATTATTGTATTATAGAAACAGCAATATGGCATTATATGAGAGAGAATTGAATTTGAAAACACATTTTATTACAATTAAAAAAAAATCAAGAATTATTTCATTGCATCATTCAACATTAAGACTGCTATTCATACATTACACCATAAAATACTACTTTTAGTGCAACCAAAAAGCAAAAAATTGTGTCCCTTCATGAACATAACATAATACCTATCTTGTAGACAATTTCATTTCAAACAGTGACAAATAATTCATAGATTTGAAAAAAAATCTGTAATTATTCTTGACTAGATTAGGTTGGAAAAAACCATCAACACATCTTGTCCAGAAATGTTTTCGATCTTATTTTGTCCGATATTAACATCAAACAAATTCCAGACTTTAAAAATGTTCTGATAAAAATTGGTGCCTTCAATGTGTTCATCTTTAGGGGATCCATCAAAACGAGAGACTTATCAAAACCTAAATCTCCCAAGCTCTTCAAAATCTCACAAGCAACAACCTTCCAATTTGAAATGGATGATCCATATAAAAGTCTGTGTATAATACACATTCGAAAAGCTGCAACTCTACTTTGCGCATTTATAAGATCCTGTCCTCCATCTTTAGATAAAGAAGTACCCTTTGGGAAACCCAGTGTAACTTTTCCCAAACAAAACCTTCTGAATCTCAGAGAGTAAACACAGAGGAGGGTCCACACATGCTAAACGGTGCAACAAAGTAGAAGCTGCAAAGTTGTTAATAATTAAAGTGCGTCCCCTGTACGACATCTTTGGAATCAACCACTTCCATTTACTTAATCTTCCTTTTACTTTTTCAAAGGCATAATTCCAGTTTTGTTTTTTTACAGTAGAATCATCTCCCAGAAATACATCCAGATATTTAAAACCTCCCTTAGACCCGCCTAAGTCGTTTGGGAGGTTTGGTGCAATCTGTAACCAATGTCCAACCAAAATCGCTTCGCTTTTGGCCCAATTTACCTTAGCTGAAGATATTTCTTTGAAATCATTTGAAATATTTACCACTGTATCAATGTCCTTTTGGTCACCAATTAAGACATCATCAGCATAAGCTGAAAGTGAAACAGTTTTACCAGAAAAAAGGTCAATTTAAACCTTTTATATTTTCTCTAACCTTACATAAAAGTGGTTCTACTGCAATGGAGTACAATATATCTGACAGGGCAATTGTCTTACACCTCTTTCCACTTCAAAAGGAGCGCATGAGCCACCGTTAACCTTAAGAATACTTTCAATATCATTATATAAAACCTTATTTTTTCCCCACAAAATCTTTTGTAAAGCCAAAAGCCTCTAGAGTTTTTAAAAGATATTTGAAACTTTCTCATAATTATGACTTAGTTTCTCATTATAATGAGAAAGTTTCTCAAAATAATGACCATCTCATAATAATGAGAAACTTTCTTGTAATAATGACTTAACATTTTGCAATCATGAGAAACTTTCTCGTAATATTGACTTAAGATCTCATGGATGGTACATCCATTTGATCCACGCTTTGAAAACATTCATCTCCAATAAATCATATAACTTAGATTTTTTCTGAAATACCCCTCATAAAAAGTCCAGTGTCCATTAGATTCTTACTGCTCTTGCAATTGTACAATTTCCATCTCTAAAACAGAAAAAATAACTTGACCATGAGAGTGCATGCGCGCGACCAGGGATTTCACTCTCTCTGCTCGTTAAACAAGCGCAGCAGTCAGTCATCCACTCACCGGTCAAATACGCCTTAATAAGACTGACCAAATGTCCTACTCTTCCACATCCAAAACATCTAATTTTATCAGTAGTTGCATAAATCAAGTAATCAAAACCATCGATGCGAAAATTAAATGACACTTCCATTTCAGCATTATCCTTTAGAACCATGCATATCTCCTAAAGGAAACAAGAACTTCACGAGTGGATTAACATTTCCAAGTGGAATCTTTGTAATTGGTGAAACCAATTTCCCATAACGAGACAGCATGTTTACTAAGAACTCATCCTTTACGAAAGGTGGCACGTTTGACAAAGTCACTCTTTTAGACGGCATTGAGAGCAGAAGCAAGACCGTAAAAGCATTATTTATCACTAAACCACGCTCCACTAATTCATTGGCTTTTTCCAGAGAGCTCATAAATAATACTATGGGATTATTCTTTTTAGAATCTGACAACACAATCATAACCTACCACTTCTGCCGCTATAAACAAACCTCTTCTATATTAAACGCTGATTCCTGAAACGCCGCCGCCATATTCTGAACCCCGGAAAAGAAATATTCGGAACCCGCGATGCACAAGAAACAACCTTTACTTAAAACTAGACTATACTAACTAGTTTTTAGTAAAGAAAAGAGATATAAAAGTTTAAAAACACACAGAGAGAGAAAGGGAGAGGGAGAGAGAGAGAGAAGAGAGAAAGAGAGAGAGAGTGTGAAACATCATGCTCAAGTATGTCATCGTTGTGACGGAGGCTCGGGTTGAATAACTAGTGTTTCCTCATCGCACTCACACTTGCATTGATATTGTCAAATTGACGCCATTGTCCATTAAGAAGTTCATAACACTGTAGAAAGCCTTTTAGGAAAAGCAGAGCTGACCAACATTGTTATGGCAATGGGCGTTTGTTTTCGACGCGCTGTACACGGTAGGCTGTCAGGCCAATCAGAACAGACAGAGTAGATCGCAGAAAGGAGAAATTTAGAGAGATTGATTCATTTGACGAGTCGTTTGAGAATCATTGAAAATATGATGTTGCAAATGTATATTATGAGGAAATTAAACATAAAACATTTTTTTTACCTTTGATGCATGTAAACATGTTTTAGGAGATCCACAAAAACATTGGGAAACTTTAAAATAGCATAATAGGGGGCTTTTAATACCAAAAATACGTTCTCTTTTACATTTTAAAAGAGAAAATACTCAGCAATGGTGTTGACTTGTGAATTTGCACATGGTTTGTCTTAAACGATATTAAAAACACCAATAGACATATAAACAACATTAAAAATTGATTTTCCCCAGAGGGGGACTTTAAACTACATTTCGTGACACAACAACAGTAGTACTAAAAAAATAGTGGATTTGCTCGACTGGCATGACAGTCGCCGCAAGCGGAGTGACACAAGTGGTGAAACAGTTCCAGCGCTGACACTGGGGGAATTTTGCACGGCTGGGAAAGGCTCTCAGCCAATCAGATTCGAGCACCAGAAAGAACGGTTGTTTCAATCAATATAATAGATAAAGTAAAATGTCCTCAGTTGTCAAGTAAAAACAAACAAACAATAAAAATACAAATCTTAAAAGGTCATAAAACACAGGCCTCATTTTTTTCTCATTTCTTATTCTTTCCTTTTGATTTGGGCTATAAAAAAGAAGAAGAAGAAATAAACATTATAACTGTATGCACAAAGTAATAAGCATGATCTTTTCTCCTCATTCCCAGTAATGAGAATTAGATTAATTAAATAATTCATTGCATTTCAGTAATGAGAATTTGAATGTAAAAATGCAAACAAAATGTAATTACTTTTTTTTTTTTTATCTTTGGGTGAAATGTGACCTGAACATATCTGCTATGGCTCTATGGATAGCACTGCTCCCTATTGACACTGCCGTTTAGTACTTTGCGCCATCATACAGCCTGTAAGGAGAGACAGGTTAACATCACACAGGGGGAGTAAATGGAAAAGTGTCTTCTGAACCAAAGCCCAACCACACCTCCACTCTACTGTGAGACAGCACTGCCCTCTACAGGACAAGAAGCTTTATGGCAGCCACCATGAAAAAAACACATTCCTTAGACACAAATTGTGATTTATAGGGTTGAAAAAAGCTGAAGTTTTAAAAACATTAGGCCGGTGTGACACTTCAACGTCCTTAGAAGAGAAACATGATTAGCTGTACAACAAAATTGGGACTTTAGGGGTCCTTTTAGAAGCCAAGTATCATCTCATACTATCGGGCTGATAGTGGTTCCCAATTGAAAATTCATGATAAATGAAACTTAATCCAACAAATAGCTTCCTTTTCACTTAAATCAACACAGGCATTCAAATGTTCGTCCCCCAAACTCAAGGTCATTGATCAAATTAGATCTATCGATTTCTACGTCTCCACACAAACATGGGTTTTGTCATAACACCCTTCCATTAAAGTCGGGCCAGAGGGAGAGCCACGCTTTAATTCTATCTTCATTCCTCTATAATCACTCCCCCCGTTTAGAGTCTTTCTCTGCGGCGTATATTAAAACAGATCCATCATGTCTGACAGACCTTATGTGATCTCGCAGTCCTCTTCTGTGCTGCTGCTGCTCCTGGGGTTTCCAGAAGAGCAGTCGTTTTATTTGGCTTCAACACTGACAACAGTGGAAATTAACACATCACAATTCCATAAACAAGAACCTCTCGCTCTGTGTTAGACAGCAGAAAACGAATTAGCCAGACTAATTAGTGAATGACATTGGGGTACAAGCAAGATCAAAAATTAACTCTCACCAAGCATCTGGCTTTGGGAAGTAAATAATTAGGTATCTTTATGGATTGTAGTTCCACAGGTATCTTTATGAGGATCTACAACATAATAAATGCCTCAAGATAAATTATAACAATAATACTTATGTAAGTGAAGCGGTGATTCAAAACAAAGACATACCGTTTACTTAAGAAAACATTGGTCATGACTTTTGCATCTTCTAATAACTTTTATCACATCAGGTTTTTCTAGGTCTGAAAACATTTTCTCCCCAGAACTCAGAACGCTCCATTCATACAACTCATGCATCCCAATTTGCCTACTTATACTACGCCCTAAAAGTATGTACTCTTTTTGTGAGGAAAAAGTACTTACTTTTGAGTGTGTAGCAAAAGAATAGGCAATCTTTGGGACATACTAATTCTCATCTTTAATGGACAGCTCTGTCACTGTAAACTGCCAGCAATCATTTTGTCACAGTTAAAATCCTCCATTCAATCTAATTTAATTTCATAGCCTTTCGGAGAAAAATGTTGCAGCGCGTTTATCTGCCCGTTGTGGGTCTTTCATGCGAAGACTATCCTCATAAGTTTGCAATATAATGGTGTATTGAAGGTTAATGGCTAAACGTATCTTTATAAAAGTTCACAATGATGCAATATAATGTAGCCAACATTGATTAAATATATTTGTCAGGTTAGATACTGATAATAAATCACTCAAACCCCTTTATCTAAACCTCTCTACAAAACTGCCGGACTCGCACGTCCTCAACATAGTTTTTGTAGCTCACGTCCTCCACATGTTTGTAGTTCTAACCGTCTGCGATGGGTTGTGTGCAATATTAGCCATAGAGTGTGCATCGATCGAGATGGTTCTCACTGTAGAACCCGAAATCTAGGGGTCCCGAAACCCAAAAATCCAGATCCAACTCCTCCCACTTTACATATACCCTACCCATCTCCCCACCCTGATTCTTAACCCCAACCCAAATCCTACCCATCTTCACCCCTTAGATCTGGATCTAACTCCACCCCCTGGATCTTGTGTACTGCATCGATCTGCACTTCGGATTCTGACCGGAAATAGTAGACCATCTGGGTATCTTTGGAACACTTATTTAAACATACTACGATTTGGGACGTACTAATTCTATTTTCTATTTAGGACAGATAGTATGTAAATTGGGACGCAGCAAAAGTTTGTTCAAATAACGTGCAGACAAGCTAGGCAATGCTGGTAAAATGACGCTACCCTCTTATTCACTGAAATGCTCCCCACTACCCTCTGCTGCTCTGATAATAATTGCTTTGTAGTACTACATTATTTAGATAATTGGTCAAAAAAAGAAACTGTTAAATCTAATTCTGTGTCATAAAACTTAATAACGGATAATTCATTGATATTTGAAATTAATATATTTTCCTTCCAATTTTAGTGTTACTTTCAATAAAAGTGTGGTTATTTTATTTGCCTGTATTTTTTTCAGTATCATTAAAATTGTTAAATTTTATTAAAAAGTTTAATATTAACAATTATACAAATGAAATTTAATTTAAAATAACAAATAAAAAAAATTGGTTTTGGGTTAAGCAGAGGTAAAGCATTAAAGCAAAGCAGAATTTTCAGAAGCCATTACCAGCGTCACGTGATCCTTCAGAAATCATTCTAATATGCAACTTCTCTGCTCAAGTAACATTTATTAGTATTATCATTGTTAAAAACAGTTGTGCTGATCAATATACAGATTGAAATAAGGATTCATTGATTAAGTTATATATTAAGTTTTTGGCAACTGAGAAAAAATACCTAACTATATTAATCCAAGTGAATCAACTGAATTTAAATCATTTATATAGAAGAGCTCAAAAGAAAGATTAATTGGTTTAAAAGCTTCATAATATATTGAAGCTTGTATTTATATGCATATTTACTTATTTAATTTAAATGCAACTTTTAACATTACTTGTCCATTCATTAAATTGTTATAAATATTATACATAATTATAACTTTTCATAACTCATAACTTTTATCACTAGAAACTGCTTTAATTTGAAGTGAGACATACAGGGGGAGTGCCAGATTTATTACATCAGATATATATCACTTTGCTCAAAGTTGATTGGTTCAGTTTGGGTTTGCGATCTCTAAACCAGAATAAAACCTGCTTTGGAGCAGGTTATCCATGTAAGTTACCATGGTGATGAACACCACTAAAAACCAACCAATCCACCTTCTTGAGCTTGAAAAAACAGTTTACTCAAACTTATCATGGGACAGGCCTATGTTCTAAATGATTTATAAGCAAATTGGTCTGAATCAAACTGATTTTTATAATGCTTATCTAGTAAATCACAAATGACTAGAAAAGTCATAAAAATTCATACGTTTAAAAGAGTGGGAAAACTGAATTGAATCTTGTTAATAAAAATATTGCAGTTTTGTGGTGGGCAAATTCTCTCGATTTGCTTGCCACAAGCAGCTGTGCCAAAAACAGGGCAATGCAATCGTGAACCGGTGATTGCATAATAAAAGAAAAAAACCCAAATGGTTGACAGGAAGGCAAGAGGGAGACAATTTTCAATTCAATATGCAGAGCCTCACAGCTGTTTAGGGAGAAATAGCAACATGTAATAAAACACAAAGGCACAGTGGGTAGCTGGAAATGGAGCATGCTGCAGACATTAACCATGCTCTCCATGGTCTGTGACTCAGAGTGGACATTTTCAAGAACTTTTATTTCCACTCAGTGGATCTGAGAGCCCATAATGGAAGATTTAAGTGAATTACAGTGGTGCCAGGCATGCAGACAGAAGTGTGTGTGTGTGTGGTCTTCTGGACAGCTGGACAGTAAATTCACAGCTTCAGATGGGCCTTTATTGTGGTTGATGGACGTGTTCTGGCCTCTCTCAGCATCTCCAATAAACTCTGTTGGATTAGGTTTGAGTGTGCTGTATACTGCCAGCTCTTTCAAACCTGAGAGTTTTAGCCCAACTTAAAAGGTGAGCTGTGACAAAGAGCCTGTTCATAAATGTCCACCTAGAGTCAAGTATGACTGCTATCATTACGGATAAAGTTTTTTTGTTTAAATGAATTGCCTCAAATACATAATGGAAAGTCTGGGTGTGGAGGGGGTGTACGTTTATAAAATTTGTAAAAATCATCACGTCACTGCAGCTGCCTTTGGAAGCTCCGGTTGCTATAGAAAGTCAGTATTCTGAGATGCGTGCTTGTAGGCGTACGACCAAGACCATCAAATCAAAACAGATCAAGAAACTGGCAATACTGTGTCTAAAAATGCATGATACATATGCACCAAAGACAAGAAAAATATTCATTTCTCATGTATCATATATCATATCACTTTTTTTACTATATAGCTATTAGCTAATCCACCTTTTTCTTTTTTTTTCTTTTTTTTACATTTTCTGTAAGAAAGGACAGGGCAAGAAAAAAATCTAAAATGGTCCTTTTTGTTGAGGCCCAGACTGGCCATTGATTCTGTAAATATTTCCTCTACGGAGACAACAATATTGACAGAGGTCAAAAGCTAGAGCACCATCCTACTCAACAAGTACATTGGGAACCAAGTCTAAAACATATTCATTGTACAGATACACAGCTCAAGCTACTGTAATTCTGCAATGAATGTGTTCATTCTGAGCTGTTACTTTAAAGAGGTCACATCTCTACATGGAATAGAAGATAACACTACTTATAAATAATAAACAGCACTCTTTGTTGAGAATGAAAAGGGTTTGCATCATGAAATAACACTAAAATATCATCATTCAGTGTGAAATGAGTCACCATACCTCATTGAAAAGCACTCGACTGCCCTGACCTGTCGTGCCACTGAGAGTGTGTGATCTGCTCTTCCATGTGCGGCCGAAGAAGTGCTGGTGACCCGAGTCAAACAGGGTCACACGCAGTTGGTACTGGAGTGATTGTGGCAACTCTGACTGTTGTCATACCAACCACAAGAAGAGAGGTAAAAAAAATGAGAAAATATCAATCTCTGTAATCAAGAACATACTGTATAGTGATTCTTTGATTTTTTTTTCTCTTTTTTTTCTTCTTCAGGGTAAATTGGAACTTGTTTTTGTGAAGGTAACAAGCCATTTCAAGCTGTTTTAAAACCATTTCGGAAGACTAGTATGTATATATATATATATATATATATATATATATATATATATATATATTTATATTTATATTAGGGCTGTCAAAACGATTAATCGCATCCAAAATAAAAGTTTGTGTTTGCATAATATATGTGGGGGCACTGTGTATAATTATTTTGTATATATATAAAAACACACACATGCATGTAAATTTAAGAAAAAAAATATTATTTATATATAAAATATTTATATATAATATAAATTATATATAAATCTATATACAGAATATACATGAAAATATTTCTTAAATATATACAAGCATGTGTGTGTATTTATATATATATATATATATATATATATAATAATTACACAGTCCACCCATATATTCTGTAAACACAAACTTTTATTTTGGATGTGATTAATCGCGATTAATCGTTTTGAGAGCCCTAATATATATATATATATATATATATATATATACACACACATGTTATTCAATATAATAGTTATTTTTTTAAAAATCAAAATAAATAATAATTATAAATATATCATATACATTTATATTATTTTGTATAAAATATTATATAGTGTAATATAGTAATTTAATATATATATATATATATATATTATAAGAAGAATTATAAATGACAATTGCAGTTGATGGATAGTTCACACAAAAATGAAAATTCTGTCACTATCTAACTGTTACCCTCAAGTTGTTCTAAACCTGCAGTTTATTTCTTCTGCTTAACACAAAATAATATATTTTAAAAGAAAGTAGGTAACCATGCAATTTCTGGTCCCCATTGACTTCCATAGTATTTTTCTGTACCAGCAAACATTTTACATACATTTCCTTTATGTTCACTTCAACAGAAGAAAGAACTGAATACAAGTTTTTAGAACATGCAAACTGTGCCTTAAAAAATCCACCTGGAAACTTAATATTTGTACTTTAAAATATGGAAAATATGAGAAATTATAAATAGTAACATGATCTTACAATAGTACATCTTAACTTTTACATAATATGTATTTGAACGAACTCCCCACCTGTTTTATGTGAAGTCCATCGACCTGTTTGAGGTGCAGCTGTAGACCTTGAGAAGATCCTGGAGCTTGTCTGGCGGTTTGACTGTGAGGTGGGATCGCTCGGTTTCCCTCGAAAGCGTTTTTCCAGTCAGACATATGCGAAGTTTCTTGACTAACGTTACTAAAAATCCAAGTTAACGTTACCAGGTAGCTGCTAATGTTTATTTAGACTATAGGCTGTCTGTTAGTAAACAAACATCCCTGAAAACGTCTAAAAGCTTCACGTGTTGTTAAATAATCCCCACAGTTCAAGTGAAGCACTAGTCAAACCTAATTCAAATCAAATGCGGAATATGAACGAAATTCGACGCTCAACAATGACACAGAGACACTTTTTGTAGCAGTTTGACTCAATGTCTTAGTTTTCTCCAGCTAAAGCTTCAAATGCTTTGGCTAATTTTTACAGAATAACTAGTTCTGACATTGTTTTACACATGCTTTACACACTGTTATTTTCATAATCATAATACATCATAAAAATACTGGGCTTAGCTAATTGTCAGGAAGGGTTTCTCTGACGTGTTTGCCATAGCGTCTGTCAGTTGCCAGGGTGAATTAAAGAGCGGTTTGGCTCTTGCTTTTATGCACGAGAGAACTGCGAGGATTGCCGCATATTGCCCCCGTGTGGCTCGGGGGTGAATTGAAGCTCTGACTCGCACTTTTTATTTTTTTATTTTTTTATTATTATTATTATTAATGCTGAGAACAGGATACAAAATACAACATAATACAAAAAGGAAAGCATCCATCACATAATAACAACCAAAACAATAAAGGAGACCATAACAAAAATAAATAGATCGTAGATCAGAACGCCCGCAGCATAGATAGAAGAGAATGAGTCAACTTCTCTGAAAATTAATTTAGCATTTTGGTCATGAACATGTAAATAGTAAAACGATTGACATTGGAAAAATGACACAATGATTGCACTATTTAATCCAAATAAATGTTTGTGTTTCGTACTGATGTTATTCATCTGTTCTCACCAAAGACGTACAAATATTTTTCAATTTACCCTGCTAGTTTTCGGCTAGTCCTTGTGCTTTGGGATTTACATTTGAACGACTGTAAATTATGATGTGGAAAAGACATTATGTTATTTTACTCATAAATTATTTTTTAAAACCCCAAGCAAAAATCATGTGGAAACCCATATCATGGCTCCAAAATGCAAATTCTAGTGGTTTCGTAATGGAAAATGAACCGCTCTATAACTGTGTTTTCAGAATTAAATTATGGAAAAATAATCATTAAAAAATAAATAATCTGCTTTTTAAACAATTTATGTTGTTTAAACGTGCCATTTTTGTATCCACAAGGTGGCAGTACGCGTCATGTAGTTGTTTTGATCGCCCGTGCAGACATACGGCGAAAAAGAAACTTTATCATTGCGGAAGACAACAAAACATGCATAAAATAACAAAACCCAAGCTGGTTAAAGTCAGAAGTGCCAACCAGTCAAAAAAATACGGAATTGCGGCTGTTAACATTAAGGAGCTGATTAAAAAAGGATGTAATTTACTAAAGGTATAGAAAAATGTGTTTTCATGTGGTTTTAAGGAGTGTCGCAATGCAATTGAATACAGCAGTCACAGTTCATATTTTATATGCACAGGTATCCAGCTCTGGAATACAGGTTTGCTTGTACGAGGATGGAACTGTAGTTACCGAAGAATATTTTCAAAATCTTCCCGATAACACAGAACTTGTTCTCCTGCCTGAGGGACAGAACTGGAATGGCCGTGAGTTTGTAATGTAACTAGAAAACATTGCTTGAAATTAATAATGCAATAAAACAGGCCACGATTCACGAATCATATTGCTTTGGCTTTTCATTTTCTACAGTTGTTCATGAAATAAATCAAGTCCTGGGATTTAATAGACACACAGACCTTCTGATCAGGGCAGCAAAAGACCTTATGTCAGATGAACAGTCTCCCAAACGCCGCAGAATACTAGGAGACCTCCTGAGGAACCTGAGGGACAACTCCGAGTTAGAGAGCAGAGAAGAAGATAAGGAGTGGTTTGAGGGTAAAGAATAAGTAGACATTTGCTCTACTGTCTCTTCTGATGAAACGTTTATGCTATTCTCACAGAACGAGTAAATGTCTTCGTATTAATAATTAATAAATGTATTAACGGTTTTGTGGTATTCCATTTGACCTGAATTTAACTTGGCATTTTTGTATATTGGATCTTGATTCTGTGTTATTTCAATATGACATATGAATGATGAGCCTATATTATTGAATATAACTCACAAAGAACATGTACAGGTTACACAGAATTATATTTAATAAAATATTTGTGAGCATTGGCCCATTTTTCTCATGTCTACATATCAGGTATTGATGCCCGGTTTAAAACCAAGTCTGCTTACATGAAGTATAACTGCGAGAACAGAGTCCGGGGTTATTTGAAAGAGGTTTGACAAACTGCATTCAGTTCTGCTTTAAATGTTTCTTTTTGATATATATATATATATATATATATATATATATATATATATATTATAGGTAGTGGAGTTTATCTTTTTTATGCAGTAAAAAAGACCTGCTATCACTCTAAATGAGATATATTCTTCACTGCCCATAGGTTGATGGATATACGCAGACTATTCAAAATGCCAAGACAAAAAGTGAGTATAAAAAGGTGGTGGAGATCTTGGCAGAGAAACTGAAGGCTGCACGATACAACGGCACCTACTTTGACAGATCTGAAAAGGACGTCCTCAGGCTCTGCACTGAAGAGGGCTGGTTCTCCTGCCAGGTGCTGAAATTTAGTCATTTCTAATGAGTCTCATTCAGTCAGTCCATCGAAGGAAAATAATGAAACCTAATAATGCAAAAGTACAATACAATCAAAATGTAAAATTCCTGCTTTTGTTGCAGTGGTTTCTATTTGTATAAGACTAGAAAAGATTTTTACTCTTACAGGGTGCCTTTGATGAGAACAACTGCACATCTCTCCACTCAATAAACCCGTATGGAAACCGCGAGAGCAGGATCCTCTTCAGCACCTGGAATCTGGACCATGTGTAAGTAGAGCATCTTAAATGTAAATGTTTACAACATTCAAACTGCCGGTCAAAAGTTTGGAATGATTTTTATTTAATGTTTTTAAAAGAAGCCTCTTATGCTCAACAATGATGCATTTATTTGATACAAAAATACTGTGAACAGTAATATTTTGAAATATTATTAGTTTAAAATAACTGTAAAATATCTATTGTTATACATTTTAAAATGACATTTATTAATTTGGTGGTAAAGCTGAATTTTCAGCAGCCATTACTCCGGTCTTTGGTGTCACATGATCCTTCAGATTGACTGCTGGTAAATTTCAGGATTTTTTAATGAATGGAAAGTGTAAATAACATTTATTTGAAATAAAACTCATTTGCAACATTACAAATGTCATTGTCACTTTTGATCAATTGAATGCATTTTTGCTGAAAAGTATTAATGTATTATTTATTAACGTATTAAGTATTATTATTTTCAATGTTACTTACACCAACTTTTAAATGGTTATATGTATCACAGTAAATATTTCACACTATTACTATTTTACTGTATTTTTTTTTTCAAATAAATGCAGTTTTGGTGAACATAAGAGACTTGAATCTTAATGTTCTCTGCTGATATACTTTTTAATTTCAGTATTTAGGTCCTCTAGTAATGGTAACTTAAGAATGAATTATCCTGAAATACAGTCAAATGAGAAAAGCTGATGTATATTTCAGGATAGAAAAGAAGAGGACTGTGATCCCTGCACTCGCTGAGGCACTGAAGAATAGTAAGAGCGGAGATATAAACGTGGATTATTTCTACAAACTGTTCTTCACAAGAGAGAATCTCAAGCTGGTTCACATTGTCTGCCATAAGAAAGGGGCCCATGAGCTCAGCTGTGACTCCCGAAAAATCTACAAGCGGGTCAGGAAGACTGTGAAATGAAAGGACATCCATAATCTGCTTATGAAAAATGCAGCACATATTGTGAGCTTCCCAGAGCCATTTATCATGTTAATGCTCAGGTATGAGGCATAATGTAGCAACTTTTAGTTCCATACAAATATTTGTACCAAAGCAACATCTATGTTTAAATGTGAAGAAAGAACTTCTTCAGGGTTTTATAAAAGTGAATGATTTTATATTTTTACATTTGCATTTTTACTGGTTTATTTAAATAAAGTCTTTGGTTCATTTTTCTTTCCTGTTCCTGCTTTCTGCCAGAAGCCAGTGATTTATTAAAATCTTGAATCATCAGATATTGGAAACATGTGTGGGAACAGGATGTCTTGTACAGCAAATGCTTTAAAATGGTCTTACTTATTGTACAGAATACATAAGCCTTACCTGAAAAAAAATTCTTTACATTTTAGTAAACTAAACAAGGTTAAATATGAAGAAATAAATATAGTAATACGATTGCACACGAATATAAAAAAAAGTCATTTTTCCGAAGTCATTCATGAGGTTTATTTTCTCTGGACGGAGTATTGTACTTTTGTATGATAATACACTGAAGATTTGATAATGACATGTACATACAAGGCATTTGGTAACAAAAATTAGCACTTGATTTTTTACTTCAATAGAAAAATATAAACTTCAAAAATCACAATTTTTACCTCAGACAATTTGTACATAGTAGCAAAGAAAATACATATTAAATTATTACATCTTTGAGCTACTAGTGAAGTTAGTGCAAATCCAGTCAAATAAGATACAAATATCTTCATATACAGACAAATTCCTAGTGGAGCAACATGCGAAAAAGAGCTTGATTGGTTAAAAATTACAACTTTTCATATCTTAAAATAAAACCCTCTTAATTTGAGATACTATTCAATAAAAAAACCTTTACATCATTGGCATATCAAAAACCTTAAGAAAAAAAATAACATGCTTTAATTTTCAATTATACAGCACCATATCTGAAATATAAAGAGTTTTTTCCAAAACAAACCTATTTATTCTCAAAAGAGAAGGTTTAAAAGTGCCAAATTCAGAAGTCTAAATAGCAAACTTGAGGCACTTGACTCTGATAACTTTGTTTGTTGATTTTTTTAAGCTTAGTAAGGACCAGTGGTAGAAAACCCAGTGTGCTGGTCAGCGCTGCCAGATTAACCTTATGGTACACTGTGTCAAGAGACTTTTCTATACATTATGGCTTTCTTTCAGCACAAGCCCCAATCACATGATGGTTTAAGCCTTAAGTCTAGCACAAAACCCTCTTACTGTACATTCCATTAATGCAGCACACGTGTAATGGTCTTAAGTTGCCATTGATAACGTACCTCATTCAAATTTTGTTAGAAAACATTACCGATAAATCAACGCAGTGCATCTCAGTGTAGCTCAAACATTATAATTGAGAACGATCTTGCAATAAAATAGCTTGCTTTAAAACAATCAAGTCCATTTTACCAGCATACTGTAAAACTCCTCCCAAGTCAGTCAAACTCCTGCAGGCTTCAGACAGTTTGATACAGTTTCAGAGGGGTCGTGTGCTCATAGATGCTCATCTTCACTGTCCTCTTTGGCATAGTAATGCATGCTCCTGTACTCTCTCCGACTCATTCTCTTGCTTCCTGGGGTTCTGCGTGGGTAATCCTGAAACAAATCAGGTCGGAAGGTTTTAAAACAAAGCCATATTAAGACATTAAAATTGTAATAATGACAGCTGTCTATTGAGTGTATGCATTAAGAAATCAACCCCACACCTGATGCGTTTTGAAACCCAATTGAGAATTCAATTCACAGACCTTCATTCCAATAATCCTACATGCTGTTGTATTAACCTCAATATTTCAGGATTACAGTGTGCAAAAAAGCCATCTGGCTGCATGTTATTTATCTGGAAAGCTTAACGTAGACCAGAGTTATGTTACTGGGGCAAAGGGAAATTAAAGTTCACATCCTGCATGGCCCCTCCTCAAATTTAACCCATTTAATTCCAATCTTTTCTCAGTTAAGCCAGCACATGTACTGGAAAACTATACAATATTGTATAATATTTTTTTTATTATTAATAATATAATTTTACTATGTGGAAATTGTTGGGGAGAGGGAAGTAATAATTTAGACAGATTTTAGCCTGCATGGCCCCTCCTCAAATTTAACCCATTTAATTCCAATCTTTTTTCAGTTAAGCCAGCACATGTACTGGAAAACTATACACTATTGTATAATATTTTTTATTATTAGTAATTTAAAATTTTACTATCTGGAAATTGTTGGGGAGAGGGAAGTAATAATTTAGACAGATTTTACAGACAGACTTGACAACTTTATACTTATTTTCCCTTTTGTTTTGTTTTTTTTCTCTCCTTTAATAAATCAAATGTATTGTATTTGGACAATGACTTATATCAGACTGAGCACCTATACATTAATAATTAGAAATGTACACACTTTGTTATATTATCTAACGTTACCGTTTCGTTGTACTCCACGCTTCCTTTTACAGAGCTTCTACACAGACGTCAAACTCTGGTCACGTGACAATTTTCACCAGCCACGTAAAATTGTTCACATTAAATCATTAAGTTTTTTTACTTGACTTTATATTTGTAAAACATGAACTCTTTTAGACCTATCAAACGTAAATGCTGCCCACGGATGTTTGAGGCGAATTAAGTTTAAATCCAGCGCTATTCCTCTGTATCTCTGCTGATTCCCATCCCAATCATAATAAAACGTTCTGAATAGGTTTAACGTTAACTTACCGGGACAACATCCAGGTTCCCAAAGAACTGCTCCACTGGGAAAATGTGATTGCTGTCCTCGTCGAAAAAAATGCTCGGGTCCTCTCGCGTCTGGGGACTATGAACGATCTGTTCCATCTTCACCTCTGCAGAGCCGCTTGTCAGACCCGTACACTTGACGGCAGAGTTCTCTTTACCGCGCCGTTCAACCGGAGTCTTTTTCCCGGGCTGAATCTTGACGGTTTGATCAGTGCTCGCGCTGGAGCTCTCCTCGACTTCAACCTGAAACGGTCTCTTTGGGAGACGTTTGGCCTCGCCGCCGTCGCCAGCCATCTGCCGCGCTGCGCTCGCGATAACAGACGCTGATCTCTGCAGCAAACCGCGCAGAACTCTCCTCCTCACCGCCCTCTGCGAATAAAAGACCCGTATAGTACACGTATTTTAAATGAATAAAGTATTAGCCCGGTTTTAGACGTGGTTGAGACATCGTGAGAAAGCTTGTTAAATAATATAGCGCTTTACTGTAGCCGACAGACGGAAACTGTGGGGAGGAGGAGATGGTTGGGTAGACACTGACACTGACCTTGACTGAACTTTTCACACCGGGCGGGTTTAAAGAGACAGCACCGCACACTCGCGGTCTGTGGCACCCAACGACAGTCTGGAAAAAGACAATATCAAGGACTTCAATAATGCATCCGCCTCGTCGTCACTAACGAAATAACTAACGTTTCATTTGAGTGAACACATCTTTTTCGTTCACTTCCATGCACAGATATAGTCCTACTTTTTGTTCAATGGTGTATTTTTCTTCTCTCCAGTCTTTAAAGACCAACATCACAACGAATAACCACCTCAATAAACAATACACCATTCATGAACGAATTGAATAAACGAATCATCTTTGTCGTGACCAAACTGAATGAACTGGGACAAAACTTGTGAATCAGTCCAGTTCGTGTTAGGTCGAGAAAGGCAAAGGGGTTGGAAAGTAATGGACATGCCTAAAAAAAGACTATGCCGTTTGCATGACTCACACAAAAAGAACAACACCCTCTGGTCGACGTTTACTTGCAACGATGGGTCACTGAATAAATCCGTAAGCGGATCTTTCTACTGAACTGATTCAAAAGATTCGACTCATTGGTGAGTCAAAAACTACTAGTGGCAATGGCTCACAGATAAACTTGCTTATAAAAAAGCCACCCATTAAAAACAACTTGATTATCATAAAATTCAAAGCGCGTGCCCCACCTTTAGTCTGCACGCCAAACTGTGAACGTAATTTAGTAAATTACATTTCACAATAAAAGCTGACATTGTAAACTGCACAAGTCGAAACTGCATTAACCCAGGATTGTACACGTTCTTCTTACCACAGAAAAAAAAAACAGATTGAAAGCTTAAGTTCTTAATTATGTTATCTTACCTGCTTTGCCCTCATTGAAAGTTTGCGTCCAAAACTGATATGGACTGGAGGAGGCCTGCGGGTGTTTATCTCCGGTGACGGCGGAAGCCCCGCCCACATCCAATAATCTACTCTACACAGAATCACGAGATGGGTGTTGAACATTTTATTTCAGGCTTTTCTGGGGCTGCGGCTAATGTCCACCAATTAGTAGCGTGTAGTCTGTTTGTATAGAATACTGAAATTTAATTTATCGTTATAGGCCTAGTGAAAGAGATTAAAAGTAGGCCTAGGCTAGGCTATCATGGCAATTGGCAAGTTAAATCATCGTAGAAATATGTCGAATAAGTCATACACTGTATTGTGATTGTGACTTAAAGGGATAGTTCACTTTGAAATAAATTTTTGATATGTTTTAGCTTACCTCAAGGGCATGCAAGATGTAGGTGTCTTTGTTTCCACAGTATTTTCAATTTTGATATTTTCAGGTCAAACTGTTCTTGTCTGTCAGTCATATAATGGAAGTATATGGGGTCCTCCTCAAAGAGCATGAACAGAGAAGTCCAAATTAAACATGATTTAATGACTCATAGATGTAAGTACACATTGATGGCCTAAGTCACGAAATGAATGGTTTGTGTGAGAAAACGAACAGTGTGATATAGTTTTTACCTCTTGTAATCACAGTCACGTCCGACAAAGTCATGAAATACAGACACCTTCCATCTTGGATGGCCTTGAGGTAAGCTAAAACATATCAAAAATTAATTTCAAAGGGAACTATCCCTTTAATATGACATGAATGATATTAGGTCCAGCCTCTTCTGATGACACATCCGTTAATTAATTATTGCGCAGTTTGTATTACAATATTTGACACTGTACTGTATTAGGCTTTGTGATAGTCAAAGGTTCCTCAAATGTTGTTATTCTGAAAATTGTTTAATATGCCTGCTGCCTGACATCATCATAGTGGACATCACAATTGACAAGCTTTAACAATTAGGCCTAATGATCTCACATGGAGAATTCATTGGCAAATGAGAATGTATATATATAATGTATAATGTGTATATATATATATATATATATTGTATAATGTATATATATATATATATATATATATATATATATATATATAAAATACATATACATGTACACACACACACACACATATATATATATATATATATATATATATATAAACATTTGATATATTAATAACACATTTTTCTTAAATGTTTACATGCATATGTGTGTATTTATATATACAAAATAATTATACACACTACACACACATATATTATGTAAACACAAACTTTTATTTTGGATACAATTAATCGCGATTAATTGTTTCCCAGCCCTAATATATATATATATATATATATATATATATATATATATATATATATATATATATCCTATATGTGTGTGTCTATTTGGAAGAAAAAAAAGAGTGGTAAAATTTTGTAGGTAGCCTAATATCAGCCTAATAGCCTAATACTGAGTTTTAACAACAATAAAGACTGTATGCTGTGTGTGTGTGTGTGTGTGTGTATTTGTTTTATATTAAAGGACAAGTTCGAGAAAAGATAGCCTACACCTATAATGGCCTGAGGGTGAGTAAATCATGGGGCAATTAATTTTTTGTTGAACTATCCCAATGCTGAATGGGGCTTATTAAGGCAGTAGCAAACATTTGAGGACACAGATTAAATACTAAAAGTAATCACTAACGTAAATACACTTAAATCTGGTAAGGCTGTCTATTTATTTCAAATGCTGACAAAAAATACCTTGGCTCTATCGCTTTGAACCACACGGGGGAGCTAAATACTAAAATAATTTCAGTAAGTTTAGTGATAAACTGCGATAACTTCCAATGTGCTTGTGGGATGGATGTGAAATATTTAAAAATAACAAGTGACTTTAACTCCAATATTTACATAGACTGAATACGTAAATAGTCCTCGCTCCAATTCTTCGTCGGCACTCGCATTTTCTACGCTTGCACAGCTGTCGTGTGTAACCAGAGAGCCTGTAGCAGGTAGGTGTCGTGACTCGTAAAGGTGGAGGAGAGGAGGGCAGACGGACGATTGTTTTACAGGATGACTGCCTCCCATTTTCAGCAGTTTAGCGATGGAACTTGAAAAGAGAAGGACCTGTTACGGCAATATATGAAGGGGACAACAGACAAAAACAGTCTGACAGGAGAGAAGTGGAGCTGACAGCCTTTCCAGCTTAATCAAAATGCCTTAATATGGACTATTCACTGATTTTTTAAATATTTTTATACCACTTTTTAACCCAAATTCACGGAAATTGATCACCGGTGACATGACTATCTTATCATGACAAATCCGCTCGTCACCCGAACAGACTGTTCTCCGAGGAGCGCGTGCGTAATGGAATTCTTTTGCAGAAAGAAAAAGAATTTTAGAGCTGCGGTGAGCCTCACTCTGATTTTTGCCACTTTACTGATGCTTCAGAAATTAATAACAGTGGACCCGAATATTAAAGGTGTCAACGTGAAAAACAAATGGTGTGGACCCGAATGTTCGTCATTCAAAAGAAAAAACATAAAGGGAGTTGAAAATGCATCTCAATCTCGCTGGAATGACTTGGAGCAGGTGGGAAAATCCATGCCAAAACAATGGGACGTGGATAGAATCATATGTAGTGAAAATTCCACGATAAAGTCTCAAGCCTGGTTTCGTCGCTTGAACCCAAGGTTCCGCGAATTTGTCCTACACAGGCATTGCAGATACTTCCCAATGTTGCTGAATCACCCCGAGAAGTGTAACGGTGACGTGGATGTTCTTGTCGTGGTCAAATCGGTTATTGAAGAACATGACCGACGAGAGGCCGTACGACAGACCTGGGGAAAGGAGAAAGAAATCCAGGGCATGAAAATAAAAACGCTGTTTCTTTTAGGAACTCCTGCCACTGGCAAAGACGCACGGAATTTACAAGCCCTGGTCCATTATGAAGACCGAACTTACGGTGACATCTTGCAGTGGGACTTCATGGACACCTTCTTCAATCTCACTTTAAAGGAAGTGAACTTTCTGAGGTGGTTCAGCATCTACTGCAGTGGGGTTCCCTTCATCTTCAAAGGGGACGATGATGTGTTTGTCCACACCAAGAACCTCGTGGAACTAATTGGCTTTAGGGTGGAGGAAAACAGGGTGGAAAACCTCATTGTAGGGGACACTATTTTTGAAGCTAAACCCATCAGAAACCACCAGAGTAAATATTTCATTCCCAAAGAGTTGTATGATACGCGCTATCCACCTTATTTGGGTGGGGGAGGATTTCTAATGTCCTCTCAGGTGGCTCGTAGGCTCTTCGTGGTGTCTGAGAGCGTGGAGCTTTACCCCATTGATGATGTGTTTTTGGGCATGTGCCTTCAGAAGCTGAAGATCGTGCCCGAGCTGCATCTGGGCTTCAGGACATTCGGGATCATAAAGCGCAAAGTGACGCCGCTGAACCGGGAGCCGTGCTTCTTCCGCAACCTCATCGTGGTGCACAAACTCGTTCCGCAGGAGCTGATGCGCATGTGGAATCTTGTACAAAACGAGCACTTGATCTGCGCCAGACAATTCGTTATTGACTAGCTATTTACAAAGACAGAAAGTAGATATTCTTTCAAATTACACGTGTTTGGAGATCTAACCTTTCCTTTTTATATTTTCTAAGAGACGATGACGACTACTTGTGTTATCAATTGTCAAATGTAATAAATCACAAGTTATTATTGTTTTCCAATCTCACCATCTTGTCACGGGGAACAAATATTTTTCTAAAAAAAAAAAAAAAAAAAAACTGGCTATTTGTCACAATGTTGCTCAGGGTAGATTTATTTTTCCAAGTACATTTTTAAACATTCCACATAGCTACAAAATGTGTATGTCAATTGTGAAGTTCACCAGGAACCTTACAATTAATGGAGTGTAGATTTTAAGCACCATATAGGCCTAAGTATGATTAATTAAAGTGTTTTATGTGTGAAGTCAAACGAGGAATTGTGCGAGGAACAAACTGAAATTTAAGTCGGTGTTCACTCCTATTGTGCTTTGCCAAAAATCTTAGGCTCCATCCTACATAATTTAATTGCAATGCTCTCAGAAATTGATTTGCAATGCATCATTTTCATTTTTGGGTAAATAATACCCCATGGCCATAAAATTCAATCAACACCATCAACCTAACATTTGTCATATTGTGTTTTGGTGTTACTTTGGTTTGGGGTTTGGATCGCAATCAAATAACTTTTACAAAACTAAATATGTGGACAGTTTTTTTTAGATTAAAAAAAAAAGATTTTGAAAACTTTTTTCAAATACATTTATTAAAATGGCTTCAAACAAATAAAGCTACAAAGCAGATATTTCCTTCCGTTAATATCAATGCACAAAGAGCTGAGGGGCGTATGTGTTGTGACAATTCAAATTACAATAAAGAATTTCTATAAGGTAACATAGCAGTAGAAGTCTTCAAACTCTTGTTGCACATCTAAGTGCAGACAGTCTGTACAGAGTACAGACAATATTAAAGCTATGCAGGGAAAGTGGCCAGACTAATGATATCCTTAAGAAATCACAGTACACATTAGTTCATCATTTGCTGACTGGAACCAGTTTACTATGAGACAAAAACTGCTGTGCTTCTTAATTCTGGTTCTAAAACTAAAATAAATCTAAATTAAAGCAAACACAAATAAATATCCAATGACATTCTACCTTTATAATCTATATTATCTATATATAGTATAAATGTCAGACTTATGATTGCAAAATCAATACTATTTGGGTATCCATCCTCTATCTGTGCAACAAACAGAGTTATCACTTTTAGAAAACTTTCTCAACTCCAAGAAAAAGGCTTAGTTTGACTTATCTAAATCAATAAATAGTTGATATTTAAATATTAGACATCTCAGTAATCCCTCTATACATGAGCGAATCATGTCTGTAGGAGTCGATGTATGTCAGTTATATAATGCATGTCTCAGAAGTGAAGGTAGGAGCTACAGACACTGCATTATGCCAGACATGACCATCAGAAAACATTGTTAAAAAAGAACTTTTGGGGTTGTACATTTTAAAAATTCCATCCCTGAAGTCCCTGGACTATGGGTAAACTCAGACTGCACACTTGTGTTCAGTCTTCACTTCTATAAGTGACATTATGGCTTATTTTCAGGCACAGAATCAGCCTATTCCACTCGGACAGTCTTTCATTTTGTTCCATACCTTCAGTCTCGATGATTTTAGATTTTAGGACCGAATAATTCACTTTTTAACACAATAAATACAACAGAATAGTTCGATACAGATCATACCCTGGGACTTACAACAAAAACAATTTGCACAACAATAAAAGAGGCCAAGAACGAGGCCTAATACTGAAGCTAATGCAAAGACCAAACATATCATCGTCATCAAAAAGCAATGACATCACTCTTGGCTCTTTAGTCTCGTGCATTGGCACAATCTATGCTCCATGTCATGATTCTCAGAAAAGCATCAAAGCAGATATGAGAATTGAATTAGCCTCTGCCTTTTCAAGAAAAACATTTCTGTTTTATTTCAAAGCCAGTGCTGCAGAGAACGTAAGCGCATTATCCGAATCCAATACAATGCGAATCTGTCCAAAGTCCAAATCTCGTGGACAGAAACCAAATTTTGGCTGGGGTGCTGCTAGTAATGCTTAAAAACACATTAAATATCAAGGTGCTATAATCACAAAATATTCACATACACACACACACTAAACAAACAAGTATAAAACAATATACAAGAATAAAATTCTCAAAAAGACCAGCAACCTGGAAAGGTAAACGGAGCAGAACACAAACTGCATACCAGCTCAATAACCTGTTTCTGCTCAATTTGTTCACGAGCCATCAACACATATTTTAAATTTAGTACATTCAGTTGTGGTAAATTGTACATGAGGTGTTACTGATATAACGTGTGCTCGGAAAAATGTAGCTGATTGTTATTTGTGTCTTATAGGAATATCCTATAATAAGAGTGCAATAATGCATTATTTGAATCCTGATATGAAGTAGATTTGAGTGTTTGATTACATTTGATTCCATCCAGCAATACTACTAGAGTTAGAATGCAATCTTTGTGTCACGCCTGTTGTAGTCGGAGGGTAGAGGTCTTGCCTGGAGGGTTTCTGTTGTGTCTGTTGTTTCTGGAAGCAGGAGCGGGGATGCGACTACCTCGGGCCAGCCCTCGAATCTTGGACTCAGAAATTACCATTGCTGTCCTTGCCACACCTGTGCTGACCGTCTTTCCTGAGGGCAAAGAGTGAGATAAATACAAACAACAGAGTACATTAGTTGTTGAGGAACATTGTGGGATGCTGCACAGAGTTTAGCCAAAGTAACATCATATGTACAGTAATTTGACAGTCCATTCATTACCAGTGCACGTGGTAAGATTGTGGAGGTCACGTGGGACAGTTTGGATCTATAATATGTGATTTATGAAGCAATGTGGGGCAGTAGGGGCTTGTATGGGACAGTGTGGTGTTGTTAAGGTCTCACTGAGGCTAAAGGAGATGAATGATCACCTTGTGCGTGTGAGAGAGTGCTCTGCTGTACCGCTCTCCTCCGCGAGTTCTGTTTACAACCCTCCGGTCCCATGAGGTGAGATTTCCAGGCCTGCACACACAAGACATGCACTGTTACATTGCTGAATGAGGAGAATGTGTGCATGTGTGTGAGGGAGAGTGAGACACTGTAAATCTCACTTTAATCATCATGGGTGCTTGTGTCAATAATCTGTACCGATGGTGTTGGTTTCAGACTTGATTTCATACCTGTGTTCTTATGTTCCCAAACCTTAGATACACCTTCTCTCCCTCACTCTCTCATAACCTTTCTCAATAATCGATGGTAAAGTCGAACGTTTTTTTTATTTTTTATTTTTAATAATTGGTGACAAGTTTTTTGCACTTTCTCAAAACATGACCTTGGTATGAATAATTTTGGGTTTTTTGCAAAGTGTTAATTATATTTAACATAATAAGAGTGATATTTTAGATAAAAGACATGCAGTTTACATGTAGTCCACAAATTTATTTTCTAAAAAAGACATTGTTCAAATGTCATGCATACACTTGATTCTTAAATCTTTGGTGTCACCCGGATGATCCATGACAGTTTAGTTTAGTTTAGTTTAGTGATGGTTGTTCTTGAGTCCCTTGTTTGTCATAAACAGTTAAAAAGCCCAATGTTCTTCAGAAGAATCATCCAGGTCCTGCAAATTCTTTAGTTTTCCAGCACCTTTTGCATTTTCATTCCTTTTGCGTATGATTTGGAAATATTTTTTTATCTTTTGTACACCGAGGACGACTGAGAGACTCAGACATAACTATTGCAAGAGGAGCAAACATTCACTGACGCTCAGAAGGAAACACTATGCTTTAAATGTTGTACATATGATGTTCACATCTTCCTGTTCAAAAGTTTTACATAAAGCTTTATATGTTGTGTTGTTCTGCTATTTCAGTCATTTCAGATTGAAAGAAATTACTTGACCAAATAGGATGATGTGTTTTTCTAGCCATTGTAAAAGAGTGAGTAATGCACCAAAGAGCTCTTATGAATCAAGGACAACTATTCCCAGCAGCAGTGTTAAATACAACTATTAAAAATGATTTTCATTAATTGAAATTAAATTGCAATACAATAAAATTGTATGGTTTTATGGATCTTAGTTTTATTCATTCCCATGACTTTTCAGGCCTGAAAATGACTATTTACACATTTTAAATTAAATACATATATGATTTGCATGATATTTTCATATTTTGCAGACTCTAAGAACCCTGTGTTTAAAGGCATACTCCACCTTTTTTGGTGACAAAATAAAATGAGTGATGATATTACTACGCCAAGTCGAAATGCTCCCAACACTTGCTGTGGTATTCCGCCATACATTATAGTTATCCACTTTACACGCTTAGAGAAGTGCTACGTTTTATTTTGTGTCACCATTCTTGGTCGAGTTACTCTACTTGTGAAACTGTAATTAAATAGGGAAAACATGAAGATGTTTGGTCGCTTGGCCCCTATTGAATGAAATGAGCTAAGTTAAGTGCGACCAAGTGTCTTGCACGCCAGAGCGATTGAGTGCACGCACTGAGACAAGAGAGATATGCATCAAATCGTCTTAGTTAAGGGAATAACAGTTTAATAAGAAAAAATGGTGGAGTATCCATTTAAATACTCTTGTAAAGTAATAAGAATGTTATTTAGACTTAACAAAAAATGAGAGCTGATTGTGTTTGTGTGTGATCTCACCTCTTCCCCCGAGGCGAAGTTTTCATGGCAGAGAGGACAGTGATTACAATTTTCTCCAGAAGCTGGTGCTGACAAAAAGACAAAAAGAATAAATCCATTAACAGGAGCAAAAACAGCTCTTACCTTTTCCCCAAAACAGCACAAAAAACAATACAGCCTGTCAAAAAAATCCTTGACGTGCCATGTCAAATATTTCCCTCGCTAAGCTGCCAAAAAGATAATATAAGAGAAAAAAGCATGTTTGTGTTCAACAAGAGAGGAGAACCATCTAGTATTTGATGTGGTGACTGACTCAATAAGGTGGACTGGTTATCACAATATGCAAGGAAAACAACATAAAAACACTCCAAAATACTGTTCCATGGCCAGAAAGAAATATTTACGTGCATTACATCAATTCACCTGCCCAATGTTAATTTTAGACCATGGAGACACATTTGTAATAGAACTGAGTGTGGTTTCTTGATGAGCATGAAGTAAAAACAATGTGCATCCACACAAAGGACTTACGATTGCAAGTAGGGCTCTGAGCATGCTCAGTTAGCTTATCTCGGGGAAGGGCTTCGCAGCAGAGAGGACACTGGGTGAAATCTGCCCTCCGCTCACACTCTGTCAGCAAGTGTTCTGTCAGACTCGCAATCTCCACTACCTAACAAACACACAAACATACTATTAACACACTCTGGACAGTGAGAAGTAGTTCAACCAATATGAAATGATTAAGTGTGTGTGTGTGTGTGTGTGTGTGTACCTGTCTGCACCGAAGGCAGCGCTGCAACATTGGGCAGTGTTTCCAGTAGTGCAGGTCAAGTCCGTCCTCAGTGAATGACGCATCTCTCTCCCCACAGAAAATACACAGACTACACACAAAACAAGACCAGCATCAACTCTGATCTGATCTTTCATTTCTCACTCGTCATGCTACTTCCCAGCAGTATAAAGACAGACTGATTAAATGAGAGCCCATTAGCACTGCACATTATGCTATCATTTTCCAGATGTCTAGGTGAGATTATAATTGTATTTATAATAAGAATAAAGGACAAAGACTTGACATTTGCAAAGCACTACTAAACCAGAGACTCATAAATGGATATTCCACTGACTGGGAGAATTAGACTGATCAGTTGAGATTCAACAAAGAAGTGACAAGATGTGCTTACTTGTCTAAGTAGTTAGCTGCAGATGATTGGCTGTCTTTCGCATCAGCAGGGACAGACTGGTTTGACTTCTTAACAACTGCTGAATCATAGAGGAACATATTTCACATTCAGTTCAGGGCTGCATTTCTTAAAAGCAATTAAATAGATTTTATTAACTGATCATTACTAAGACACATCACAAAACAGTTACATCATGCACTCAGCAGCATGCACACACATCAGTTTACACACACCTGATTTGGCTGTCTTCTCAGTTTTTTTCTCAGGTAATTTGGAATTTTCCTTTCCTTTCTCCTAAAACACAGATTTACATCTTTAATGCACTAAAGATTTATCTTTTTGTACATCAGATGGCCAAATGGGCTCATTGCACTTTTCAGCCAATGAGTCCAAGATGCACAAGCGAACCAGCTAAAGATTTTCCAGATACGGAAATGTTAAATGTAAAGTAGTTCCTGCAACACTATGTGAAATACCAGTTAAACACCCCATGGCTTCGTCTGCTACAGTAGCCACAGCCAAAACTCTCACTATATATTGAGCTGGACAGAAACTGACAGATCTGAGTAGATCGTTCTCAATGTTTTGATGGTGCCTGGAGGGCTCAACATTTAGACATTTGGGGGCGATAAACCCATGAATGGAATACTAATAGTGGTCAATGAACAATAAACTGGGTTAAGAGAATGTATTTTCACATTTGGAAAATTTTTTACATGCTTCACCTTTAATGCCAGGTATAAAAAAGGCCATTTGTGTGAGAGCATTAAAAACAAAAGAGAAGAGATAGATTAGGCCACCTTTGACCACTATACCTACACTGATCTCCTTCAGCACTGCAAGCTGCTCCTGTAAACTCCTGATTTCCTCTTTCTCTCTCTCACCGTCTTCCATTTCGGACACTTTTTTTCTCTCCTGAATTAAAGACAGAGTGAGACTATTTAAACCGAATGCAGTATCCCCACATACAAACATTCCAAGCTGTTAAAAGATGAGACTCAAGACACTCTCCAGACCGGTTTTACCTGCATATTTTTGTTGTTTCCGTCTAACTTGGTAAACGAGTCGAAAAGGTTCTTGTAGAGGACGTTTTTACGTGTGCTGGTGTCGTCAGGTGGGAGATAATTCAAAACCGCTTTACCGTGATGACGGTACATATCCTGGACAACTCTCACAGAGAGTTCACGCACTGAGGCAGCGCTGTGCTCTAATCCACCTGACAGAAACTAACAACAACATACATCACACACAAATATATTTAATGAGTAATTCATTTAAGTATAAGAATGTAATTGTAGAATAGATACACTACCTTTGAAAAGTTTGGGGCAAGTAAGAATGTTTGTTTGTTTGAAGGAAATTGATTATTCAGCAAGAATGTGTAAAATTGATCATTAAAATACTTTTTACATTGTTACAAAAAAATCTATTGAAATAAATGGAGTTCTTTTGAACTTTATATTCAACGAATCCTAAAATATATATTAAAGTTAAAAAAAAAAACAATTAATATTATATTGTGGTTTTTTATGTTATGGTAGAATGATTTCTGGAGGATCATTACATTCTGCATTGCCTGCATCACAGAAATAAATATTATAAAAATAGAAAAAAAATATTTTAAATGTTAATATTTGTAATGTTACTGTTTTTACAGCATTTTTTGGATAGCATAAAAGATCGTACCTACCCTAAACTTTTGAACGGTAGCGTATGACTAGTGTATGGCAACAAGAACAAATCAACCAATGTAAAAAAAATAAACGTAAAAAATTCCCTAGATATGTTTTACCATGTGTGAAGCAAAGGCTGTATATGAACCAGTTATTATATTAAAAATATTTGTCTCTCACTTTTTTCTCTCCCCATTTCCATACACAGATCCCATTCATGTGCTCCCAGGCTCTGGGTCTCTCATTTTAATTAAAGGAAACTCAATCGCCTCGCTGCTGTGCCCTGAAGCCCATCTCATCTCCCAGGAAACAAGCAAGCAGAAGGCATTTAGCAACCATCCCTGCGTGTAACCTACAGCAACCCATTTTGTGGGAGATCACCAAGGAAAACAGCCAAACTAACAGACAGATCCAATAAATATTTAAAAGACATTTGGGAGCTGACTCATTGGCGTTTTTTGAAATAGTACTTGTCATTAGAAAATATAAGCTGCCTTTTTTCTATACAACAAACAGGTTTGAAACAACAAAGGCCAATAAATGATGAGAATTCAGTTTTTAGGTTAACTACCGCTTTAATATCCAGTCCATAAATTATTTTATAAGGATGCAACAATATTAAAATTCTATATGTAAATTTCTAATATGGAAATTTTTATGTCTGTATGCAAACATGTATATGGAGATGTATGTATGCACGCATGGGAATGCAGGTGTATATATGAAAGAATATATGGGTGTATGTATGATACATCTGGGTATTTATGTATGTACATGTATGTGTGAGTGGGTAGGTATGTGTACGTATACATTTCCATCTGTTAATTATTATTACTATTATTATTATTATTAGAGGAGGGGAAGAGAAAATATAAATATATATATTTATACATACATTGTGTCTACTTTGACATATTAATTGTACTGCAATATGAATAATCTTACAGTTAAAAAAAAACAACAACAACAAAAAACAATATTAAAATTTTGGCTGATATAAATAAGCTGATAATTATTGTCATGTTATAGCAGGCAACAATAAATGACCAATGTTAAAATTTGACACTATTTTTACCTTAATAAAAAGAACACTAAAAACGATATCATAATATATGATATACATTTATATATACTTTTGCTGATAAATTATATGACATGACCCTTACCCTTCTAACTTTACAATGTGGAGGAAAATGAGACTTTAGGCCACCCGGGCACATTTCCAACCCAACACAAAATTAGTAGCCGTTATTTTAATACAACAAAGCCCAACTGGAACACAGAGAGAACCCTCACAGTGCACACTGCAGATCCTTGTGAAATTTCACAGTCTCCATTGCAGTAATGCCACAAGTTTGCACAGCAAATATACTTTAGGCTGCACAAATCCCAAAATAAAAACAATTAAAAAGAGAATAACTGAGTAACTGTAATTGAGACCCTGAAAGAAATAAGGAAGAACCAAATGTATTGGATAAACAGCTTTACAACTTTAACTGCCGGCACAGAGAGAGACTGAGAAAGTGCGCTTGGAAGAATCTCAAAAACTATGCCATGGATCTGCAACTGGCTGTCAAAACAGCCCTTGTGCGTAACAGACATTACATAGGGTAGAATACACCCACTCTGCTCTACAAAGGCCACTTTGTTTCAGTCTAATGAAACCCTCAATAATCTTAATGATAGCTGTGAGAATGAAATGAACCTTTATATCCCAACAGAAAGCTAAATTTGTGATATTTTGGCCAGAAAAACCCAAATATCTGCGTGTCCTTAGAGGCAAATTTTACAGTTGGTTTGCACATGCACCCGACTACAAATATTTATACCACAGCTGGCACCTAAAGACAGTGGGTGTGTGGTCTCAGACTAGCACATAGCCGTTCATGTATCTTGTGGCCGATGAATATAACTAGCCATTTGCAGTTTTTAAGCTACTACTTTAAAGAAGATTTTTTTAAAGCTTTAAAACTTAAGCACATAGCTTGACTGAGCAGAGGGCCATTGGGTTGACACCCAGTGAGATCATTTCCTCAGAGAGAGGGGAAGTTAGGCCAGTACCCGCATGACGTTGTCGAGGGTGAAGCCAGAATTCTTGGTGCCCAGCTGTTCTAGAAGCTTCTCCAACAGTTCCAGTCTGCTCAGCGCCAGTCTAGCGGGTATACTGCTCTGCATGGGCTTGACAAGCTCCAAAGGAACCATCTGCAGAGATCTCACCTCTTTAAATGAAGCCATTTCCTGCAAACACAACAACATTGAAGTTACAGAACACAAACTCTTTCTTACGCATTTATAAATCTTCAAAACGTTATTGCAATCAAAGCCAGTCTGATTATTGTAAAAAAAAAAAAAAATAGTACACACACACACACACATATATATATATATATATATATATATGAACTCTGCTAAACTGTGTCACGTAGTCAAGCACACCCACATGGAATGCTTGGAATGTCACATCAGACACAGTAAAAAGAAAATGCTTAATTTTTCAAGACTAACTGATATGTACTGGATTTGACAATGTTGGATTGGATGATTTATAACATTCTGAAGCATTGGTGTCAGAGTTTTAAATGATTCATTAGAAGGTGTGGCCTTTGACATACTTTTACCCCCATCCAGAAGCATTAGTCACAAATGTCTATTTATATTGTGCCGAAGTGCAATGAAGTTTCCCCACACAATGCTGATAGACATAACCTGTTTATCAACAAACAACACAAATCAGTGTCGGTAAATGATGGAACACTAAACACAAAGCCAGACAACTTGAGTGGCCAGTAATTTTACATGGTTTAGGTTACACCATGAGTGTTGAAAGATGTGATGTAAATTGTGTGACCAAAGATTTGAGAGAAATGTTTTGTCGCTTAAACACTGTTTATTTTAAAGTTAAAAGGATTGCAGACTTTATTTTAATGAACAACAAAAAGGTAAAACATCTTCAGTTACACAAGAAAACTAAATGTCCCCAATTCTTCAGATAGAACATGATGACTGTGACAAGATAAAGTAGTTCAGGATTGCCTCACATGATCTACACCTGAACTTTTTTTAATCAGACAAAATCAAAAATCTTTTAAAGTACATTAACAACAATGATGAAAGGGAACCATAATTTACAACTTTTTGTGTAACTTTTTCCCATCCCAGAGAGCAATTTTTGGATGATAATTTCCAACATGCCACAAAATGCAATATTTCAATATTTTTGTTCCATTTTACACAAATTATGTTTTAAATACACAGCTATACTTGTTGTGGTAGAAAACCTGACTTAAGTTTACCTGGGGCGTCTCTAGTCGACACACAAGTGCCTACAGTTGACACTTAAGCACTTTACAATCATATCAGGGGTTCTCTCCTCAAACAACACCAGTGTGCAACATCCACTTGGATGATGCGACGGCAGCCACAGAACAACGGCGCCAATGCGCTCACCACACACCAGCTATGAGGAGAGAGAGTGATAGAGCCAATTCAGTGGATAGGGATTATTTGGAGGCCCTGATTGGCAAGGGCCAATGGGTGGAATGTAGCCAGGACACCGGGGTTACGCCCCTATACTTTTACGAGAAGTGCCATGGGATTTTTAATGACCACAGAGAGTCAGGGCCTCGCTTTAACATCTCATCCGAAGGACGGTGCTCTAATATGTATACTCTAGCACTGTGTCTACAGTCGACAAATGAGCTGGCTTAGAGTCAGACTTCTCATCGTTTTTTACACTAGTACTCGGAAACAAGATCTCTAGTGTTCTATAACGTGCTGTGCAGCATTTACAAGACAGACTCCAAAAAATGCCTTTCAATATCCTTTAATCACAGCCAGAGAATCTCAGACCAATTTCAGAAAGAATCCCAAAAATCAAAAACAATACAAGAGCTTTTATAGAATAGGAGCATGGAAAAGGTGACATGTGATTCATGACATAATTTCCCTACAATATGATTGGCTCTTCATATGTATAATCCTGCGAGCAAACCCTTCTGTTACTAGGCAGAAGCAAACTCGACTTCTTGATTACTCAAACTCATGAGTTTATAAATCCAGATATCCGCCTAGTTTCATTTCTCCTCTTGTTATATATGAAGAGTTCAGATGCAAAAGCCTCTAAATGCCATTTGAAATTTTCTTCTAAAATGACCATTTTTATCAAACTTGTATATTTAAGTTCAGTAATTTCACTTAAATGACAATTAATAGGTAATCTTCATTGCCATTAAGTGAAATTACTGAACTTAAATATACAAGCTTGATAAAAATTATCATTTTAGAAGAAAATTTCAAATGGCACTTAGAGGCTTTTGCATCTGAACTCTTCATATGAAGACTTTGACCAAGGTTTCAAAAGCATAATTGTTAAACCTGCAAGAAGAATAAATGTCAGATATGATTAATTAAATAGTCTTTCACACTGTCAACTTATACTACAGAATGAGGAAGACTGTAAAGATAACAAACTTTGACAGAAAGCCATAAAATCATCTTTAAGAATTTTTGAGACGTTTTGTGGCCAGACCGGTTTATACAATTGTATCAGATAAAAATGGTAGATTGAAATAAGGAAATCTCACAGCAGGGTTATGGTAAAAGACAAGATCTCCAGTCGTACCAATAGAAAACCACAAACACATTTATTAAATTACAGTTTACAGGTGAGTTCATTTTATAAGGCCACCAGTGTATGGCATTCCTTTAGACAGTATCCACTCTTGTTCATCAGTGAAGATTCTTCCAGTGGAATTTTACCTTTCAACTGACACCTAATGACCTGAATAGCTGACTCACTTCATTATAGAATACATATTAAGTATTTCAAAAGTCTGCACTGACCCGTATGAAGTTGACAGCAAGTGTTCTGAGTCTCCGGGTTGAGTCTCCGGTCCTAAAGAGCAGATTATTCCAAGTCTGTTCCACACAGTGACTAGTCTCAGATTTGCCAAGATGATGGTTGGGAATAAACTCACTCAGAATCATTCGAAGCAGATTCAAAGATGTAAGAAATACCTAAAATGCAACACAAACAGACAGTTGTTGTTACTTTACATACTAATTCACATGCAGTTTATTTTCAATATTGTCAGATTTCATATTATATTAAGAATTTATTAAAAAAAGAGAGAGATTCTAAACGTAAGCAACTCTGTTTACACATAACAAATCTTGAATATTACATTTAGCATGTTTAAAGCCACCAGGAACCATTTTCCCTCAGAATTTCAGTCAAGGTGTAAATACACAGAAGCCGTGTGAGAAACCGCCTGAGGCCTTTACAACAACACATGGTGCAGGGTAGCATCAACAGGTCAGCTAAAGCACACAGTTAAATGCTGTGCTGTGTTAGTTTAACTAAATAACCACGGGGAGAGGGTCACTGGAATGTGTCCAAAAGCAGGCACTTGTTCAGACTCCCAGTACAACCATTTAAAACTGTTTAGAATGAAACTCTGAAATGCCACGACTTTTACTGTCAGTGATTCTTTCAAGGACTGACAGGAGGTAAAACACAGCTGTCACCTCAAAACCATAAACATGCATGTGCTTTGAGAATGTCGATGGCATAGAGCGAACTTTTGCATGCAAGAAAAGCTAAAGGCTCATCAACTCAATGCACTTTACTCATGCCAAATTTTTCAAACCCTTTTATGATCATTTAGCCTGAGGTCAGTACAACAGGAAAACTCTAAAACTCTAAAATTTTTAAAACAGTCTCATATACTGGATGCTAAACAATTGCTAATTCCTAATTGCATTGTAAGATTATCGTTTTGTGACTATGGCATTTAAATGTTTTGTCCATGCATATTTATAAAAGAGTTATAAAATCATGACTTTGTTCCTCATATTTTCATTTTGATTGCTTAAATGTAAAGAATATTTTGAATTTATCACTGGTGAATTTACCAGTTATTTTAAAAGTTATTTTTCTAAGGCACATGACTGATGACAGATATTCTCTTTAGTAGACGGTCTAAATGTTTTTCAATTTATTCAATCCTTTCCCTTGTATCAAAAAGGGTCAGATTGTCAATTTAAACAATTGTTATAGTTTCCAATAAAGTTACACAGGGCTGCGTTTACTGGCACAGAAAAAAAAAAAAAATCTTTTCCTCACATCTGACACAGAACGGAATTTGCTAAAGGCCTACAAGCGTAAACACAAAAATCCGCAAGAAATTCAATTTTTTCGCATCCGATTTGAGCCACTTCCAAATGTGGTTTTAAATCAGATACATATCCGATATCTGGATAAACACATATCCGATTCTCCTTTGGATTCTATCCACCACAAGGCGATGACGTGTATTCACAGATAGCTTTTTTAGTGTTGTATTATGAGGCAGACGTGCCTGTATCCGCACGCTCACAGTTTTTTATTAAGATGGGAATTATTAAGATTATTAAGATTGTTAAGATGGGAAATATTTATCATTTTTAAAGAAAAGAAATTGCGCAAACACAGCTGGTTTTCAACCTATATATATGAAGTCACTAGAACTATTTTAACAATGTATTTAATAACTTTGAAGGTCATTCTGAAGATGAACGAAGGTCTTACAGGGTTGGTTTTGGGTGAACTAACCCTTTAAGACTTGCAGTGTAAATGCAGCCCAATTCGTTCACACATTTAGCGATTTTATTTTGAGTGATCATTTTGGCCATAATTAACAGAAATCACTATTAGAATTTAGAGTTTGTAAAAATATAAACTGCAAGATAAATTTTTAAAGTAAACAATTTTTTTAGGCAGGTGCAGATAACTATTGTCCACGTTCCAGCAGACGATGCCACTTATTATTAGCCTGTTTAACTAAGGAAATCCCATTCCTATAGCCGGCATATTGAGCATTACAACTACAAGTAAATCTCCCATTCATTCTTCAACAAGTGGTCCATCTCCTCCCGCTCATACCCAACGTTAGCAGAAAATCAGCTCTATCGCAGTTTACTCTTGGGAGAGACAAGCCAGGCTTTATACATTTGTTGCCTGTATCACTTCTACAGATAATCCACAATACTAGACAGAACACGACACCTGCTAAACAGTCACGACTATCAGTCATGCTGATGGTGCCGTGCTGTCTTTGGCCTGAAATGAGACTGAAAAGAAGGGAACATGAGAGAAATTAGAAAGAGAGGGTGAGAGAAAGACGAGAGAAGGAGAGGCTGAGAAACAAAATAAGAGGGCGATAAAATCAGAGAAAAGGGTAAAATAAAGATAAGAGAGAGAGCTCTCGTACAGATGACACTTTATCTGTGAGTGCTTTCTTGCAGAGGAACACCGCTGCTCTCATCATGCTCCGTAGTTCTGCTTTTGGGGTACCGGGTGGAACCTCCATCAGTTTCTTGTAGACTGTCAGCAGAGCATCCTCCCTGTGAGACCACGTCTTTGAATAGGACGCTGCCACCTAAGAAAGACAGTCAACGAAAGAAAAAAAATGAGGATCACATTCCAGAAACGGTTCACAATTGGAAAACACCAGCTGGCTCTTTGACCTTTGTCGTATGGAGTTTGCCCAGAGCTGTGAGACTGTAAAAAATGGTAATAGATGGACATCTCAGTGTGGTGTTAAATACTTCAATGGATAATTCTCCCAGCCAAATTGACTTTATCTCATTTTATTCCAAACCAACTTGACAGATTGTTGACTTGACTTGACAGATCAACCTATTGAAACCTGTAAATGTTGTGTGTCTCACCAGACAGTCTCCATAGATCTCGATGGGCAGACTGGCCTCTCTCTGAGCTTTCTCTGTGAGCGGTTCTGGTTGTCCTGATGACTCAGGGCTACGTGCAGAGCTTGTGTCAGTCAGAGGGGGCATCTTGTCGAGCTCATTACTCAACCTCTTCCTAAAAACAGGTAAAGGCCTCTCATCATAAGGAAGGGAGCTGATCTGTGAAAACACACAAACATGCTCATTATATTTCATATACAGTGGAGTCTTAAAGTCCCCATAGAAAATATTTATTGAATTCAAACTTTGCCAGGATTATTTGCTATTAAAGGGTTAGTTCACCCAAAAATATAATTAGCCCATGATTTACTCACCCTCAAGTCCTCCTAGATGTACATGACATTCTCCTTTCAGACGAATACAATCAGAGTTACAATAAAAAAAAATGCCCTGGCTCTTCCAAGTTTTATAATTGGAGTGAATTGCTGAAAAAAAATTGAAGCCTGAAAAAGTGCATCTATCCATGATTAAAAAAAATACTCCACACAGCTCCAGGGGGTTAATAAAGGCCTTCTGAAGCGAAGCCATGGGTTTTTGTGAAAAATACCCATTTATAACTTTATAATCTAAAATAATTAGCTTCCGCCAGACGACTGCATACTACGCAAGTCGATTTTCGCCTCAAGAGTAATCCGTGACATAAGTATGATGTAGGAGATTCGTAAGTTGGACGCCTCTCATGGTTTAAACAAATAGGGCTGTGCAACAAACTGACGCTCCCCTTCTATTCTCCAACATTTCTCCAAAGCATATGACTTCACAAGGCCTTTATTGATCCCCTGGAGCTGTATGGATTTTATAATGGATGGATGCCCTTTTTGGGCTTCAAATTTGGATCCAGCCATTCACTCTCATTCTAAAGCTTTGTAGGAGAAAAGACATTTTGTTAATATAACTCTGATTGTATTCATCTGAAAGAATAATAACATGTACACCTAGGGTGGCTTCATGGGCTACTTTTCATTTTTGGGTGAACTAACCTTAATCAGGAAAAAGAACTTTCTTTTATGATGAGAATAAATATAATACTTTTTTTCTGTGATGTAAAGACCTTGAGGGTTTTCATTTCACTCGAAAAACAGATGCACCTGTCATCCCTGTACACCGCTCACGAGTGTAAATGTAAATCACATAATTTACCATCACAAACTGTGTTCTCATCTTACAAGTTATTTCAAAGCTAATTCACATAATGTCCTCAGGGAAAAAAAGCAAAAGTGACTTAGCTTGAGGTCATGTAGTGATAAAGGTGCACAAACAAAAGGCTTTTCAACAAAACAAGAGAATTTTTTCCATTTAACTACGCTACTTTTCTATTGTTATTCAATGCAAACACCTACTAGATGTGTCTTTAACTATTGTGTATTTTGCAGCGTTCTAAAAATGCGGTTCAAGTTAAAAGAAGTTCAACTTTTTTAAAAACATGCCTCTAGAGCTTGTTCCAAAAAAAAAAAACTTTAAAAAAAAATGTTTTAAAATATCTGTATTCTGTTGTAATAAAATTTAAAATGCAATTAAATTTCTGAGATTGCAAAGCTGTCACATGATTCTTATTAGGTGCTCAATGAACATTTCTTATTTATCAATGTTCAGAACAGTTGTGCAGCTTAAGACCTTGATATATTTTATTTCAGAATGCTTTGAAGAATAATACATTCAGCAAAGAAATCTTTTGTAACATTATAAATGTCTGTTTTGTCACTTTTCAATTTAATGCATCCTTGCAAAAACAAAATAACTTTACCCAATCATTTTTTTTTTGGTAAAAATATTTCTTCCAGCTTTCTGTAAACACACCCAGATATATTTCAAATTCTGGCAGGGTTAGGGACAGTTCTACGCTAGTAGCACAGAAATTACACACTGCACCTTTTACCCCTTTAATTAAATGTTGAAACGTAAAACTCTCTAGCAAAAGCAAATCCCTGACAAGCATGTTAAGCCACACACATGCTCAGATAATAAATCTACAAAGAGCCTTGTGTCATAGAAGATTGAGCTGGACAATGGCACTGGTGAAAAGGAGCTATACTAGTGGACAGAAAGAGAGGCAGCATTTCACTAATGCAGGAAATACCCATAAAACTAGTATTTGTGGAAAATATATTAATGAATGAAGAAAAAAAACATAAAGTGTTCTTTTCATTTTCTCTTATGGCTGTTTTATCAGTGTACATCAAGACTTACATCAATTTTGGAAGTGTGAGGAGGAGTGAGGGGTGTTGGGGCGACTGAATGTTTGGGGCTGACTGGTTTTGAAGTGTCCTGCTCATTTGTCTCCTTCACATGTTGTCCCTGTCTCCTCTTCGTGGGTGAGTCCGCTGGATGAGGCGTGTGTTTCTGCGTCCCAGCACGTGGAGAGGGAAATTCAGAGTTGGAAAGTTCAGAAATTCTATGGATCTGAAACAACAAAAACAAAAATCCCAATTTAATTATTTACATTTTGGTCAATATTCAAGCAACTTATCAAAAGAAAAAAAGACAAATATGTCTGAAATAAATAAAACGCCTCCTTCAGACATTGAAAAATCAAAACAAGCCATCACACAGAACAGATAGGTCTGTCGGAATACAGAAACGGAAGTCACACACAAACAAAATGCTCTATGACTTTCTAAGTCATTCATTGTCTGCTGTATAAGTACGTCTCCTGGCCTCAGACGAGTAACAAGCAAGCACCTGATATCAGGAGAACCAGCACAATTGCTACTGAGCTGGGAAACTGCCATATCTGAGAACTAATCTCACTGGAGCTGGGGACCTCACAACACAAGAGTTGTATTATTCATGTATTCAATGCAGAAAAAGAAATTAACAGAGACACACAGGAATATGGATGGAGCAAAGTCATTAATTGAATTCTGAGAAGTGTAATGGATGGATGAAAGGATATACACTTCCATTCAAAAAGTTTAGGGTCATAAATTTGTTTTTGAAAGAAGTCTTTTATGCTCCCAGTCACCAAATTTGTTTATTTACTCAAATATAGAGTGAAACAGTAAAATTGGGAAATATTAATACAATTTAAAATAACTGTTTCGGTTTTAATGTATTCCACAATGTAAAGCTGAATTTTCAGCAGTACAGTCTTCACTGTCACATGATTCTTCAGAAATCATTCTAATATGCTAATCTGATCCTCATTAAATATACTGAAATATTTTGTATTATTAATGTTGAAAAAAGATGCTAAATAATATTTTTGTTGAAACCATGATACATTTTTCAAGGGTTTTTAATGATTCTTTGATGAATTAGAAATGTTCAAAATAACTTACACTTTTGATCAATTAAGTACAACCTTGCTGAATTAAAGAATTACATTTCTTACTTAAAAACTTACTGACTCCAAACTTTTGAACAGTATTGTATATGTGATTGGATGGAAGAATGGATGGAGGTTTACTTGACTGATGTCCAGCAGACAGTGGAGCTCCAGATGCTTGTAGACTGTAAGCCTGTAAGCATCCATTTGTTCCTTTTTCTGCTTGGCTATGTCATATTCCTCTCGTTCTATGGCACTGTGTTTCTCAACATCATACCGGCCCAAACGTTCACCCACCTAAACAGAAAAAGAGATACAAAAATACACTAAATACACTTTTAGAGTTAAACACTAAAAGGAGAAGCCCCTTTTAATTTGCCCAGTAATTACTGTCAAGCTACAATTAACATGTGGCTAAATGAGTGCAATACCCTGAAACATATTTCAAGTCTCTCAACTACAGGTTCACATCTCCAGTGTGTAACATATTATAAGTAAAATACATGTGCAAGACATTCTAATAACCTTTTGCAGGTCTGCAATAGCTTGTTTAAGCTTTTTGGCCAGATCAAATCTTTCCTCCCGAACCATGTCCTGTTTTTTCTGGTCCAGCAGCCGAATGATATGTGCCACCTCAGGGTCCTGATACATGTCAAACGCCAAGTCATCAAGGGGTGAGATAGATTCACATTTATAACTCGAGAGCCTGCAAGATAACAAGAGTAAACCCAAGAAAAATACAGAGGACTGCATGCACAAATTTAATGTGATGCAATATAACTTGAAATTTCAGTTTTTACCCGGTATAAGTGCCATCCAGGGCTGAGCTGTGTAAGCTGTTGTTTAGATATTGATCAATCAGCTGATCTCTGCTTAGCTGGGACAAAAAAAATTGGGGTCAGTAAGACTTTTTTTTTTTTTACAGAAATTAATACTTTTATTCAGCAAGGGTCCATAAGAGACTCAAAATTGACACTAGAGACTTTTACATTGTTACAAACAATTTCTATTTCAAATAAAAGCTGTTTTTTAACTTTATATTCATAAAAATGCAGAATGGTTTTTAAAACAAGTATGAAACTGATTAACTTTTATAGTAAGAAATGTTCCTTGAGTATAAATCAGCATATTCAAATGGCTTCTCAAAATACAGCTTTGTCATCACATGATTAAAAAATACATACAACTTTATAATATATTAAACTTGAAAAAAAGGTAATTTTAGGTTTTAATAATATTTCACAAACGAACTGTTATTGATCAAACAAATGCAGCCTTGGTGAGCATCAGAGACTTCTTTTTTTATTTTATTTTTTATTAAATGATAGTTTGTTTATGTACATTTTACTTATACAAGTAAATTCTGAATTTAATAACATCATATCCTGTGATCCATGCGATGTCTTTGAACCATTATTATCTTTCCAACAAAGGTTAAAAATCTTGATTTCTGCCTGTGAACCAAAACATATCATCAGAGTCCTGGATAACACAATAAGACTCCAGCCCGGACAGAGAGAGAGAGGGATTAGAGATTAACAATGCAGAGATTGTTAGCAAGGTGGGAGAGGACGGAAGAGAGAGGAAGTCGTAGAGGAAAGGGGGGGACAAGGTGAGAGTAAGAGGAGAAAGAGAGCATGAGAAAGAAAGAAGGGGGGAGCAGGAGTGAGTGAATAGGAGATGGGGGAGGGCTATGAATCACAGTGATGTAGATATATTGATGAGTGATCTGATTTGAAGCTCAGACTCGTATTACACGCATTCACATTCCAACATTGAGCACAAACCTTTAGACTTACTCAAGAACCACAACACACATACAGAAATGCTTAATGTGTGCTATTGATGGAAGACTGTTAAAATGTGAAATTAATATTTAACCCTCAAGTCCCTAAAAAAACTGATGTATACAAGTATTAATTAAGATGAATGCAGATCCATTTAGTTAGGTAGGTATGAGGTAATGGAGCTCTTTCAATTCACAAGGAAAAATCTAAATTTAATTCACTGGAATCCACAACTGAATGACAGCAAATGGTTTGCAGTTGCAAGCCAAAGAATCATTGTTTAGTTAAAGGGATAATTCACCCAAAAAATGAAAATTCTGTCATCATTTACTCACCCTCAAGTTGTCCTAAACCTGTATGAATTATGAGTAAATTAACATTTCGTACTATTTAAATTCTACTTCCACAAATTAAAAGTCTAAATCAAATTCAGGAGCTAAACTAATTCAAAATTATTCTCAATTCAGGTCTGAATGATGAACTACACTGATCCAAATGCTTAGCTAAACATTAAGGATTCATTCACAAAATTGGTCTCTGATGAATCGAGCCACAGTTTATAAAACAGGAAAAAAAAAATCAAGTCTATGCTAAATTTGTTTGCTTGCGCAGCCAAATGAAGAAAAGTCTCAAAAAAAATTATGAACCTGGGAAAGTGGGAACATTCCCCCCCTGAGAAATCAAATAAACAATTAACAGTAATCCATCGCCACCTGGGGGATGTGAAGAGAACAATTCCATAAACAAACAGTTACTTACTGCTGTTCCAATGTCATTTCCATCCACAGGGTCACCCAGAATATTTAAAGCGACCAAAGCAACCTAGAATTTAGGAAAACATATGACTTTACAATGACATGATTACAATAAACAAATCTACCCTAAGGTTCCATGTGAATCTGCATGTACCTGATTGTAGTTGTTGTATTGATTAACATGGTTTCTGTGAAAGGTGAGCTTCAGGTAAGATCCAATAGCATCAACATGAACTGACTTCAGCTCTCTGGCTTTGAAACCAGTCTTCTCATTGTCAGACAGAGACACATACCTGAACAACACAGCACATTCAACACAGTCTTATTGGTCGCATTATCCTATGATAGTGACCAGAGCAGAGACCCAGAACATGTTTAAATCTTTCCTCACCCCAATCTATGGAGAATATTAGCCTGCTGATGCGAGCTGGACTCTGGTAGTCTATCTCCAATATGAAACTCAATCTTGGACGGGACCAGGTACTGATGGGCCAGTAGCTGGAGTTTCCTTATGCGACATCTTTCAACCAACTCCAGAATGATTTCCTGAGGGTACGGACAGAACCTACACACAATAATTACAATTAAATATTTTTTAAAGAGCATTTCAGAACTGTAATCTTTGGTAATAGCAGCTAATAAACAGCTAATAAAGTGATTATTATCAGCTATTAAATAGCCTTGATAGTTCTAATGTATCAAAGTAATATATTGCACTTTGATGGTTTGACTTTGATTTTAACCTAAACTAAATTAGATGAAAATATAAAATATATCCCTACACAACTAATAAAAAATCAATTAACCTAGCGGATCTCCAGCCAGTGACGGTGGGTGCGTGGACCATCAGCTTTTTGGCACTGTAGTTTCCTTCATGACCAGACCAGCTGATCACAGTGAAGCCTATCTTATGAGGCATCCCGTTCCTGAGATCTAATGTGGATATGAACACAGCATGTTGTTTAATATCACAAAGCACTCCTGACACATTGAAATAACACCCAGTAACGTTACTCTAACTAAGGATATAAACAAACAGTAATTTGGCAAAATTCCTTTACATTGGAGGAATGAGTAATTTTGACATATGCCCTGCTGAAAAATGGGAAACGGGAGTGCTTCCAGCTTCCCATTTTTCGTCCACCAGCGGTAGTGCCAATGGACCAGCACTACACCAGCTCTAACCAGCATAATCCAGCCTGGAACAACATGGCAATTTCTGCTGGTTTATGTTGGATTTTTGACCAGGGAGCTTAGAGTAACTAATTATATCTAGAATCCAACTATCTTTTGGCTCAGAAAAGAACTACAAAGATAACATTTATCAAATGAACTATTAATTAGACACTAACAATGAAATATATATCTATGTATGTTGTTAACGCATTTGTAGCTAGAAAATACTATCAAGTTAACGTTCCCTCACTGGTAAACACCTGTTGTAAAACTGTAAAATAAGTGGTCTACACTTAAATATTACATATGTTTTTAGACTTTGCTGCATCTTATAAAGGACCTTAATCATAAGTTAACTGACTGTTATGTAACGTTAATGTATTTAACGTTAGCGTTAGCGTGGAATCTTGCTAACGTTAATCAAACAGTAACGTTAACATGGGGTTACAACACTTCCAAAACAGCAACAAGATCTTTATCACAAACCACACGTTAAACGTATACAGCTTAATAATTCATTCATAGGGCACTCTTAATATTCACTATTTGACAGAAGACATTTTAAAGCGGTTTACCCAAATATAGCAGTTGCCTACGTTCATCTCCATAACCACCGTTTGACATTTAAGACATGTGCGCATGCGCGAGTGTTTTTGTTCGTTCTTGAAATAATCTGGTTATTCTGAATGAATCTTTTAGGTGAACGAATCGTCATCCATAGTGACGCTGGGTCAGTTCAATGTACAGTACTTTTGGTCTACCCTTTTTGCAGTATATCCCATTGAGTATTTATTGTGTTAACATCATAATAGACTGTAAAAAACAAGTAACACAAAAGCCCAACCCAACACAGAGACAAAAAAACACTTCGCCACCTACTGGTGTTTGACGGTGTTTGACGTAACATGAAAAGTCAGTGAACAAATCTTTTATATGAACAGATTCAAAAGATTCGAGTCACTAGGATGAATCAAAACTCCAGGCTGTCGTGCAGAACGGGATGCTGTTACTTGTAGTTCTTTTAGAATGAGTCTATAAGGAGGAGTATTATCTTAAAACAGCCTGCTTGTAACTCTAAAAAATATGTAATATGAGAATTTCCTTAAAAATCCAATACTTATAACGTCAATTTAACTTTAAAAGACTATTTATGAAAACCTGACACGTAGATGAGCACTTCCGGGTTACATTAACGTTCCGGGTTACGCTGAACAGCATGGCTGAAGAAAACAGCTCTTTGGCTATTTGGTCAGAAATAGAAAAAGCAGAAAAGGAAAACAGAAGAGAGTTGGTACTTCAAGGTTCAGTGGTTGACAAAAAGATCCAGGACAGCTGCGGACTTCACCCGCGACTTTACTCCCTCTCGCTCCTGAACTACCTGGAGATCAGTCAATGTCCCAGTTTACATGAGATCCACGAGAACATCAGTCATCTGTCTCATCTACAGAGTCTGATTCTTTGCAGGAACAAGCTTACTTCAGTCCCCAAAAGCATCGGTGATCTGAAGGCGATCAAAGTCCTGGATTTGTCTGTCAACCAGCTGCAGGCTCTGCCCGAGGAGATCTGTGCACTGAGCGAGCTCAACACTTTAAATGTCAGCTGCAATAGCCTCACTGCTCTGCCGGATGGTCTGAGCAAGTGTGTGAAGCTCGCCAGCATCAATGTGTCCAAAAATGCTCTCTCTCGGCTCCCAGAAGACTTATGGTGCTCCAACCTGGAGCTCCTCAGCAGTATTATTGCGTCAGAAAACGCCATAGAGGAGCTGAGCAGGGACGTTCATAAGCTGACTGCACTGAAGGTGTGTTTCATTGATTGGAGAAAAGAAAACCACTTGAAAATGAGACTGTCTTTGAGTTGAATATGTAAATGGTTTAATAAATACAACTGGCAATCAGTTATGAACACAACCTCCTATTTTTATTATTAATAATAGTATGTATGTAAGCAATAAGGTACGAGAGGCAGTGCTGTCTCGTGAAAAAGTAACGGCTGAAGGGCGTTAGGCTCGACGCGAAGCGAGATATTAAAAAAATAACAATATTAAGTAGAAAAAAAAGGCATTAGTGCAACGTTCATTAAGTAAAATCACTAAAAGCCTTCCTTCCACTAGAGAAAAATGTGTAATATATATGAAAGCTCAAATAAAAACAAAAGGAACAGCAATCTCTGGAACATTTGGGCCTTGCTGTATATTAAGATGCATTAATATTATTAAAAATGCCAGGGTTGAATGCCTTTATCATCTTATCGTGTATCCCACTTTCTCCCAACTCAGGTTTTGGATCTCTCTAGCAATAAGCTCCAAGAGCTTCCGTTCGAGTTGGCCGACTGCACCAAGCTGAAAGAGACCAATTTTAAAGGGAACAAGCTGAAGGACAAGAGGCTTGAGAAGATGGTGAATGGTTGCCAAACCAAGTCAGTCCTAGACTACCTGAGGGCAGGTGGGAGGGGGAAAGGCAAAGGCAAGCAGCAGGACGGAGAGGTGGGTGAGAAGGCCGACGCTGGCCGTAACGTCTCCAAGAAGAAAAGCGCTGCAAAGCAGAAAGGCAAAAAAGAGGCAGAGGAAGTGGATGAGCTTAATCGGATGGTTGTGAGAGTTCTTCACGTATCCGAAGTGCCAACAGCTGTTACAGTAAAAGTTTCCGCAGCTGTTAAGGATGTCCGGCCATACATAGTGTGCTGTATTGTGAAAGGCATGAACCTTAGACAAGGAAATTCACTCAAGCGATTTTTAGTTGCTCAGGTGACACAAGTTCAAACCAATATCTCAGCCATCAAACATATTATATTCTCTTCTGATTCGTTTTATATAAGCTTCTATAAATATGAATGTATTACCATCCTGTCTGCAGACCAAACTTCATGATGAGATTTGTGCCAAAAGGACAACGGCAACCATTGCAACCCATGACCTGAGCTTACTAAAGGCTCCTCTGATGTATGATGCCAGGTCACCAGATACACTGAAGGTACCTAAGGCATTTTATCACTCTGTGTGAAATCTTTTTTTTTTTATTTATACCTCATATTAGAATAAATCTTTAATTCAACACAATTAAACAATCATGATCTTTCACGTCTCTCTAGTTTGTTGTGTAACTCGTCAATCAGAGCATCTCCACTAGTTGCATAACAGTCAAACAATGAAGGAACAATGAATATTTGATAACCGTTGTCGATACAGTTTTTATGAATGGCGGGAATCTGGTTTCAAAGCCACCAGCTGACTAATGACACAGAGAAGTCCCATAATCCTCAGTTTTTAATAATAAATGAACAGTCTTTTTCTCGCTGTTGTTTCTTTTGTGTTGACAGTGAATTCGGCACCTCTCTAAGAGGTCACAGGCTGTAGGACAATAGGATGTGTTACGTGGCTTCATTCTCGTAATTGATGGTTTCGTTTATACACTAGAACAGGTTTAAGTAATAAGCTAAGAGATACTATATATTGACAGAAATATAAAAAATGACCAACTCCTTCAGCTGACTTGATTCATAATATAGCACGTCCTTGAATCCCTTTTGTGGTTTTATAAAATTCTCACTACATAATGAAATTATTATTAATATTGTCATATATTAATTGATTTATTTTGGAAATATGTGTAGATAGTTCCTCTGGGTCGTAAGGAGATAAAGGCATCTGACCTGCTGAAGCATCTTCAACAGGAAGCAGATGAACAGAGAAAACAGAAAAAGCGACAGAACGTTTCTGGACTCCACAAGTGAGAAGACATGCATTACATTCCTGATTATTTAATATTATAATTACTTATGTACAAATTGAAACATTAGGGGGCACAATCTCTCAAGAAAAAGAATGCAGAAGGTTTTGTGGAAAACTAAATATGACATTATTTCCAATTGCAAAAAATAGGGACTATGTTATGCTCCCTAAATGCATTGTTTGCTATCTGATCCCTTTCTGAGGGGCTGTCTACACCTGGCCACTTTTACAACCAGATGCATTTACACTTGTCCATTTTCGTCTTGAATGCACCCTAGACCTCCTCCTGAAATGGTTTGAGCGGTCAGACTTCAAATCAGTCTCGAATGCATTTCAGAAGGGCATTTATACCTGGTCATTTCCGATCACAGAAAACGCATGAAGTGGCCAGGTGTAAAAAGCCCCTAAGTGATCTGAAAAATATCCCTCGTTTGTCAGACACCTTTTATGTTGTTGTGGGTAATTGGTGTAATTTTATCCATGTAATTGCGTTGGCTGCATAGAACACTAAGTGCAAAAACTGAGCTCATTGTTTAGCGTTATTTATTATTCAGCATTTCATGGACGTATTCCCAACTTTTAAATTTTTCACCCCTAGATACCTTCAACTCCTTGATGGAAAAGACCTCTACCCCTGCTTGGTTGACGCAGATGATCATGTGATCTCATTTCCACCAATCACAAACAGTGAGAGGACTAAGGTAATTTATGGAAAATATGCCAAGGTTATTTCAGGTCTTGATGATGAAGGTGGATGGCCCTAATCATACTTGACTTTTTATGGGTTTAGTTTGACTAAATAACAAAACGGTTTAGTTTGACTAAATAAACAACAAAATGACAAAAATAAAATATTTGTTTAAGCGGTGATAAATTCATACATTCTTGCCAATGCAAATGTATTTATAGGAATACTCCACTTTTTTTTTTTTTTTTTTTTGGAAATAGGCTCATTTCACAACTTCCAAGTCAATAAGACCAGAAACTGTCTTGTTACTGATATTCTTCTAAATATCAGAAAATTATCTGAATTGATTTGAAAACAGTAAAACTCAACTGTTTAACTCTGGGGGAGTGGTAAAATGAGCCAACTTCCAAAAAAGTGGAGTATCCCTTTAAAAGAGAAGAGTAACTATGACAAAATGTGTTTGATTATTATGTATTAAAATAGTTTTTTGCTTAACAGCATTTAATAAGCTTCTTTCTCTTCAGATAAAGAAAAGCACACAAGAGCTGTTTTTAGAAGTGACGAGCTCCACCAGTCTGCAGATCTGTAAAGATGTCATGGATGCACTGATAATAGTAAGAAGCCACTAGAGTGTTATTTTTTATTTTTAAAATATATTTAATTTACCATTTTGTGTTTATTTTATTCACATTGGAACATAAAATAAATTTTATTAAAAATATGCACAACTAAATCAATAATTTTTCAATATTAGTCCAGTCAGCCCAATATTTTGTCTCATTTTCATATTGATTTATTCTCGTATTGCTATATTATATTCTAGTATATAATATATATTTTATATGAACTATTTGAATGCTCTGATTTGAGTCTGCCTTGAAAGAGTTCAGGATTGGATTAGTGCTGTTATGCTATTTGAATGCACAGCTTTTGAATGCTGATACCCTTGTGGAAGAAATGAGCTCATCTTTCTGCTTAGACGCACACACTTGGTGTACAGTGTCTCGGAGGCATTGCACCATCACAAAATGCAATTCCAGAGCCCCTGAATGCTGCTGATTTTATTATTCAAGTTGTCCCATTCGTTTAAATAATGTTCCTACATTATAGTTTTGTTTTTAAAATTTTTCCATTTTTTGTAATTAAAGAAAATGTACCTGACTAAATGGAAATCTGTGAAACGTGACATGGAATATAAAACCAAGGATTTGGTTTAGATTGCAGCTGTGAGATTTCCTCCATGATACAAATGACCTGTCCCACTTTCGTACATTCTTTTTACGACAGCTCAAATAACTAATGAATATTTTAATATAAGACTACATAAGACTCTTTGGATCAACACTTTCAGTGACATTAAATCAGTTATTGAGTTGTCATTGTATTCAATTGACTTTCATCAACAATTATGCTATTACTATATACTCTGCAGTTTAAAGTGCTGTTTAAATGCATCTGTTTTCACATAGTTTCCTACTCTAAGGCACTTGCACACTAAAAAAAGCATTTTCCTTAAGCCATTTTTGCAAGCTATGAAAGTTTACAATGGTAAACAGCAGTAATATTCATGAATTTCTGACCATTCTTGTTTCTTTTTCAGAAAATGGCAGAGCTAAATAAATTAAGCTTTGACGTAAAGGACGACGTGGGTTCGGACGAAGAGACGGATGTGATTTCAGATCGTCCCGCGGAGAACCCGGCTACTCCTGAGCTGACTGTTTTACAAGTGAAGGTCTTTGATTTAGAGGGAAACCTTAAAGTGGTCTACCCATCAAAAACTGACCTGATGTCAGACCTCAGCAATTTATCAGTCATCCGATAACTAAATTCAACGGTTGATATTTTTTCTTTGTAATTTTGTAATGTCTGAACCCATAAAATTGAATAATTATCTCTAATTAAATTAAAACATTAATTTAAATATTGTATGTGGTGGTTTTTATTTACACTCCCTAAGATATCTTTTTGTATTTTTGTTTCCATCTCAGCACTGAAAAAAATAAAAAATAAAAGCGATTCTGACATATCTCACAATGTGACTTGATTTACTTTTTTGCACTTTATCCTTCATTTACATTTTCTTCTATGAGGTGGAAACAGTCTTCCATACAATTAAGTTTTCATTGCACTTTATGGAAATAAAATATACATACGTATACCATTAGCAACAAAAACAAAACACCAAGCGACTATTTTTATTTTTTTATTTTTTTGATGGAACAGATTTATACTTCTAATATGATTTAATATTAATTACTTTGCCCTTGTCAATAAAATAAACATCCAATTTTTTTCAACTTCCCTCGTTACACTGAATTTCTCCATTGGGAGAGTAATAGAGTTATATAGTGAAATAAATCTTCCTGGCTTTGTATATCATGTTTATGCAGATTGACTTTCCGTAAGGAATTTTAGTCCGAAGGAAAACATCTGCATCAAACTAATTAATTACATTTTTAAAAACGCATGTATTCAAACATTTTTAGTAAACACTTTCATCCTGTGTTTGTTTGTTTGCCCATGGAGCACATGAATGCTTCGGGTTTGGTTACAGATCAGATGACTGGCGGACTCGGGAAATGTAAAGAGGAGGAGAGTAAGTCTGAGCTGTCTATAAGAGATGCAAGCAGGACTCTGTCTCACGGGACAGTCCGTCATGCCACATGACATTGACAGCAGACTATTTTGCTACGGCCTTCTTAAAAAGTAATGAAAATGACCCAGAGTGACCAGAGGAATGACAATCGGGACCACAGGACAAGATGGAAGAGTGGCTCTAACAAATCTCATAATGGAATCCATGAGAATTTCCATAAGCTTGAGACATTAAAGACCTCAAGCCCATCTGTGCCTATTTGTCTGGAGTTGATTGGAACGAAAGGATCCTACCATTTATCATTAGGGGGGAAATTGGCTGGCAATGGTAAAGATCAAACCTGCAAAACTCTGAAGATTTTAATGCCGAAGGAGGATGGCAGGAGAACGATGGCAAAGAGTAGCTCCCTGCCTCCAATATACAGCCCAAGAATGTCTACCATCTCCATGTATTGCACAAAAAACTGTGTGCCAAGCTGGGAGGTAGAATGTCAGGAGAAGAAAGCCAATATCTTGTCCACTAGCATAAAGATGGACAAGGCATTGTTCAGCAGACAAAAGCAGGGATGTCAGCTGATCTGCAACGGGCTAGCTGTCTTTAATGAGAGCGTTCAAGAACTAAGACAGAACAGCCTGAAGATTTCTGATCCATCAGCAAGGCAGCTACAGGATGGATTTCTGGGTGTAGAGCCCAGTAATGTCAATGCCAATGAGAGAGAAGCGATGACAGAAGGGATGGACTCTGCGAGTGTATCTAAGGGCAGACCTGTACAGACGCTCTCAGATTCGGCTATTGAGATGGAAAATGAGAAGGACGTGAATGAAATGATAGACAATCAGGAGGACGAGTATTATACCAACCAAAGGATCACAGCGTGGATCGTCAAAGTAAACGCAAGCTTGTTTTCTCCATTACAAGATGAGATTATTGATCAAAAACTAGAGGAGCAGGATGTGGATACTATTAAAATCACGTATGACCATGACTGATGTCTGTGTAATGTTAATTGTTAACAGTGTAAAATAATGTTTAGTTAGTTAACAACAGTTACTGCGTTAGGTGTCATGATCATTAAAACTGTAACTTCAACATGAAAAGTATATTGCTTAAAAAAAGTTTGGGGTCGGACAGAAAAAAAGTCACTTTTCAAATAAAAAGGATGCATTTATGTGATCAAAAATGCAGTAATTGTCATATTTTGAAATATTATTACAATTTAAAATAACTCTGATTTCTTATATATATATATATATATATAACTCTATATATGTATATAGAGGGAAACTCTTATACAATGTTTACTTTATTGACATCATTCTTGTATTCAATAAGAGTCAGTTCTTTTATTTCTTCACTATACGTGGTTTGTCCTCATTAGCATTAATGAATATCCTATGAATCAAAACGTTTGCTAAATATACTGCTAAGTTTTCACCCTAACCAAATGCTCCACTCTTCTCCACAATGGTAACCCACTGTAATTTAAATGGTACTAATAATTGCAATGTAATTGAACATTAAACAAAATTACGCTCTATAAAATCTTCCCCTTTTCTTATTTTCTCAAAAACACATAAAATAACACTTAATTTAGACATGTATTCACTCTTAATTCAGCCATATGCAAAGCATGCTGGGAACTAACAAGCTCACCCAGTTTCAGTTAATGCAACACAAATCATTCACGTAATCCAACAAAAACAGACTGAGTAATAAAAATAACCTTAACTTACTGCATATGAGATATAATATTTATTAATCACACTAGTATATTCTACTGAAGGGTATTTCATTCACTTGAAGAAAAAAAACAGTTTTTCTGAATTAATGAGTTCATTATCTCAGAATTAAGAGATAATTTTTCATGGGAAAAAGTTTTTGCTCTGCTTTTCTGAATTAATGAGTTTGAGATAATCAAATCATTAATTAAAAAAGAAAAAAACCAAGAGCAAAAAAAAAATTCCCAAGAAAAATGATCTCGTAATTCTGAGATAATTAACTCAATTCAGAAAAACAGTTTTTTTTTTCTTCAAATGAATGAAATATGCCTACGTAGAATATACTAGTGTGATTATTACATATTATATCTCATATGCAGTAAGTGAAAACAACGCAGATTTGTTTTTCTTCAAGTGAAAGCAATACATTCCTTAGATGTAAACAACACTGGTCCAGAAACACTTCCTGTTTCAGTTTGTAACTGTTTTCTTTATTTCACATGTAAAGAAAACTTCTTAAAGATGTTTAACTTTTTGATTCAGTTTTAAATGTTCTGTTGGTTGTATTTTATCCCAGCTTTTATGTAGTGTTAAAAAACTGAAACAGGAAGTGCTTCTGGGCCAGTGTTGTTTACATCTTTTGAAATGGTCTATAATAAAAAAAAGATTCTCAAAATCACTCAGGTTGTCACGTTCATCCACTCCAGTAGGTGGCAGCAGAATCACATAAACCATATAGCGCTACTGTTATACTACTGCAAATCACAGAAGAAAATTGTAAACATCGTGATCTTTCAAGAATCAAAACATTTAGATGTTGCCTTGTTTTGTTAAATGTTTGTTTATTTCATGTTTATTTACGGATAACTGACATTTTTCAAATTATAGCACTGAATATTGTAGGAGGATCTTTCGCAGAGGACTCGCATTTATCACTGAATGCACCTATTCTGAAGCAACCATGCATGATCGTTGACATGTGAGACTATTATCAGTTAACGTTAGTTAAAGGTTGTTGCTTCTATTTTGGCGATTTTACAATGGCCACTCTGACAAGGCAGGACCTTAATTTTGGTCAAGGTAAATTGCAGTTAATTTGTAAATTTACTGCACGGTATAGCTTTCAAATAACACCATTGTGAATATTCTGATAATATCTGGTCATTTGCAGTTGTTGCTGACATTCTGTGTGAGTTTTTGGAAGTGGCCATTCACCTCATCCTCTATGTTAGAGAAGTGTATCCGTCTGGCATCTTTCAGAAAAGGAAGAAATATAACGTTCCTGTGCAGGTAAGGTTTTTTTAAGATTGATGCTAGCTCTGTAATGTATTCTTTTTGGACATCTTATAACATAGCACAAGTAGTGCTAAAAGGAAGAAATGATTTTATCACTTTAATTTGACAGATGTCATGCCATCCAGATTTAAATCAGTACATCCAAGACACGCTCCACTGTATCAAGCCATTGATAGAGAAGGTGAGTTTTCATTTCATTTTTGATTACTATATAAATTTGAAATACAAACAGTTTAAGTAGTTTAATATAAAACTGCTCCATCTTTACAAAACACAAGTGAGTGGATAAGACATGTTTGGTGTTGTTTGTGCAGAATGAGGCTGAGAAAGTTGTGGTGGTGATTATGGATAAAGAGCATCATCCAGTGGAGAGATTTGTGTTTGAGATCTCACAGCCTCCACTGCTGTCAATCAAGTGAGTGACGGTTGCTTCAGTGGTTTTGAAGCAAACATTGTGCATGTCGTTCATACGCGTATGATTTTTCTGTGTCAGTTCAGAGACTCTGCTGTCTCATGTGGAGCAGCTTCTGAGAGCTGTAATTCTAAAAATCAGTGTGTGTGACGCTGTTCTAGACACCAATCCTCCAGGTACGTGCTAAGCCTTCACCACAAACCAAGCTAAACGGATAGTTTTAATAGATTTACATTACTGTGCTTATTTTTTCTCCACGCAGGATGTACATTCACAGTGCTGGTACACACTAGGGAAGCTGCCACAAGAAACATGGAAAAGGTTCAGGTCATCAAGGTGGGTTAAAACCCCCTTTTTTCCCTTTTCTTTTCTTTTCTTTTGCTCACTCTGTTGACTCGATATCTAAGTGAATCTTGCCAGAAAGCCAAAAACTAAAAATTGACATGCAAATGTATGCTAGCTTGTTTGCACCATGGAGTTAATAAAAGCCAGAATTGTGAGATAAGAAGTCACCTTTTAGATAAAAGATAAAAAAAATTACCTTTTTTTTATTTTTCTTATTTTCCATGGTGGTAACAAGCTTTCATGCAAACCTAATGTGAATTCTTAGGCCTTGTCCCAGAGAGGTTCTGTTTGGTCCAATGATCGTATTGAGATAGCTATAGGAATTGTCTCTGATGATACGCACATTTACCTTTCAGGGTCATGATGTGCAAGTCTTATCTTTATAAAAACTCTTTTGTTCCAACTGCGATCAAATTTTTGTAGGATGCTGCTAGTTTGTCTGCTAAAACTGTACATTCTTGTCTTATCGGCTTAACAGGATTTTCCATGGATTGTAGCAGATGAGCAGGAAGTTCACATGGAAGAGGCTAAACTCATTCCTCTAAAAACAATGACTTCCGATATTCTCAAGGTGAGACTTTCCCAACAGTCCGATTTCATTGCTGGCAAAAAATACTCTTGGATCATTGTTGTGCTGATAGAATTAAATTAAATACACAGATCTAAAAAAACGTATTTCTGACCATATTTTATTTCCTGGGTCAATGAATGACACTACAAAGTAGCCACAAAGCTACTCCATTGACACAGAACACCATGTTCTTTAAAAAAAAGAAAAGAAAGTAACAAGTATATACTAGTAACAGTCTTGGAACAATATTTAAATCATCTTTTCTGTTAACAGATGCAACTCTATGTAGAAGAAAAGGCACAGAAAACTTGATGCACTGCAAGTGGAGCGGATGAAGGATTCTGTTAGTTTCCGTTTCTACAGGAAGTGGTTTTAAGTATTTGTATTTCTCAGAAAAAGGAAATGTGTTGAGCTTGGCTTTACTTCTTCTTAAGTAAGTAGAAATAATGTTTATTAGTATATCTTTATCTTTTGCCTGTTTCATTTTTATCACTTTCTGCTCTCGATTTGTCATTGTGTTGAAATTGTTGCTGACATTTGTGGCTACTCTCCAGTTTTTAAACCTACAGACAAGTATGAGACTTGAAAATAGTTTTGAAACTGCACCATCTTTATTTTGTTAAGTGAGAGGAATAAATGTATACAAATGAGATGTTTGTTTTTATTAGATTTTGATTTAAATAAATTGATCATACAAGCAGAGAGTTTTATGACAAAAAGTTTTGGCACATTTGAATTTCGCAAAGCGCTCCGTCTTTTACCATAAGCAGGTCTCTTGTGAACTTCACTGATCGAATGTGCATGTGCCATTAAAGCCAGCAGCAGATAAAGGAACAAACGATCACCTTAATCAAACTGAACTTTGCTGTTTGGGGATCATTTAACATCAAACCATGATTATAGTATAAAACTAATGTGTCAGAGGAAGCGCAATGGCCATGTTATCACTTCGAGGAAACCAATGAAGAAAATCTGAGAAAATAATATTTTCAGATGACTGTCCTATATACCAAATATAATGCTGAAAATAATACTCTATGAACCAGTTATGATATCGTATTAAAAAAAATCGTATGAATATCGTATTAAAAAAAAAAATCACGAGTGGAAAAATATAGAATTTTTAACTAGAAAATGTGTAGGAAGCCGCAGGGGCGTTTCTAGGTTTTAAAAACATCCAGCGCTGAACCCGAAACATCAGGGGTGGGGGTGGGTAATAAAATAACATGATTCGATACAGAGAATAGTGTATATTGCAGGCCTATATGCGGGGGCAGACTGGTTAAGAAAAAAAAACATCCCTGGCACTAACCATACCAACCCACAGTACCACACGGTCATGCACATTAAAATTTGGATTTCTCAGACCTACATGTGTGCATATTAAGGTGTTTGAAGGTCACAAAATGGTATAACAATAGCTTTAAAAGCATGTCAGTGGGCAGTAGCATAAAATATTACAGATTGTTAAATATGAGAATGAGGATAAATGTTGAAATGAATGATCCACGCTTGGATGCAAATGCAGAATGTTTCTGCTTATTGTTGACAATACACAATCACATATTCCAAACAGGAATAGCCTTAATGAGAAATCTTTCAAGGATTATTTTGCATAGATGTTATTTCAATCAAACACCAGTGCAATCTTTTTGAGTCCAGAGGAAAATGAGCAATGTATATATTAGCATTAAAGATTGGTTTCAGTAACTTGTTTCTTTCTAAGGTTAGAGCAAGCAAACACTAGTTTTCCATGTGATACTGGAATTTTTATTTCTTTATTTTTTTTAAGTGGATTTGTTTCAAATCTTTTAATTACTGGGAGGTATTTTGTGCTGAATGGTGAGTCTTAAGTATAATTGTTGTTGTTTTTTACCGATATATCTGGTATATTTTGCTCATTTTTTTCCACATTTCAAGATTTATCATCGTACTTAAATGTTCCTGTATTATTTTTAACCCCATGTTTGTATTCTTTAACTGTTCATATTCACATTTACAAAGTGAAGATGAGTGTGATTGAGAGCTGAAGACTTCTAAAGATTTTTTCAAAACAGCTTTTACATTATATTAGATTCAAACTATGATCTCTAAGTCACTAAGTTGTTTTGTGAATGTTCCTTAGACAGATTGATATTTCTATTTGATGATAGGCCTAGTTATAATTTAAAATTACATGATAATTATCAATCTACATATTTAAATGGTTACAGAAATCAGTTCACATGCATTTTCACTGGTTCTATCCAACCCTGAGAAACAAGCGAACAGCCATCTTTAGAATTTTGTGTTTAAACTTCTGTTTCAATCTGGATCACTGTTAATGGTGGTGATGTGGTTTACTTATTCTAGAGTTAACTAAAGTTATCATGAGCATTGTACTTTTTGAACAACAAATTTTCAGTAGACCGGGAAGATTTTAAAATGAGGAGTTCATTAATAAATCTGCACAATCTTTCCTTCATGCAGTGGAAATACAAACCAGAAGACAGAACTGATTTCTGTAACCATTAAAATACGAGACTGATATTATCATGTAATTTTCAATTACAACTTTTAATTATATCTTCAATTATATTGTTTAGCATGAGCATTTTGTTCTAAGATACTTTCAACTGAAGAACATCAAAATAACATGCAGCTCAAATCATTTGACCCCGTGGCTTGTTTGCACAGTTTTAAATGAAGAGTCATATGCTGTGTCCGAAATCTCCACTCAAACCCCTACTCCCTACCCCCTATATATGGGGGAGAGAGCAGAGCACTATATAGTGAGCTCACCAGCACAATAGAACCAACACTTTCGGACATTACTCGATCGTCTCTCGGCGCCGTTGATTACATCATCTGTCAGCTGGTGCCGAGCCGGCTCTGGGCTAAATATATTTTTTAAAATAAATACATTACTTTATATTGAGCTTATTTCTCCAAAATTTGAAAATTAAAAGTGATTTCTGGCTGTTTTTGCTATAATGCGCTACTCCACACATTATTATAACTTATTTTTACGATCAGCGCAATGCATGATGGTATGTAGGGCTTAGGTAAGTGACCATCGGTTGTACACTACTTTTCAAAATGCATTCTGGGATACATTGAGTGGACTATATAGGGTATAATAATCATCACTATACATTCGGACAGCACTACAAAATGGCGGGCTCACTATATAGTCCACTATATGGTGAGTAATGGGTGATTTCGGACACAGCAATTGTCACATGTAGCCGTGTGTTTACCCCATTGCATTATTTGTTTCAAAAGTGAAAAGGTTAGAGGTGAGTTAAGCCTTTTGGCCCCTTTAACACTTTTTTTGTACACTTTTTTCTGTTTGATCTAAATGTAGGTGTTTTACCTGTGAGATTTCTTTATGATTCATCTGGCATTTGACAGATTCATTTCTATTCTTTCCACTAAAGAATTTGTCATCAATAACTCACTCACATGCAAGACAAGGAGACAAGCTATAGGGTAAATGAACACGATGGCAGTAACTAACAGGACACCACAGGTAAGTGATAAACTGGGCATAAGTGAATGGCATTGCTAATTAGACAGAGTGGGGAAAATTAGGTCACAGGGACTGAACCAAAAAAGCTCTGTTTTTACATGTAACAATTATGAGAGATGGGCATTTTGTAAATTCAATTGTCATTCCCTCTGTCTTTCTGAGTTGACATATTATATGTGACCCTGGACCACAAAACCAGTCACAAGGGTCATTTTTTTTTTTTTATTGAGATTTATACATCATCGAAAAGTTAATGAAATAATCTTTCAATTGATGTATGGTTTGTTACGGAAGTAGGATAATATAACTATACAACTAGGTATATATATGCTCAAAAAATTATTTTTAAATAATATATTTAAAATATATAAATATATTTTAATATATTTAAAATATATATTGGATTTAAAAGAGATGACAGGTGGGTGTATTGAGACAAAGGCACTGTTGGCATATTGAAGACATGTTTAATAATTGGGGAGGTCTGGCACAATTTTAATTTTTTTTCTTAAAAAGGCATCTAACACAAAACTCTTTTTCAGCTCCATGAGACAGAATGATGACCTTTGTTCCAGTGATTATGATTTTATTAGTCCCCCAAAATGTGCATATATAATCTCTCAACATTACTGACATTCATCATGAAAATCATACTTTCCATGGCAACTTGTAATAATGCAGAATATGAAATTAATGGAGAGTGTTGTCCAATGTGTGATCAAGGTAAGTCTTAATCTTATCACCACAAAAGATGAAGTCACATACTTAAAGGGGTCATATGGTTTATCAGGATTTAAACTGTCCAGTACTAATGAACCCAACATCTCACCTATGCTCATGAACAATCTTTGACATTTGACTGATCTGATCGCAGCCAGACACTGGTATTTCAGTGTGCTATGTAAAGCATGCAGGTGCAGTCCCATTGGCAGAAACTGCACCTGTGGGGTACTTTCCATCCATCTGCCAACTATTTTAATTTCTTCTCCCATGACTGGGCAGGCCAAGTTGTTGTAAATTCATATCCGTTTATTTCCCTATATGTCATCAGAAATTCGATTTTTCACAATATGACCCCTTTATGTCAAATATTATATTTTAGTTAGGTTGACCTAGACTTCAAAATCTATGTCATTGTTTCACAAACATGTTCCAGGAAGCTCCCCTAAAGTACACATTTTGTCTCCCTAATCCAAAACACCCGATTCTAAGCTTCATCAGCTTAGAATAAGTATTTGTAGACCTGTTTCAGACAAGGGAAACTTCCAAAAATGTGTACTGTTCACGGGCCTCCGTGACCATGGCTGGGTTAAATATAAGAGTAGGCTACAGTCCAAATATCACTACAGACCTGATCTATTTTGACATTTTTAATGTATTTTGAGTGTGTTAGCCTGCATCATTGCATTATGTAATGCATGTACACACAACATGACTCCATTCTAGGACTGGGTTTTGATACAGAAGATTTATCAATTCCATTCTGTTCAGCTCTGATTTAAGAATTCACAAGTCTAGTAAGGTGACCAGCAGAACACAGTGACATCTACAGGACAAGCCAAGCTTAAATGAATACACTTTCATGCAGTCCAAGAAAATAGGTATAAGAAGAAGAAAAAAAGAAATCTGTCAAGTATGGTTGATTATTAAACAGTTAAATAACAAGTGAAACATCAATAATGATTATGAATTTATTACATAAACAGCGATAATTAATTTCTGGTAACTCTGTTGAGGCTGTGAGAGACTGAAGCGGAAAAATCAAAACAAATGAGTGTAGCAGCACACATAATATTGGAAGAAACTCACAAAAGTAAAGTAGGCTATACTGACATATAACTTCTAAATGCTGAGTTTGTTTTTATTATTATTATTATTATAACATATAAAGCTATTTCCCTAATATTCTCACGATTGCAAATGTTTCATTGATTTTAGCTCACTAAACAAGTATGGTTGATATTAAATTAGCCTAGCCTACTGATATTTTAGATACAATATTGACTGTTTATTCTGTTTTACCAACGAAAATAGTTCCGAACAAAGATCAGAGCAGAACTATTGCGATTTATCTCGAAGCAGTGGAGTTTTGTTACATGCTTAGTGAGAGACTCAATTACTCAATCATTAACTGACTGACTCACGCCACCTACTGGCAGTTTAGTTTCTTGTTTAAATGTTTGTATTTCTTCCAACATTTCGTATATTCAAAAATGTTTTTAAAATATAATTATTTGCATGTAAGACTTGTATCAATAATGAATGTGTTGGATTTTTTTTCTAGGAAAGCGAGTTCACATGCATTGCGATCGGTACACAAGCACAACATGTGAATCGTGTCTTTTGATGACCTATACTAACAGTCCAAATGGATTGACCAAATGTCTGCCATGTTCAGTCTGTGATCCAAGTGAGTAAAATTACTTTATCTCATTTAGTGAGTCATTTTTTCAAATCATCTTTTTTTCCCAGATGACTTGTCATTTGCAGGTTTACTACAACTCTGACTCATTTGTTTTCTTTCTTGTCAAAGGTAATGGTCTGAGAGTAAAGCAGGCATGTACATTAATATCAAATACAGTGTGTGAACCCATGCCAGGTTATTACTGTATAGACATTCACTTAAGCTGTCCAAAGGCTATGAAACATTCAACCTGCTCACCTGGACAATACGTCAACCAAACTGGTCAGTATTTATTCAAATAGGTGTTTTATTATACAGTACATCCACAAAAACTGACAGGCCAGGATTACATCTAAGAACAATAACTCTGCTTGCATTTATATCTAATAACCGTAAAAATGGACATTTGCATGTTGTTCCAAATTAGCTTTACAACTTTTCATCGGATGTCATGGAAAAGAGAATCCGTTTACAATAAATTATGTGGATTTACTACAGATCCTTATGACAGACATAGTGTTTGCTTTTGACTATAGCAGCACCTGACAAAACTAACTGAAAAAAATCTATTGAATTATGATGAAGTAGATTATTAGTTGGTCATGTGATGATAAATTTTGTGTGTGCCAGACGCTGATACTGAATAATGATGTCACAAGCTAACGTGAGACCTGTTCCTTACTTTATTGCTATGGAGTTGAAACTTAAATAATTTATATCTCTGCATGTTTATAGGAACTGAATTTAGTGATACTGTTTGTAATGACTGTCCTGCTGGTTCATATTCAGATGGTACACTCTGCAATTTACATACAAAGTAAGTATCATTTTACAACTTTGATTTTAAATCAAGCTATTTTTGCAGATATATAGTTTAACTTGAGCTCCTTACTCCAACAGGTGTGAATCTCTTGGCAAAACAACATTCAAGTCAGGAACACAAACGTCTGATGCTGAGTGCAGAAACGGAACACCTTTACCGATTGTGTTGTCGGTTATAGTGTTTGTGGTGTTATTTGTCATAATTGTTGTTGTTGTTATTATTATTGTAAAGAAAACAAAAGGTCAATATAGAGTAACTTCTCCCCAAGATTTGAACCTGCATCCTTAAACAATAAAATATATTACTTCTGAAGCAACTTTTATTAAGACTATTTAGTGGTTACTTGTCTGACACAATAATTGAATGTCTTTAAATAGTAATTACTTATATCACTTACATATTTTTCCATGAAACGTGTTCCATCAAGTTTTCTTTAGATTAAACTTGTATTGCTAGGCAGATATATATATTTCAAATATATTTTTACTACAGCGACTAATGATAATCTTCAGTCATCATTATTTACACACTGATGTGCCCATATGCCCATACTAAACATACAGTTTGAAACAACATGCATCACTGAATTTTGTTTATCAGACCAGTTTGTTAATTTTTCATTAGTGTTTTTTATAGCTCATCTCAAAACTTCCAGCAAGCCCTTGGGAATTAACAGGCCTTTCCAAAACAAACCTTTTCACATGACATATCTCTAAAACTGGCGCGACTTTGCAACCAGACGTTTAAACAATCCAGTTCACTGTTGTTGTTGTTGTTTTTTTTTCCATCTCTAAAGTTTGATTAATGAATATGCACACAGGAAACATCAAATGTGGAGGAAAAACGACAAATGTTTTTGAAACAAAAAAGCTTGTTGAATTGCACTATTTCAAAAAAATATGCAATGCATGAACCGTGTTTGCGTTTTAATGCAGCATTTTTCTGGGCTAAAATTCAACATTGTATATTTAAGCTGTGAATATTTCGATTCAAAACATTTCACGCACATTTTCATTATTACGAATTTAATAGCCTAATCAGAATTTCAGAAGAACCTTTCAGAATTCACAAATATTCATTCTGTTTAAAATACAACTTGACAGGCAATTTTCAGTCCATTTTATTTTTGCAAACTAATTCTCTCCCACATATGCCATATGCGTGTTATATTAGAAATGTATCCTCCTTTCAGTACTAGAGTAGAAAACATCAGCCGTCCGGAACACCGTGAAACCCGTTTGAATCATGGTAATCCGGTGCGTCTCCCGGCAGTTTTTTCAAGATTTCTCAAAAATGATTAGGCCTACTCCAAAATGTGTCAATCAAACTTTGAAACGTGTGGAAGGCATGTCGCCAGAGACAGACGATCCAATCAGGTTTATCTTTTAGCGGGTTGATATCTTACAGGACGTTTTACTGTGCAAATATAAATTGATCACAAACAAAACAACAACAACGTTTTATAACATATACAGTGAGTCTACGTTACATAAAAAGTTTTTATTCGACTCCTCCGTTCTCCTTTTCCTCGCTTTCTTTCCCTTGCTTTCTTTCCTACAGGGGTGGAGCTGAGACGCGAGGATATGGCAAACCGTTTTATCTTAAATTGTACCCAGCCTTACTCGTCGGAATTGCATTTTTACTAGTAACAGTTAAATTAGAGAGCTCTACAATTCAATTCTTACTAGTAAGAATTACAATTAGAGAGCTCTCTAATTTAATTATTACTAGTAGAATTACAATCAGATAGCTCTCTAATTCAATTATTACTAGTAAGAATTACAATTATAGAGCTCTCTAATTCAATTCTACTAGTATCCTAACAATTGCAATTAGAGAGCTCTACAAATTAAATTTTACTAGTCATATGTCTCCATTGACTTCCATTCATTTTTAATTAGAGAGCTCTACAATTGAATTGTTACTAGTAAGAATTATAATTAGAGAGCTCTACAACTGGATTGTTAGTAAGAATAACAATTAGAGAGCTCTCTAATTCAATTCTTACTAACATTTATAATTAGAGAGCTCTCTAATTCAGTTTTTACTAGTAAGAATGCAATTACAGAGCTCTTTAATTCAGTTACAGAACTCTGCAATTATACATATCTTTAATTCGTTTTTTTACAAGTAAAAATTAAATTAGAGAGCTCTGCTATTGCATTCTTACTAGTAAAAACTGAATTAGAGAGCTCCAATTGTAATTCTTACTAGTAATATTTGAATTAGAGAGCTCTCTATTTGTAATTCTTACTAGTAATAATTGAATTAGAGAGCTCTCTAATTGTTATTCTAACTAGTAACAATTCAAGAGCTCTCAAATTAAAAATGGAAGTCAATGGATACATATGACTAAAATAATTTGTAGAGCTCTCTAATTACAATTATTAAGAATTGAATTAGAGAGCTCTCTGATTGTAATTCTTACAAGTAAGAATTGAATTGTAGAGCGCTCTAACTGAATTGTTACTAGTAAAAATGCAATAATGACGAGTGTGGCAGGGTACAATTTAAGCTAAAACGGCTTGCCATACGAGGAAAAGAAACAAGGATGTAAAAAATAAATGAGAAACACCCTTGTTTATGGGCTATGGCTACTTTTCTACGTTGCGATTAAGAAGAGGTGATTTGGAGTAGGCTAACAACGTTTAGCTCGAGTTATTAATCCGGGAAGTTCGAATATGTGAATTTATTGCCAATTTTGCTCAACTAGACAAGTTTGTAAGAGGACCGAGGAAGGCAAAACTGAAAGAACGCTTCAGAAAACGACCAACCAATGTCTGTGAGTCTGACTCTGGTCAGTATTTTGTAAAAGAACCGTGAAGTTAGGCTCTATATTGTCTATCAGCAGGTCAATTGTTTTTAATGTTTTTTTATAAGAAAATATCCAGCTAATCTGCAATTAAACTCTACCCTAGCCTACTAAAAAAACATGGCACAAAACAAAAAGCTTTTGTTGGTGTTTTTTTTTTGTTTGTTTGTTTGTTTGTTTGTGACCAATTTATATAGCCTAAAGGCCTTCCTTTATAGTCGATTTTACCCTATAGCCTACGTGTTGTTTCTAAATTTCCTTCAAATATTGATTAAAGTGAAAGTAGGGTACTTTCCTCCTTTTGCTCCTCCCACTTGTTTTCAGGTTTCATTTTTCATTAAATGTTTTTTTTAATGTACAGTTTTATATAAAAAAAATATTGTTTTGATGATTTACTTGAGAATTGGAATTTCAATATCCATGATATTAAAATATGAATTATGTTTATATATATTCCATATCTGTATATGAAAACAAACATGTTTCCCTTTCATTTAGGAGCAAAACAAATAGTCATCAATGTTTACTTTTACTCTATTAAATAATAGGCTATATTTTCTGTATTTAGTGGATATGACAGTGAAAATGTTTGATTTTTAAGGAAAATATTATAAATGATGCAGCTTCACAGCAGACAATTAAGTAAATGAATGAGTGTGTGAAATGTGTTTTTTTTTCCAGATATTTATTTCTATTCTCAAGACAAAAGTGCCTTTATTTGTAGAAACGCCCAAATGTAGGCCTATAGGCAAGAAAGTTCACAGTGAGCTGATTGTTTTCTGTTTGTTTTTCTTTTCTTCTTTCTTTTTCCAGTTTGTTCGCCAAATTATGGATATCTGCAAGATGCATGTGGAAATAGGCTACAACGTGCACAAGATCTGATTTTTGAACTACTGTCATCTTGTCTCCCTGTTTTCAACAAAATCTGTCAGCTGTTAAGCACCCATCAGTCCATAATGGCACAGCTAATGTGAAGGCTGAGGAAATGTTTCCTTAATGCTCACATTAATTGATTGGACTCCACTGAGATTAATGTGATATGTTCACTTTAAGGATTACTCTTCTCATTACAGTTATAGTTCCACTCAACTATGATCTTTGCTTTTGTCGATGTGCTCATGCGGAGTATGAAATAAATGGCCAATGCTGCCCGATGTGTGCTCCTGGTAAGACTGATAATAAAACGTTATACCATATAGTTTACATATTTTACACAATGCGTTTTTATTTTTATGTTTTTTTACTATAAGTGTGTTAAATATAACTTCAGTAGTGGCAATTTTCCTACATAAAAGCAAAAAAAAAAAAATTAAAAATTAGAAAATCCATAGGCCTACTATGACAATGCATTTTGCATCACATTGCCAAAGTTGACACTTTTTTTTTTTTTTTTTTTTTTTGCTTTTTAGGAAACTCTGTTGTTTGGCACTGCACGGATGACACAAGTACAACCTGTATCCCATGCCCTGAATTCACTTACACAGATGAACCCAATGGCTTAACAAAATGCTTTACTTGTACTGTGTGTGATGCAAGTAAGTGTTTCCTCTATATTTGTTCATCAGAAAATGAAAAAGTTTTTATAGATTTTATTCATGCTAGCGATGCTATAGCTAGTTACTCGGGTGTAAGTGTTCCTAACAGTAACTTATGTAATATGGTTTCTGCTGACTTGTTTCTATGTTAGACAGTGGGGTACGAGTGAATAAAGCATGTACTCGGTCGTCAGATACTGTTTGTGGGCCACTGGAAAGATTCTACTGCACTGATCGAAATAAAGACAGTTGTAGATCCGCTGTGCAACACTCTGAATGCAGACCTGGACAATATATCAAACAAGCAGGTAAATGATAAAAGTATATAAATATACATAGGCAGCGCATGAAATGCTGTTTATTGTTATCTGTGGTGCATTAGTTGCAGTTAAGGAAACGGAGCTTTCTTTTTAAACAATGGTAACCTTTTATGGAGCCAACTATATATCCATTTGTCTTTTTAGGAACTGGCTCCACAGATACTGTGTGTGCTGACTGCTCAGGTGACACATATTCAAATGGATCTTTATTGTCCTGTTTACCACACACTAAGTGAGTGCTCATGTATGCTGTTGGTGTGTGCATTTCATATGTTTTACATATTTGTTCATAATCTTATAATTTTCAAACACATTTGGTCATCAATATCATTCACAGATGTGATGCCTTGGGACTTACTGAAACAAATCCAGGAACTAAGTCATCTGACAGTGAATGTGGAAATCCCCTGACTGGTTCAACAGTCATTGCTATTGGTGTTATAGTTCCTTTATTAATAATTATAGGTGTTTTTACAATTATTTGTTTTCGAAAGAACAAATATTCTAAACATTCAGGTAAGCTTTATTCATTTTTTTTTCAGAATATTTATGTAGTGTGAGATTTATAGTTGTTTTATTAATGACTTTTTCAATGCAAAATCAACCAAATTAAATACGTAATATAAGCGATACTGTAACTTCTATAATAATTTTGACAATCATTCATATACACTATACTGTATATTCGCTACAATAAAAAGATTGCACCGGTAATGCAGTGAGAAATACAATATTGATTAAATTACTAATAATTTGTCTTTATTCTGTTCATACAGGAATACAGGTATACTGAAAGTTTTTTTTACATTAAATAGAAAATAGAAAAAAATACAGCAAATATATCTTCTATGTTTTATATAACAAAATGTATGTTTATTTATTTATTTATTTATTTATTTTTTGTTAAAAGGAGACAGGAGATGATTTAAATGAAAAAGCCAGCATAAAAGGTAAGAGTATAAATCAGACAAAACACAGCTCATGTACTGTACATATGAGAAACTTCAGTGACATAATATAATATCCTTCAATAGCCATGAAAAAGCAATACTCAACATTTTTTGTGCTTGTACAAGCTGAAACATAATGCTTTTCTTCAATGTGTTTTCACTATCAGTTGTTGGTGGCAGGACAAATGCTGAGACAGTCCGTTTGGAAGAACAAGTCGTAAATACGTGACTGCAGTTTCCAGACTTGTCTTCTCATTCTCTAAATAATTTGTCCAGTCCAGCAGACAGAGCCACAAACTGTCCTTTAAACAAACTGAGGAACCTATTTGACGGCGACAGCTCTGCTTATGCTGTGCCAATAAGCCTCAGAAAACAGTGACAATACCAGTGTTGCAACAATATGAACATGAGGAATATTACAAAACTGTGATAACACATTTTTTACTTACTTTTGCATTAGTATTTTTGATTAATTCCTTAAATGTATTAATTTTGCATTATATGAAATTTTCAAACACTAATGAATGTTCACTTACAATTCATGCATATCTGTGTTTTTTTCATGAATTCCACAGCAATTACTTTTGTTATTATAAAATGTCAGTATTCTATAACAGTTCATTCTGATTGTATTTGTAGTTGATAGTGGTTTGAATTTGAATTAAAAAAATCACATTTGGCATCAGGTCCTTTGGCTACACCAACCCCTTTTACCACTTTGGCTTAAAGATATCTGCTAAAGAGCGTTTAATCAGGAAAATATCTGTTGTGTACAAACATCAACAAGCAGTTTTACATACATATCTTAAAGACATTTTCTAAATGTGTATTTAACATCTGATAGGAGATGTCTTTTAGAGACATATTGCAAATTAGCAAACACTCTAAAAAACATCTTGCAGATGTAAATGCAGAAATCAAATAGACGTCTCTGAACGTGTACCATCAGGGAAGCATGTCCCAGCCAGGTTTCAGAACTTGTTGGGTTCTCCTTGAAACATTTCTATTGTGGCCTGCTACTTGTGTTGTCAAACATACTTCTTGCAGTGGTCAGTCATCACTCATAGTAAGAATCATGCTACAACATTGCGCAAATTCTGGTTGTGAAACCGTTTAGATTTAAATTCCCGAAGAAATTCACGATTCCCGATGTTGAGCACGCTAGTTGGCGACAGAACTTAACTTTTACTAAACTAACTTAGTAAAATGATGAGTGTTGCTTCTTTTACTTGGTCCTCCATGAATGCAACCAAAAGGGAAACCACAACGACCACAGGGTTTTCATTGCGTCCCATCTTCTTAGTGACCATCGCAGCCAGCTGACAAATTAAACTTTTGCCGTATTCTGCAGCACGCGAAAAACGCGTAGCCTACCATATACACGCAAAAACTATTTTTGGCGTATAAATGGTACGAGAAATTACATTTGTGGTATAGATAGTTATATGTATAAACTCAATATTACACGTTTTTACTGTAGGCTACTTTTAACGTTTTCACTCACTTTTAACTCCACTCAATTGGATAGACCTACAACCAATCAAAGCAACGCAGTAAATGATGTATGTTGAGCACGCTAGTTGGCAACAGAACTTAACTTTTACTAAACTAATTGCGTAACTTTTACTAAACTAATTACTAAACTTAGCAGGGTGATTATATATTTACGGGTACATTTCAAGTCCATGGGTTGTATTTATAATTTTTACTGAATATTCACTTCAAGCAATGATCACTTTTATATTTGGGCACATTTCTCTTTATTTCACACAGAAAAGTAAACCAGTTCCATAAGTTAATTAGGAGAAAATGTACACGCTGTACTGGAAATTGCAGTTTTTGTGCTGTCCGACTTGCTAAAAGTCAAGTTTTCCCTTTCAAATTAACACTTACAATACATGTTTTTGTATATTATTTTCATCTTTATTTGTTAAAAAAATCATTAAAATAAGGCAAATGTATTTTAAAAACTAATTCACTCATTTATATCTATTTAATTATTAACTTTATGTTTGTCAGAGAAATCTTTGTTAACTGTGTTACCCATTGACAAATCCCCTATAAATCAGCAATGGTTTGTTCCAAAGTCACATGTCCAACATCATGTGATGTCATGTCCTTCAGTGGTGAAAATTTTAAATACATTGTGTTAAGTTTCTACTCCTCCTCTTTAATTTTGAATCATTATTATTGTCTACACATAGAGTAGATGAATTGCTCGTCAACCGTGTTACCAACATAGTCTTGTGTACTTACTTTAGATATTATATTTACAAAAATGCAGAGAAAATATATAAAAACACGAGTTAATCAAGGTAATGTGGGGACATGTTCAAGGTCTACAGTTAGCACAGGGCCCTAAAATTGAAGAAATCTCAACTGTTACTTGTCAACTGTGTTACCCATCAAGTAACACAGTTGATGGATTCACATGGTTGACAATGTTGGCTGGGTTTCTTGTCATAGTTTATGCCTATATTGAGTACTGTTGATAAAAACATTCATTAACTATTCTTATTACAGAAGAATGACACTGTAAAATATGGAAAAGTGTAATTACATAGTAATAGTTATTTTATAAAAACATGCAATTGACATTATTTGATTGATGACATTAGTATTAACAGCATTTTTTTCAAAATTGATGTTTGTTTTCTCCATTGATTCAAGAAAGTTCATTAATTACTTGTTGCTGACGCTTAACAAAATAAAAAGGTTTTATTTTAAAGAAAGTTTTCTCTTTTTCTGCTAATGCATCCTGTCAACTGTGTTACTCATGTCAACCGTGTTACATGTGATTATTTGTGTCATAAATCTTTAAATGTAGGCTAAAATTTAATACAAAAGATAAAAAGGACATCTCTAGAATGAACAGTATTACATAAAGATGTTTAATAACTCTGAATTCAGTGTAATGGAGAATTATGTTGAATACATATCCATCCTTGATTATATATCTACCAAAGAATATCCATTATTCAGTTTAAAATTCACATTTTTTAAATCAGTTAGACAGACAACCTCAAAACCCCTGGTGAATATAGACTTAAGAACTTTCAAACAAATGTTTTATCATGTGTAGTACCTGATTTATGTCTTCTATGACACTACTTTTGTCTGCAACACAGTTGACAAAACAATGAATCAAATATTTAATTAAATTAAAATATTTAAAAAGCAATTTGAGCTTAAGCTTGCAAACTAATGAATTTAAAACAATATTAGGGTATATTATGGAAACAAATAAATTATTTTGCAGAATTGCATAGTAATTTTTTTACTTTTTTCTTGATCTGAAATATACCCCTAATTAGATAATCACCCAGTAAAATAACGAGGGTTGCTTCTTTTACTTGGTCCTCCATGAATGCAACCAAAAGGGAAACCACAACGACCACAGGGTTGAGTCCCATGATCTTCTTGTGACCATCGGAGTCATGCTGATAAATTAAACTTTTGCCGAATTCCGCAGCACGCGAAAAACGCGTCGCCCAACATATACACGCAAAAACTATTTTTGGCGTCGGCCCTACATTAATGAATTGCTACATTGTTGCATTTTTGTACGTTGTGTAACTAAAAAATCTTCGATACCAAACACGACTTGAAATATTTTTAACTTTGAAATATTGAAGACAGTGAAACGTTGGTGTGAACACCAGAAAAGTTTCCCGTGTGTTATGGACTTAAACAGACTGTTCTAGCGCTAAAAACTAATTTGTGTCCCCAAAACAAAACAAAAAAGACAGTGTCATATATGGGGTGGAAAGGGGGAGGCTTCTGTGATGGTCCAATTGACATGGCGACTCCTAACACCGCCCCAGTTAGTTGACACCTTCAGTTTGGAAGTTGGTCAGAAATCAGGATTTTTCTCCATAGAATTCATATGCAAACGAGTCGACCTTCAACGGTAAGCGTTTTCAATGTATTAAATCGAGATTGCTCGATGACGTGACTGACTGTTACATTATATTTAATGTTTTTGCGTGCAAATTATGAAGCCGCTGTTTAGAGACACCGTTATGCATCATGAAGCCGCTGTTTAGAGACACCGTTATGCACAGTGAAGATATCCTCATATCTTTTTAAAAGATCCACTGTGTTTGAGAGAGATAAACTGTAATCTATTTAAGCTAGGTTTTTATTTAATGATCCTAAATAGCCTTTCTTACGATGAGACTATTGTATCAAACATAACTAGATTAAGAATGTCATAAATATTTCAAGAAGATTTCTTAAATTGTATAGGCTACAAATAAGTTTTAGGTTTGCCAACTGAGACACAACAGTATGGGTTGCCAGATCTGCGCAAAAAAATAAAAATAAAACAGCGGTTAGAGGATCAGTGCGCCAACCAAGTATAAGGCTGTGTCCGAATTCGCCCCCATATTATTACATATGTTGGTACACTTTTATTGTAGAACTTTGTTTACAAAAATATATAAAAATAAATAAATGCCTATTTAGCCCAAGCACATAGCCTACCGGTAGCTGAAATAACTCTTCAATAATAATAATAATAAAAAAGAGAGAACTGGGTGACTAAAATCAGCTTGAAAATAAATAATATATCATGAAATGAACACCCCGATGGAGTAAAACCTATCCTGCTTATATCGTTGAGGTTCAAACTCCGGTCCGGCACTTGGCACAAGCTTAGGGCATAGGCTACAATGCATACATGTGTAACATGTGTTTGGGCCGTGCTAGCCGATATTAACCAGTCATCAATATTAGCTAGACTAAATTAAATAGCTCAATTAAATCTTAAAAGTCTAAAGTTTAGGGCTGTGAAACAATTAATTGCATCCAAAATAAAAGTTTGTGTTTACATAATATATGTGCGTGTAGTGTGTTTAATTATATTGTATATACACACACATGCATATATTTCAGAAATATTTGCATGTACTTTATATACATTTATACAAAATGAATACCATACATAAATATAAATATTCTATATTTTAATAACACATTTTTCTTTTTCTTTTCATTAATTGCGATTAATCGTTTCACAGCCCTACTAAAGTTCGACTACAGGAGCTGGTGGTCAGTAACAACACAGAAACAGGAAGTTAAATTTGGTATATATTGAAAAATAGTTAAACAAACATAATTGCAACCAAAGATTATGTATGTGAACACACAAAATTAAGGTCATGATCTGAGCATGCTAAGTGGCCTTAAAAAAAGTCACACTTGTGGTCTGGGCTGGGTCTTTGGTAAAAAAAAATGACCCCCATAGAAAATTAATGGGAAATTGACAAAAACACAATTCACATTTTTTTTTTTTTTTTTTTTTTTACATTTTTTTAAATAAAAAAATCGTTTTTTTTATATAAAAAAGTAAAAAAAACACTCTATATTCAAATCCACAAAAAATGTGTTCAAAAACATCTGGGGAATTCACATGCTTCTCTATAGAGAGCTGTACATGCCATCTAGTGGTTACACCATGATTCTACACTTTTTCTTTACTGTAACCAGATGGTGCTAATTTTCTTCAAAAAATATTTTTTTCTGAAGGCCTAGACTCTATATTAAGCTAAAATACTGCATTAATCATTTTTGGGAAAAAAAAAATTATTTATATATTTTTTTTACATGGCAAAAATAGACCATAAATATTGCATAAATATTAATAAATTCAATGAAATTGTCTCAAAATACTAAATTACAAAGAATAAATATTATAGAACAAAAATAAATTGCATTGGTTTTACTGGGATGGAGGAAGTTTAATTTTTAGGTGTCCGGTCTCTTTTTACTGGGAAGATAACAAGTGTGACCACGAAACGAAGAGCACATGAGGGTTAAGTGCACTTTTTGGGGTTATTGTTCAAGTCAGATACAATGATGAAGATTACAAAAAAATTAAAAAGAAAAAAAAAACTATCCCCATGATGTTGACATTCATCAAGACACGCGCAACAACCCACAATGGTTTTTTATGAAAGTTTATGTTGATTAATCCATAGGTTATTGTTCATCAGATGAAAAGATATACATGAGGGAATGAAGCGCTAAGTCTATGGAGAAGTGTGTGGGGGACAGGCTGCAGACAACTTCCCTACCAGACCAACAGAGCGGCTGTTCAGTGGATGTGGCGTAGATGAGATGATCGGCTCCCAACCGTAGTAATTTACCATCATTTATCTCCAGCCAGAGAGAAAGAACCTGGCCTATAGTACACAACAGGACCAGTAAATAAGAGCTGAATTTGAACAAGGTTTGCATTACATTTTGTAGCTCAATCCATACTCAAATTTCACTCTCATTACCCAACTCTAGATCCTTACAAAATAAATGATAAATGTACAACCTACACATAATAAACATAAAATCAACACAATCAAAAAACAATATTGAAGTTGCATCACAAACTTTAATCAATTAAACCAATATTACGTTAACCCAATTGCCTTAGTGCATAAACACACTTAATACAAAGTAAACAAATCCATTTGTAAAAATAAAAATACTTCAGCCAATTCTTCATAACAACATACAATGAATCCAAACATTTGCCTAAAGCAGGCAAGGCTAATAATATCAATGTTCAGTGCCACCAATTAGCATAGCTCAATCTCATTCATTCATTCAGAGTACTCACCAGTTCATCTCGAACATAACGTTTTGGCGACAATTCCGGCGAAGAATTCCCCACAGCCAGTAAGTTGTTCTAAAGAGTTACAATAATAAGATTTATTTAAAAGCATAAATCGATAACAAGAGTAAAAAGTTTGTAAAACACAAACCTGTTCACAGCCTTCGATCGACTTCCCCACCTCGCGGCGGCCTGATTAGTGATTAAACACTCCAGACGCGATTTGCCAAGCATAGACACATGACCGGGATTACGTTATCACGGTCACACACGTACTCCGCGCAAATGGATCAATCAATAACTACATATACATAAATATAGGCCTATAACAATTCATTATTACTATTATATACCATATATAATATACATTGAAAGGATTACAGTTTTGAACCTGGGTTGAGCATATTTATTTATAAAGAAAATTTTATTTATATGGTAGGCTATATTTCATTTTTTTTTAATTTAGATAAACTAGAAGGTATGTTTAATTTACTTTTTTTTATTTAGAAATGTAAGTCAATGAAAATTGTCTGAAGCCAGAGCCAATAGAGTGGTACAAGTATGACACCACTTTGCTTCCCTCGACAAAACCCAACAGGATTTTACCATAGGCTGTTGTCTAATTTTTTTTAAACAATCTCTGTGATTAACAAAGGTTTATGATGCTTGCACGTTTTGTCCACCAAGATAATTATCACATTTATGAATGCCAAAATGCAGTTGCTAAGTAGTAAGTTATGTAAAAGGTATGCCATAAACAAACTACTCTACGGTCCCACAAATTCAACGTCACAAACATTTTCGGTCTGCAGCTCTACTTGGAGAAACTGGCTCAAATGAATAAAAGAAGAGAAGCTGTCCTAGACTACCTATAGGCTTATGCCTATCCCAGGATCTGCCACTTGGGTCTATATATAGGCTACACTTTTTTCCCTCACAATTTAGAGCATGTCCAATCCCCTAAAAGTTAAGCTCCAACTCCAATTTAACACCCTTGAACCAGCTAATCAAGGTCTTACTTGGCTTAGAAACTTCCATGCAGCTGTTTAGAGGCAATTTAAAGGTACTCTGAAGGAACATTGAAGTCTGCAGGACAGTGACCCTCCAGGACTGAGGCCCTGTTTACATCTGGTGTTACAGTAGGAGGCGTTTTTGTCGATCGGATCACAAGTGGTTGACGCTAAATACAGGTGTAAACAGGGTCTCAAAAGTTATGAGCTTGTTCAATTTCGACAGCCTTGATTTGGACACTTGATTTAGAGTACAAAAATAACTGTTTAATGGTTCATAATTAGTAAGAATTCTGACTGGCTGGTAATATTATTCTAGCTAACCAGTGAATATGTTAAAAATAATAAGGGAATAAAATAGACGTCTCTGTTGGATCCTTAAAATGGATTGTATTATGAGACTTAAAGAGATAGTTCACCCAAAAGATAGTTCACGGAGTTGAATGGGGGTAAGTAAATTAAATGACTTAATTTTCATTTTTGGCTGAACTAACCCTTTAACCACAAACCATGCAGTTTTTCCACAGCAATATCGCAGAAATATTGCCTTAAATCGTATCTTGCCTTAAGGTCGCCAATCTTGTTCTACTAGTAAGATTTACCTGCTTGTTCCAACCTGAAAATTAATATGTTTGGCATTGACAGTTTACTTGATTTGATCTGTTTGAACTTGTCTTTTGTTCATGTTTAATGTATGTAAGTCAGGGCAAGTTTGATTTAAACATTTGACCAAAAAAATGTTTTATGTATTTGGATCTTTGTTTTATACATACACATTCATTGCGTATTGCATCAATTGTTTGGGAAAATTAATAAGTTCCAGAAATAAAGGAGACTAACTCTTATATCAGCACTTTATTTATATTTATGTTGATATAGAACTCAGTACTGTCATTTTGTCATTTCAGCTTTTTTCCTGAATGCAGCTGTTGGAGTATTGCTATGTGTGCACCTGCAGAGAAACTTAATTCATCTCCAGGAATATTGGTTACAAGAAAACTTTTAGTGCCAACCCATTTGGCCAGTGGTGGCTCTGGTCATAACTTTGTTTAATATGCTTAAGGAACCAGCACATGGTTCTACTTGTCTCCACTTTAAAACGGAATAAATATATCTTTATTTCACTTTATATCAATATGATTAAGTTAGGATTTATCTTATCCATTGCTGCAGTTGTCACTTTGAACTTCGAACTGTGCCTCAGCACATGTGCTGGTGCTGAATATGAGGTTAATGGAGAATGCTGCCCCATGTGTTTGCCAGGTATACATTGTGTAATTTGTTTCTGCCTTATGAAAATACTGAATGAGTAACAATGCTTAAAAATCTGATGTTATTAGGCAAAGTTGTGTTTTCAAATAACAGTAAACTGAAAGGAAAATTTTTGTTTGATTTTACAAAGATTTGCATCTAAAAACTGCAATTGAGAAATGATCACTTGAGAAAGTAAAGCAATCCCTGCTGAAAAATCCTAGAGTGACTCAGGATAGTTCATGTTTTTCATATTTTATCTTTGTAGGAAGCCATGTTTTTCAGCATTGCACTGAATATTTCAGCACCACTTGTGATTCATGCCCTGCGTTAACTTACACAGATGAACCCAATGGACTCACAGCCTGTTTTCCCTGCTCTCTGTGTGATCCAGGTGAGCATGTTTCACAATATGAAGACTTTAAATAAAGAAGCAATTTTTACAGAAAATTAAAAAGTGTGTTACGGTTTCCACAGGACTAGGGGTAAGAATAAAGAGAAGCTGCACACGCTATGCAGATACTCTCTGTGAGCCACTGGAGGGATTTTACTGCTTTGAGCAAAATAAAGGCAGCTGTACATATGCTGTGCAACACTCTGAATGTCACCCTGGACAATATATCATACAAGCAGGTGGGTGATGTGTATCTGTGTAGAATATTTGGAAATACGAGAATAGAAATTGGCCATTATTAGTTTTGCTAAACATGATGACCGACACAAGTAGTACTTGTAATGCTAGACTCTTATTAAAACAGTTATTGTCTTAATGTCCTTAAAGGAACAGCATTCACTGATACGGATTGTGGTAACTGTGCAGAAGGCACTTATTCTAATGGGTCTTTCACTACCTGTCAACCACATTCAAAGTAAGTGATTATCATACATTTTTAAAGTGTGAAAAAGATTGTTTTAGTAAAGACTACAAATTCTAATTTGCTCTCTTACAAATGTACAGATGTGAGACTGAGGGACTTCAAGAAATAAAACCAGGAACAATGTCATCTGATGCTGAATGTCGGAATTCAACAAGTGTTAAAGTTTTTTACAGTATTTTTAAATGGTTACACGCAATTTCTGAAACTGTGCCTTAATTTCTTGAAACTCATGCACACATGATGCAAAACATCCCACATCTCTTGCAAAAGCACTTCATTAAAAACTATTTTAACTCTTCCAAAAAATCATGTGTTTGTGCATAGGAACTCTACACACGAACCATCAAATTATTACATGGATAACACACAGATGTGGAAAATGTAAAGAGTAGCTATGTAGGCCTAGTGCTTGTTCAGTGTGCAGTGGAGTGTAGAGTTTGTCATAGCACTCAAACATACAGGGGCAAAAATACACTACAGTATGTATGCATTTTTTTTCCACAACTGATATTTTACAGTTATTGAACTGAACTGAATCAACACTGACTTGAACAGAATAATGAAACTATTGGCTTGTTAGAGCTGCTTATTTGGAGAATTTGAATTTGTTAAAATTGCGAAGCCATAGAAACACAAATAGAGATTACTTGACTTGTATGTATGTTCAGTATATATTTACAAAATAAACAGAAATCTGTGGGTAAAAATGCGTTTGTCTCTTAAAACATTGCAATCATTTTGATTTCTAGGTGATAAAATTAGGTATTTACACCATAAACAGAAATGCAAGAGGTCAAATGTTTTTAATTCAATTCTCAAAGTGTTTTGATTTTTAAGTGAACAAGTTATGTGTAAGTGTTGTCACACATGAATTTAGGTGTTATCGGTAAATGAGTTTGGCATTTGTGTTTCCCAAGTGAAATGGAAAAGCTGTTGGTTTGAGTGATGTGTCTAATGTTGAGAACTGTTTAGCGAAAAAAGTTTGTTTACAACTGAATGTAAAGCAGATAAAGTGCTTGCAGTTTTACAGACTTGGTCTCAACATTAGGTACATGAGTGAATGGTTTTACTGAGTGGTCCTCAAGCAAAATAAGTTGTTTACTTCTTCATGTTCACTTATCATACACCCTAAAACATGCAGCCAGTAGTAGAAAAATCTCCAAATCACAATCAGAAAAGGCTCCTCGGCAGCTAAAAGATCTTTATTGCTTAAAAGCCAGTTAAGGAACTCGTTAAAAGGAGTTACTGAATTATATGACTTATTTAATAGCCTAATAGTTTTGTCCCCTTTAAGGAAGCCATGAAAGACAAATTCTTCATAAGAATTATAAACTAAAGTATAACTAAAGTATGTTTGAACATAAAGCCTTGTGTTCTCAGCAGCCAAAAGTATCTGAACTAACCAGAAATGTCTACATTTTATAAAGCAGGTATGACTGAAGTCCAGTAATTTAAGTCCTTGAAACAAAACCAAAATAACAACAATGACTTTGCTATTATTAATGATATGACTATCAGCCTCAATCATTTTTTTATGTTTATAAACACTAGTCAGTGGGACTAACTTTTTGCTCAATTTTGAATTTGTATTGATTGTTACTTAAATGTAGCCTATTCGTTACTATAGGGAAACTGTATCTTTTTTAAGAGACAGTGTGAATGATCACAGTGGGCGCAATGGGAATTTGTGTAGGCTACTTTTGTATTTAGTGATTTCCGATTTATTAAACTTCTCAAATCCAATTTTTTACAAGCACCAAAGACATGTGTTTTTGTCTACTAATTTAATACTAATTAATCAATTTGAACAGTTGGCATGTTAACAATCCACTGAACAGTTAAGTTTCCATCCCTCGCTACAATTAAATTTGGCACTATCCTTTTAGGCTACCTCTGCCGGTTGAACTGGGATATGCTATTCGGGATATGGAGAAAATGAAAGTAAGTAGGTCTGTAGCCTACTTGTCCACAAATGTCGGAAGTCAGGAAGGATTATTCCTCAAGAATTCCAAAATAATTCCGAATAAACTTTAGCGGTAAGAACTTGTGTTTTTGACTGGTACTTGGTTTACGTAGGCTACAATAAATATTTTGTGTGATATCGTGAAGGCTATTAGGCCTGCGTAGCAAAACATAATCTAGGCTATCTCCTGATCCAGGCCTATCGCGATGCTTTATAAGAAGAATATAAAAGTAATTGGAGGCTACAAATGTAAATGGCACTAAATATGGTAATACATTTGTTTAGGCTTTATTATAAAACAAAATAGGCTAAAACCTGGGGTAATCCTATGTGAAAGTGAACTTCTTTGATCAATAACTCGTGAGCTAAACGTTGCTACTATACACATAACACATCTTTTCAATCGTAGTAACTTAGATAAGCAGCTACTATGTAATTTTCTTTAAAACGAGCTTTTTCGCAGTGGACAAAAGAAGGGACTTACCAGAAGGGACCGTCTGCAAAGTGCAAAACCCCGAAAAGCGTTACCATAAACAAACAGTCAATAATTCGCATCACTGCTGATTTTTTTTAAACAATATGCAATAAATTCAATGTAATAACTGCATTAGGTTTATTACCATTCAAAATTAGGCAGTACAGCTGTCTGTCTACATACGATTGAAATGGTGTAGGGAGGGGGTGGGGGGCTACAGGACATGGTGCCCGGGTCTTCTGAATTCTTAATCCGTCCCTGTGTGGAACACTCCATGTTACATGACAGGAAACTGAAAATTAAACAGAAGTCCACAAACAAGCACATGTTTTTGGAACTGGCATACCCCAAGTAAGCAATGTCTGGGTTTATCTACCAAAGGTTTAGGGTATATATGATGCAGTTAACCTTGCTTTCTGAAATACCCCCTGTTGTTATTTTTGTTTTGGAAGTTGGAATAAAGCCCTGCTTTATGTATGGTATTTTAAGTAGATGTGTTTGAAACTGTAGCCTATACCATTTCACAAGATGTAAACAACACTGGTCCAGAAACACTTCTTGTTTCAGTTTGTAACTGTTTTCTTTATTTCACATGTAAAGAAAACATCTTAAAGGTGTTTGGTTAACTTTTTGATTCAGTTTTAAATGTTCTGTTGGTTGTATTTTTTCCCCAGCTTTTATGTAGTTTAAAAAAACTGAAACAGGAAGTGCTTCATCTGGACCAGTGTTGTTAACATCTTGTGAAATGGTCTATAGGGCATGATCCAACGAGTTCATTTCCCGTGAAATGCATGTAATGTAGGCTATATGTGTATACAAATGTAGGACAATTAGGAAGCATCTGCCAAATGCATAAATGTTAAATAAAACTGGGTTTAGGTCATTATATCAGGGGTCTCATTTATAAAACTGTGTGTATCCTTACAATAACAGTGTAGCTATTCACAAAAAAAAATATATTCAGACTTATAAAACTGTCCGTACGCCAGAATCTTATAAACGAGGCCCCAGTTATGTAGGAAAATGATTAAGAACTAAATGTAAACATCTACACTTTGCACGCCTTTAAAGCAACACTTGTCATTTTGTCATTTCAGCTCTAAATTAACTGCCTGCTCAACCAGATCAAGTGGAGACATGCAAATGTGTGAACTAATCATGAAAAAAAAATAATCTTGGTCTCCAGGAAACCAAAAGCTCAAAGACCCTGAATATATAAACAACTGATGAGGAATCTAAAGAGTTTCATATTAATTACCTTAACCACCCCTGCTGATGAACTGAACTTCAACCAGCATGCAGATTATTTTACTGTGGTTTGCTTCTACTTCTTTCTGGACTTTTCAAGTTTAAACATAAAGAGCTTGACGGCATCACTCTGTCCTGACAGAAACAAAGTGCCCTGCCTGGATCCATATATAACAATGCAGTTGGCTACTTTATCTAATGTGTTGAAGAAACCATAATATAGGAAGTATGGAGATTAAATATTTGCCTCTGCTTTCAAATCAACCTCTATTGCACCTTATATAAACATGATCAATTTTGGGATTGTTATTTTTATTACTGCTACTTTGAATTCCAAATTGTGTCTCAGCAAATGTGCTCGTGCTGAATATGAGATAAATGGAGAATGCTGCCCCATGTGTGCACCAGGTACAGTATACATTTTTTAGCAGTAGTTCAGTGTAATCCAGGCAACCTATATGTCTTTCTTTGCAATAATTTGTTCTTACATGAAGTATCTCTTTTGTCTCTTTAAAAAAAAAAAAAAACTAGGAAACCATGTTTTTTGGCATTGCACTGTAGATACAAGTACAACTTGTGTTCCATGTTCTGCATTGACTTACATTGAAGAACCCAATGGCTTAGATAAATGCTTTCCCTGCTCTGTCTGTGATGCAGGTGAGTATGTACTCCAAAATAAAGACTTGAAATACAGAAATTTGTTATCGCATATTTTATTCATTTAAGAAAATGTTCTATGGTTTCCGCAGGACTACGAGTAAGAATAAAGAGAAGCTGCACACGCTCTGCAGATACTGTGTGTGAGCCACTGGAGGGATTCTACTGTAGAGAGCAAAATAAAGGCAGCTGTACATATGCTGAGCAACACTCTAAATGTCACCCTGGACAATATATCAAACAAGCAGGTGTTGTTATTTTACATATTGAGGAACAATGGCAATAGTGGAAGGACAACTAGCTTTAAAGTCTCCATGAACCCAGAAGTTGCAACCGACTGTTGTGATTTATCTCAAATATTGAATAGAGGCCAAGGTTTTATTCTTGCGCACCTCCTCTCCATCCTTCGCTCATAGCAGACTGATAGTTGGAGCTTTAAGGATATTCAGCCCAAGCCGTAAAAACTGACGTCATCTTAAAATAAACATCACTCCAAAGTGGAAGCAAACGTTCAGATTTTGATTAACGATTAGATTACCATGACAGACTTCTTTCTATGAATTAACTAGACTAGTAATATGCGCTAACAAAGTAAACTTTCAGTTTTGATTACATGACGACTTTTTTAAAAACAATTATTGGATACAAGAATGATACCAGTTGTAGTTTTTAATGCTAGACTCACATTAAGTCAGTCATTATTTTATTATCCTTACAGGAACAGCATTTACTGATACTGAATGTGTCAACTGCAAGGAAGGCACTTACTCTAACGGCACTTTGACTACCTGTCAACCACATTCAATGTGAGTAGTTAATAGAGATTCACAATTGTTAAAAATGTATAACCGGGTGACCTGATATTCTAACATTGCTCACATTTACAGATGTGAGAGTGAAGGCCTTAAACAAATAAAACCTGGAACAATGTCATCTGACGTGGAATGTGGCAAGTCAGTTCCAGTTAAAATCATCGTTGGAGTCATTGCTGCAATCATTGGTGTTATGGTGACTGCTGTTGGGATCATAATATATTGCAAATTAAAACAGAAAAGAGGTAAGACAGTAATTACATATACATTTCTAAAGTATCAAGTCAAAAAAGGCAAAATATTTAGTGGGTTTTTATGGTCTTAAACATTTTAATCACCAATTACTGGTCAGGAAATTTGCAAGAATTTCACAAAAACTGTGGATAAAGTAACTTAGCACGAACTAGTCTTATAGCTTGCAGACAGCTTTTTACAGGAGGAGTCAGTGTTGTACCACTCAGTCTTGATGTCTTCGAACAGTTCAATAGTTCAAATATTCAATATAGTGTTCAAATCTGAACTTTAACCAGGTCAAAACATGAGCCGGATGGACTTGTTCTCAAGCCCCTTGTCTCAAGGTTGTCTTGGGCAGGAACATTGTCTGAATATTCCTCTTTAGATAACAACTTTTAATTTGTGGGAAGCAAGCCGTCCTGCAATATTCTCCTGCACTCCGAAGCATCATATTATTTTTTTTTTTTACATTGAAGTAGCTCAAAAATACAATTCCAGCAGCTAAAAAGACTCACACAATGACACTTCTTTCTCCATGGTTCACTGTGGCTTTTTAAATATTTGCTTAAATGTTGCTAATTGACATTTTGGAGTATATTATGTGTGTGTGTGTGTGTGTGTGTGTGTGTGTATGCGAATGTATATAGCCTCTTTATAATACCATTTAAAATTGTTCTACAAGTGTAAATGTACTTTTTTTGTTTTAGATTCAAATGGTTACTCAGTACCAATGCAAGAGAGTAATTCCACTGTGACGGAAGGGAGACCAGTACCGGAAGGTGCCTGTGAACCTGTGAGCAAGTAAAAATTAAGCAATGTCATATTCAAATTATATGTGTTATTATTTTTTATAGCCTATATTCAACATAAATAATGTAACAAAGTGGGTGCTTTTTTCTGGCATGAGTCATTTGAAAAGAGATGAAAAAGGACAACAAACCATGCTGATCACCAATTACTCTTTTCTCTCCATAGAATATGCCCTTTCAACATCTGACGGATGAAAGGGAATCGGAAGCGAAAGTGACCTACCGTGCAAAGCAATATTCATCACAAAACAACATGGACACTATCTGACTGTAAATTTGAATTCTGATGGATCTCTGTGTTTTTTTGTCTTTTAAGACTGACACACTTAGTCAATAACGCAAAACAGTGTGATTAAAAATCGCGAATATTATTGGTTTAGAATATTCATACTTTGCACTTTACATCACAAGTGCAGCGTCGTTTTGCTGCTGTTGTCTGTTGGTATGGAGTGGATAATTTGAGTGGATAGGTAGGCTACAATGTTTGACACCCTGCTATAATACAGTTGGCATAAGTTTTTATTTTGTACTACTTATCAAGCTGACATTCGCCAGCAGACAGGGTGTACATATTCACACGATGGAACAGATGTCACTTTGTGTAACATTATAGCAGCAAAAATAAGCAAACGGACCTTTGCGTTGATTATGAAGATATTCCTGTTTTTACAGCGTTGTTGTCCCATCCACTCAGGTGCTGTGTATGGAACACACGTTCCGAGTATGTTAATCTTTTCTTGATATCTAATTTTAACATTCGGTGACATATGGTCTAAATAGTTAATTGATTGTAGTATTGGAAATTTGTAAGGATGCAATGGGCTGTATGCACGCATAAGTTCCGCATTTGACGCAAGGATGCTCGTCCATTTCTGGTTGTGTAGATTTAAGCGGAGGAGAACCGAGGAAAACGGGATTAAGGCAGAGTCTTCAAAATTTACTGTCCTCCCGTCTTTGAAACAAAACGTATATACGTTTAGATGTAATTTTATATATAGTTATGTTTATTTCATATAATTTTAAAAAGAAGCATAAACACAACGAGGGGTGTCTGTGTTATCTGTTTTTGTGACTTACGTTTCTTTTTTATAACCATGGAGTATAAAATTCAATATAAATTCTCGGTATTGCATTGGACTTTACGATCGGCGGAAGTTATCGAGCATCCTTAATCCTTCACCGGAAATACCGCCGTGCATAGAGCCCATAGAGAGCCTAAGTCCCGCCCCTTCGCTTCCGGCTCATGGGACCTTATTTCGGAAAAAATATGAATGGAAGTCAATGGGGAGAGACAACTTATCTTTTTATTCCGTCTGAACTGTGCCCTGAATTACACATATGATGTTTGTCAATTTAAAAGATGATTCTCAAAGTCAAAAACGTCGCAGTTTGTCATACAACAGAAGAGTAACATTTAGTTTTATGTGAAAATCGCTCTGTGAACTACATCTCCCAGGAAGAGAAACGAGATCCGCTGCTCGTGTGTGTGCAGTCTGGTACAAAACACTCAGGTAGAACGAAGTAACGTTACGATTATAACGTAAGACTGTAGAAACAATAACAGACAGCCTCAGTAAAGTTAGCTTTATTCATTGAGAGAAAATGTGCGCCTTTGGGGTTTGTAGTCTTTGTAATTACGCATTTTCACAGTCTTATACCTCAACGGTTTTACATCAAACTGCGACTTTCTTTACTTTAAAATTTATCTTTTAAATTGACAGACATCATATGTGTAATTCAGGGCACAATTCAAACCAGATCAAAATATTTGTTGTCTCTTGCCATTGACTCCCATTCAATATTTTTTCTACGTTAGGTCCCATGGTGGTCGACCGGAAGGGGAGGGACTTAGGCTCTCTATTCTTCTTCTTCTTCTTCTTTGGGTTTTAACGGCAGCTGGCATCCATTTAGTTGCATTACTGCCACCTTCAGGCTTTATTTATCCTTTATTTCCATTCATACTAAATCCTCCTATCTAATCCAGTCTCCCTCAGATAACCTAATATCCATTTCCTACCCTCCACGCTTTCTCCATACTCTAATAAACTTTTTACATTGTTATCAACCCGCCCTATTTTTTTTAATTGTGCTATCATTTCTTGTCTTTCTACATTATATTGTCTGCATGTTATAAGTATATGTTTTACTGTTTCCATCTCCTGGCAATGTTCACACATTCCTGTTGGATGCTTTCCTATAATTAAAAGTGTACTGTTAAGGTTGCTATGTCCAATTCTCAGCCTGCTAATTATCATCTGTTCTTTCCTATTTGTACCCCTATTTCTTGATATACCTACTTTGCCTTGAATTTCATGTAAATGTCTCCCTTTTATTGCATTATCCCAACTCTGTTGCCATTGTTGATTTATACTTTTCCAAACTATGCTTTTCCCCTCTGACTTGGATAGTTGAATATTGACTTCTACATCTGTTTTTTTAACTGCTGCTTTTGCCACCTTATCTGCTTCCTCATTCCCCTGAATGCCTGAGTGTGCAGGGACCCATAAAAAATTGACATGCTTCCCTTGTCTTGTTATTCTTGTGTTCATATTTAAGACTTCATACAGCAAATCTAAGTGACTTTTAGTTATACAAGTCTTCATACTTATAAGAGCTGACACAGAATCACTACATATTACTATTTCCTTATCCCTACATTGTTCTGTCCACTCCAACGCCATTAGAATTGCAAACAGTTCAACTGCAAACACACTCAAACAATCCGATGTTCTTTTGCTTAATTCCACCTGATATCTAGGAATAACCACTGCTGCCCCTGTTGCATCTGTTTGTATGTCCTTTGACCCATCTGTGAAAATCTGAATACTTTCCTTGTACTTACTTTCCCTATAACTATAATATATACTAGTTAAACCAACATTTTTATTATTGTTTTTAATCTTAAGTAGTTCCAAATCTATACATGGTACTTCTAATTCCCAAGGCTCTCTATTCCCCTGGCTGGCCACTTTTTGTTAGTCACGTGACTGCACAGTTTGAAATTCCACGTGACAGAGTCTCGAGTCTCCACCCTGTTCTTGATCTGAATTTCCTCAATTTTTTTACAGTCTATGGTATTTCCGCTTTTAATGTATTATGGCGATTTTTATTGCATACGATCGTCTTTTGATGTAAAGACTACATTAATGGAGTATCAGTAGGATATCGAAGACTCGCGCTACTTTCGGTCTGCCAGGCAGCGAGAAGATGTCGTCTTGTCATAAGGAAAATATAAAATGGTGGATGGAGTTTACACGTAGACAGTAAAAGAAAGAGTGAACATGAAAGTCACTTGTCTCTTTTGCATATCTGGTAAGATCGATGACCAAAACACGGTTGTCAGACAATCAACTGATCATAATCGAAATTTTTAAAAACGATGACAAAGGACCCATGGCGAGGGCCTCAGGAATCAGGAATCTGACACTATCACTTTGTCAGATAAGTTATATAAATATGGCGTATCAATTACTCGAGAGTTTAACGTCGTTACTACATAAATAACCCATCTTTTCAATCGTAGTAACGTAGACAAGCAGCTACAAACTAATTTTCTTCAAAAACGAGCTTTTCTTCGCCGTGAGCAAAATAATTGATCTCTATGCGCAGGCGTCTAAGATCACCAAAGGGACCGTCTGTAAAGTGCAAAACCCGAAAAGCTTTACTATTACAAATAATCATATGTTCAACTTTACACACTGTAGTCACCAAAATCAGTTCACATAACACACATGCTTTCTTGATGGTTATACTCATGCGAGTAATTTCCTATAGGGACAGGGGGATATGCCCCTCTCCCTCTTTTTGTTATGATTTTTTAACTAAAACTAATTTTTACCTGTTGTTGCTGTGGTTTCATCGCCATCTGTGTTTCAACAGCTATAGCTGCTCCTAAGAACGTTCTAAGAGCTATTATTAGAGTGTGGGCACGCCGGTGGCGGCTGGTGAAAAATATTGTGGGTGGGGCTGTGTGTTGTTGGGGGGCTGATGCAAATTAAATACATCATGATCTTGGGCTAAGCCACGCCCCTTCCACTCACTCGGACAAACACGGCACGGGCGATATGGCACAGTAGGAGACGTTTCACAGGAGGAAATTGGTGATTTTTGGAGACAGGAAAATTATTTATTATCTTGAAGTCACCTAAAGGGCCTTATATGCTTTGGAGGGATATATTAATAATTTTATTGTTGAAAAGATCGATGAAAAGCTTCAGCTCCAGGCAGAGATGTACAAGTCAAAATTGTTTTTTCTTCCAAAATATATGTTGTATAACCATCAGGACAACAGTGAAGTGTAAAGGGATTGGCAACGATTAATCGCGAAACTTTTAATCCAAAATAAAAGTTTGTGTTTACATAATGTATGTGTTTGTAGTGTGCGTAAGTAATTTGTATATATAAATACCCACACATGGACATATATATTTAAAAAAATGTGTTTTTAATATATCAAATATTTATATATAATATTAATTGTGAATAAATATATATAAAATATATACATGCACATTTTTCTTAAATATATACATGCATGTGTGGGTATTTATATATACAAATTAATTATACACACCTCACACTCATATATTATGTAAACACAAACTTTTATTTTGGATGCGATTAATTGCGATTAATCGTTGCCCATCCCAAAGTTATTAAATAATTTTAAAATTAAAATGTCATAAAAATTATGCAAAAAGACATTTATCTTAACTAAGTGTTGTAGTATAAAAAGCAGGACAGGAGTGATGTGAATTTGGCAACAATACAGGGAAGTTATCGATTTTTATTTTATTTTTGAAGAATAAAAGTGTTGTGGCGATTTCGGTTTCAACCCGTTACTGGTGTCTAGTATGTTTAACAAGTGTTTTCTCTGAAAATTCTTTCATAAACGGTTTAGAAAATATTCTATGAAGCACTAGATGGTTCAACTGTGTTCAACTTATTTTGTCTTCGCAGGTTTTTGTATTTTTCTTGCTCTTGGAAATCCTTGTGGTCCAAATGAATATAAATCTGCAGAAGGAGAATGTTGTCCAATGTGTAGTAGAGGTAAGTGCAAGTAATGCAAAGCACAAACACACAATGAGAGACACTAAGTAAGGCAAGGTTTCCTTTTAAGGTTTCCTTTTTGTTTTGTGATCCTACATTATACAAAATACTCCCAAAACAATTATTAAATTCCACATCCATAGTAAATTACATGGATGCACTCTAATGCAAAATAAAACCAAGTACATATCTAACTAATATTTTACATTCTTCACTCTACACTCTTTCTAGATACCTACTGCTATTGTTTGATGGTACTGTCTCATAACCTATGCAGTTGTGCTGATGGTATACTGTCATCTCCACCTACAGTTTACCATCTGCACAACTATAGAGAACTTGCATGTATATATGTGAGCAAGAGTGTCATTACATAGACTGTGTGATAATGACATACGAGTGTGTGGTTTTTTTTTTTGTTGTTGTTGTTTTGTTTAGTTTTTTTCAGGAGATCCTTGAATTAATTCTTATTCATCTTATTTTTATGTGTTGTTATTTGCTGTTTGTAGGGTATATGGTAGTGTCTGACTGCACTAGTGAAATGAGTACCACCTGTACTTCCTGCATTGCAGAAACATTCATCAGTGAACCCAGCGGTCTTAAAAAATGCTTTCCTTGCAGTCACTGTACTAAAAGTACATTTAATTTTTTTGTGTTTCTTTTACCTTTGAAATTAGTATTTTTTGCATTTTTGCCCTTATATGAAAGTGTTGCTAATTATGCCGTTTTAGGTCAAGGTCTTTACATTCAGAGTGAATGCACTAAAATAAGAGACACCATCTGTGATGTACTTGATGGATATTACTGCATTGATTACTCCAATTCACAGTGCACTCATGCTATAAAACACAGGGATTGCCAACCAGGACAAGAAATAAAAACACCAGGTATTGTTTCTCAATGCTTAAAAACAATTTTTAATTTCCCCTACATAATTTTGTCTAAAACATTCTACATTTTAAGGTTAATTTATGAAAATGTTCACTCTCTGTGTACAGGGACAAAGACATCAAATACAGAATGTAAAAACTGTTCCTCTGGGTTTTATTCTTCTACCGGGCTGAACTGCACCAAGTGGACAGAGTAAGTGAAGTGTTATTATGGCTTGCGTTGACTCACGGACGAAGGCTTGTATGCAGAAATGTGTCGGAGTGTTTTTAATGTTGATTATGACCAAGCCATAGTAATAAAGGCTTTTTAACTTTTCTAAAGAGAGTGCCTAGGCTGTTCCTGTTTATTGTTATTATGTCTTGTTTGAATTTCTGTTATGGATTATTACTATTATTGATTATTATTGTTGTCATTTTTCCTAAGCTGTGCAGCCAGAAATGAGATTCAAAGTGAAGATGGCAGTCCAGTAAAAGATGTCAAATGTGTACAGCAGAGGAAAAGAAACCATCATGTAGCTCTCTGTCCTCCTGTCATATGTGCAGTTGTTCTAGCAGTACTATATGGAAGGCCATGCTTAGGTCGAACAGTCAATAATGGTGAGTGGAAACAAGTTATTTTTTACTAAATTTGTGTCCAAGTTCTCTTGAAGCAATTTTATTTTAAAGTAAAAAACTATTTAATGCTTATTGATCAACTTACATTTTGTGGAGTCCTGTAGAGTCAATTTAATAAATCTAATTTGAAAAATACCTTGTGAGAAATACGGCAGTCTTTCCAAGCCTGTATGACTGGCTTTCGTCTGTAAAACACAAAAGATATTTCAATTACTTTTAATGAAAGTCAGTGGGCTTTGCTGTTGTGTGGATTCCAGTTTTTGCTGCAATAAATCACTACCTAGTCTCAACATCAAGTGCCATGTCTATGGACCACCCACAGTCTCTTTACTGACTTTCTGATGCATATTGCATCAAAACCTTTTTAGTGCTAATGTGTTACTGTTTAGTGCATAATTCATAGTCTAGGGCTATAACAGAAACAATTATTTAAAGTGCATTGTATGCTTTTTTTAAACTGCATATGTAATTTCTTTTGTTTTCCAGATGACAAAAGAAATAGGGTAAGTTTTTAACCATTAATAGTCTTTTCAGCCCTTATGCCACAACATCACATATTGCTTGTTTCCTAATATGACAAACTAGTGTAATTGTAATTTTTGTTAGTCCAAATATGATTCGTTCAGTTTTGTAAATAACTTCCCTTTGTTTTTAGTTACAGTAAGAACAGTCTTCACACATTGTCATAACTTGATTGCAATTTGATTCTTTGTTTAACAGCCTCCCATTGAAGAAACAAATCCTGAATCAGAAACAACACGTACACTGTAAGACCAACTTCCCCTGTATTATTTTCCTTGTCGTGAAGGTGGTGGTGTACTAAAAGCCTATGTTGTGTATTATTATTTTACAGGGAGGAAAACAACACAAGAGCAAGAGATGATACATGAAACTGTATCTTATTCCTCCACCAGATCATCTTCTGTTTGGAGAACAGCACAATCATTATTAGGGCTGACTTCTAATAGTCGAGGATTCGACGAATCGATTCGGAGAGGTCTGATTCGCCTATGAACGTTATAGTTGAATAGTACACGGCCAGTTCAACCTCGTATAAATCCGGTTATGTGTCTCCCGTTCACGAGCGCTCACTCTTTACAGACACACGGATAGACACACTGTCCCTGGCGCTGCTCGCACGCCACAGAATGTTGGGTCGTCTCATTCAAAACAGCCAGCCGTTGCCCAGCGAGGCGCCGCACATACTGCCGCCCCAGCGCGCTCAGACACAATAAATGCTCACCTCCGGCACCGCGCACTCGCTATATTCCCAACACATCTAGTGGATGCATAACGCAAACCCAGTCAAACGTTGGACTGCAGTATCTTATGCGCCTCACAATCCGGTGCACCCATATGAAAAATGTTTAAAATAGGTAATTCATGGAAAGTGCTCCTTATAATCTGCTGCACCTTAAAGTGCAGAAAATACGGTATACATGCTTTTTATATTTAGCCTGAAATAGACAGGCATTCATGCGTATAAAGAATATATTATTCTATATAAAAAATATATATAAATATATAGGCAAAATATATTTTTTGTAATTCTGTGAATTACACTGCTCAAATCAGATGAGGAAAGGTTGGCTCTCCACAAAACATAAAATCACAGAGGAAAAAACAATGTTACAGACGTGACAGCTCTCCGACGGACATGAACGCTCTGAAGCAGCACTTAAAGACTGCTTTAAAACTTTCCTAGACCTCAAAAAAAGCACAAAGCCTTTCTTTAAAGTGAATTTCATTTTTTTATATATTTTTTCTTGATTTTAATTAATGTTTCATCAACCAATTTTCTGGATTTAATAAATAAGGAGGAAAAGCAGACAATTACTGATAATCAAGGCACAGAGGCACCGATGTGTGAACGTCTGGAGCTCGTCTCATAAATATAACTACCGCAACTCAGCGTACAAGTATAGTCTACTCCACAGACCTGAAACATATATATAAATATATATGTTGAAATGTCTACTTGTAAATAGAACGATTCAAACCAAAACGTAGTGCTCTCTGCTTATGAAATGAACTGTGCATTTCTCTCTGGCGCATGTACTATGCGAAGATAGCGCAGCATTGTCAACTTCATCTTTAATAAACAATTAAAATGTCTCCTATTTTCGGCACCGCCGCTGCTAACCTTAGGCTAAAGCGTTAAGTTACAAGTTACAAGCTCACCACTGCATCAAAAACATGATTGCGTGATAAAAACATGAAAAATACTACCTAAACATAGCCTAACTGTTTGGGGGAAAAAAACAGAACGAATAGCTTAATGCGCATACATCCATCTCTTTTGTTTGAAATGGAAAAAAATATAGCTGCTAGACCTAATCTAAAAAAAAAAAGGTCGACTACGGCAAAATCTAACGAATCAGATTCAACTATGAAAATCCTTAGTTGAAAACAGCCCTAATCATTAGAGACCAGCCACACTTTACAATGCATACATTAATTTCAGACGTGTGTTAATGTTTTTTGTTTTTTTTAAAATCATGTAAACATTTTATACAATAAATATATTTTTTTAATTTTTCTAATTTTCCAAATACTTTTTGGCTGTTGCTTTGTTGTGTTTCATATCCTCTTATTGAAGAAAGGTGCCTTAAGTATTGCTAGACAAGGCTGTAAACTCCCTGCAACAAGTTAACATCAACTCCAGTTAACATTATTTTGTCAGTTTTCACAAGTGATGTAGAGCTGCATGAACAAAGAGATGTTTAGGTGAAAACAGAAGCAGAGGATATTAAATCAACTCAAATTTGTAGATACTGAAGGAGGGGTGGATTCTGGAATCTACTGCTGCTTCTAAGCATGTCTAATGAGTGATAATCAAGGTATTCAATATTTTTTCCTTCTAAATATCACATGAGTTGAATGACTTATGAGACTCTAAGCTTATGAGATTTTACTTTGTTATAGAAGTTACCAGTGTTATTACTGATAGGTTCTTTTCATGCATTCTCTAATGTAATGCATATCTAGGTTATAAATGGTTCTGGTGGTCCATGTCAAGAATGCAGTAACAGTGCTTGCTCATTAGACCGGCTTCCAAAAATGAAATATGGTCTTGTTTAAACAAGTAAATCTGCTTTTCAAGGGTACCCTGACAGCAATGGTCACAGGGGTCATTAAAACCTATAGTTGAGCGACCATTTCTTAAGTTAAAGTCTTGACTTTAGTGTGTTAGAATAAAAGTTTCCTCTCTTTGAAATAATATTATTATCTTAATGCTTTGAGAAGACTCTCCTGTTTATATTTTGAGCCTGGCCAAATGCAACCTTAAAGAAGCTGTGATTGTGTTAGTATTCTTGGTTACAGGCTAAGGAAGTGGCATTATTGGATATGTTTTTTTGTTTTTTTCGACATGTTGGTGCCCAGCAACACAGACCCACAACTTGGAAGGTCACAACCAAATCTAAATTCAGGGTCTTGAGTGTCAGCTGCATAATCGAAAACTGTTTTTTTCTTAGTGCTAAGATATTGTTAAAGAGATCACAAATCATCATCATTATCAAAAAATAAAAAATACATTGTTGAATTTTAAAAATGAACTGCATTAAAGGTATAAAGAATATAGGTACTTGCGGTAAACTGAACATTTGTCTTTTGACAACATAATGATCTACTTCTAAGATTCAATCAAATATAATTTCAACCTAGGAAACCAGTCATCTCTGAAGAAATGATATCACTATGTTGAAAGATTCTAATAATTATTTGTTATTTACGTTAATCTCTAGGCTTCCGTGATTGATTTTATTCTAAAGTACCTTTACAAGTAACAATGTAGCATACATAGTCGCAATGTGTCCATAACAATGTTTGCAGTCCTAATCAAGAGTTAAAAATAAAAGGTAAAAAGCCGCAAATTGTAGCTTAACAAGGCAAAAACAATCAACGTTTCAGCAAAGCATTGCTGTGTGGGTCTAAAACTAATACGGCAACTGATAACGTTACCCAATTAAAAGTTCTTTTAGAAAACCATACAAAGATTTCACTATTTAAAGGGATAGTTCACTTTGAAATTAATTTTTGATATGTTTTAGCTTACCTCAAGGGGATGCAAGATGTAGATGTCTTTGTTTCCACAGCATTTTCAATTTTGACATTTTTTGGTCAAACCGTTGTTGTCAGTTATAGAATGGAAGTCTATAGGGATCTCCTAAAAGAGAATGAACAGAGAAGTCAAAATTAAACATGATTCAATGACTCGTAAATGTAAGTACACATTGATGGCCTAAGACACAAAACAAGCGGTTTGCGTGAGAAAACAAACAGTATTTATAAATTTTTTACCTCTTGTTAACAGCCGCCGAACTGCTCTAAATCAGAAGTCCAACTGAACCGTCTCCAACATTACGCCGGAAGTGATTTCTCGTGTGTCTACTTCACACAATGTTTACGCGGAGATTTCGGGAGATTTACCTTTTACTAAACATATTTACATATATCGAATTTGTCTTCCATTGCGATTTCCCGTAGATCTAAATATGTTTAGTGAAAGGTAAAACTCCTGATATCTCCGTGTAAACATTGCATGACGTAGACGCACAAGAGATCACTTAATTAAACATTAAATCATGTTTAATTTTGACTTCTGTGCGTGCCCTTTTAGGAGATCCCCATTGACTTCCATTCTATGACTGACAGACAACAACGGTTTGACCAAAAAATGTCAAAATTGAAAATACTGTGGAAACAAAGACACCTACATCTTGGACGCACTTGAGGTAAGCTAAAACATATCAAAAACTAATTTCAAAGTGAACTACCCCTTAATGTCAGGTTTCACTTTTTCACCTATCCAGCAAAAGGTTCTCCAAAAGTGCATTTTATTTATTAAATCACCAAAATGAGGCTATTACAATTTAGAAGAATTTAACTACAGAAAAACAAGTATTAATGAAGGCACATGAATCATACAAAGATGTAAAAAAGATGATGGTATATAAAGTTGCTCAAGTATTGCAACTAACTATAAATAACACTTAGGTACACAAACACTGAATAAAAAATTAGCGGAAACAGAGATCCAGTAAACACGGGGAAAAACAAAGATGCTGTATGTTTTTTCTGAAACATTTAATGGAGGTATTCCCAGTCATATTCAGTCTCTCATGCAGGGCACAGTTAATTAAACATAGACACAACTAAACATTCATACTTTGTTGCATCCGCTCCAGCGCAGCCTCTTTCTCCTTCAGGAGATCCTTCAAACGTTTGATCCTCTCCTGTCGCTTTATCTCCTCAGGATCCAGCGTTTCCAACGAGTACAGCGCTTGGGTTGGAAAGCTGTCTATTTCGGGAGCTGGGTGTTTCTCAGAGAATGGCATGATGGGCTCGTTTGATGCTGTCTGCGCCTGGCTGGTGTCTTGCTGAGATGTTTCAGCATCCATGTTGCTGCTTGACATGTCAGTGCATTTTGTTCCACTTAAGCGCGGTACAATTTGGTTGTTGCAGTCCTGTAAACTGGATGAAGAGGATGCACTTAAACTATTAGGAGAGATGATGTTTTTTGAGGATTCACTAGTAGAGATTACTAATGGAGCCATGTCTTTACATGGACTTGATGACAGTTTCTTTATTGCTTTCATAACAGGATATTGATCTTTTAGTTGTAGTCTCTGAGGTTGGCAGCTCTCAGATGGGCTTTTTCTTGTCCCTTTGTGTGATTCGACAACAGAACATGGATTGGGCTTCTCCTGTGAATGGAGTGACGAAGTGGCTTCTGCAAGCCCTATAACAGTCCCACAGGGACAGGCCGTACACACTTTCCCTTTTTTAGAGCGCGGTGGCGTCTTCCTTACAGAGGTAGTTGAGAAGGGATGACTAGTAGTCTGTGTTGAGTTTTGCTCAGGTGAAGGAGAAATACAGCATGTGTTGCCAGTATAATCTGCTGGCATTTCAGATTGCATATGAACCTTATCGGCTGCAGATTCTGTTGGTGAACAAACCTGTTCTTGACAGTTCTGTGAGCCCAAACTCTTTTCCATGGGAACAACTGAGCATTTAAAGGAAGGTGAAATGTTAGGGGGTTTTAGAGAGAGAATATTGTGACTCCCATCCTGCTTCTGCTTTATTCTTTTGACCTTGAGATGTTCATCGTCCTCCGTTTCTGTGCAGGGAACCTACAGACAAAGAAAATGAACAAAAACACATGGAAATTAATCAGTGTGGTTGCTCTTTGAAGTCTTATCTCCTCTGAAACAAGTTTTCAGTCAGGCAAGTTACTCTCCCCAAACCTCCCCACCACCCCAAGGACAAACTGGAAAGTTTGTCTGGAAAGAGAGCTGGGCAGAAAATAATTATAAAAAATTAAGTATGAAGTAAAATTGTCCCTAATTTATGACGTATAAATAAATTATATATATTTATTAGTAATATTTATATTCTATAATACAGGGCTATACAGTATGTACAGGCTTCCATTATATGACAGACAGCAACGGTTTGACCTAAAAATATCAAATTGAAAATACTGTGGAAACAAAGACACCTACATCTTGGATGCCCTTGAGGTAAGCTAAAACATACCAAAAATTAATTTTGAAGAGAACTATCCGTTTAAAGTTGTTTCATTTCAGTTGGTTGCAAAGGCAAAATTTCTAAATTTAATTTTGTAAGTTTGTTTTTCATTTAGTATATTTTTATTTTTTTTATTTCAGACTTATTTCAATTACCAAATGTTTTTTTTTAATAGTTAAAGTAAACAATAATACATATTTGGAAATATTTTAAAGGTGCCATCTGCCATGTGTAAGAACTGAGGTAAAAAATATCCAAAAACGCATCAAAAGAAAGAAGAAATAAGGGTGGTGATGTCATTAAAAAATAAAACTTATAGTGCTGCAGAGGTGTTAACATGAATTAGCATGCTAAATTACTAGCCCTAGCCAGACAGGTGTCATAATACTAGTTTTGGCCATGGGAGGCGGCATGCGAGCAACATAACTCGCGCACAACGCACTGTCTTCACTTGTACGCACACTTCAATCCGTTGCAGGTATCGTTGTGGATATCGTAGAATTGTATTGCTAAATCCCGGCCACTATTTCGGTCTGAGACAGCGAGACCTACATTACTAGTGAGAGCGTGTGAAACTGAAACCGGTCAATTGCGTGTCTCACGGTGAACTCGTGAGAGTTGGCAGCTCCGAATGGCGCCAGCTTGCTCAACATCAGCGAATGCTGTCTGTCAAATTAATATAATTCAAACTAACAATAAAAATGTAATACGAACAAAACGAATATGTACATATTCAATGGTAAAGGTGAAGGGGAGTATCTTGAAGATGTCATATTTAAAAATCACTTGACATCAACCAACATTCCTCTGGAGTCAAAATGTCCTCTATTCGGAGTTGGCTCGGCTTCGGCTCTAGGGTGGTTGTGGATAGATATGTATATAAAGGCTAGATTTGTCGTCAGCACTGCTGGCCAATGGAGGTCGTCGTCTGCACCTGGCGGCCACACAAGCAGCTCACTCACTCGTAACATTGTGGTAATGATAAATGTACTATTTAAATAACCATAACTTGCTCAATTTTCTACCGATTTTCAAACGGTTTGGTTTGTTATAAACGTCAGAGATGTGTTTATGACACTGCATACTTATGAATAATAAGTGTAAAAACAAATAATCATCCAGATAATTATAGCCACATTAATAACGTTTGTAAGAAACCAAACCGTTTGTAAATCCGTCAAGATTTCAACGAGATAAGAGTATTTGTGTTTATGCTGACCACTCATCTTACATCAGCTTGTCTGTGACAAGATGGCCGCCGGTGATGACGGTAGAAACTCCGCCGTAACCCATCTAGCCTTTATATACATATCTATGTGTGTGTGAAGGTAGGGGCGGAGCATAGACACTTTGCCGTTTCTCATTTGTCACTCTAGAGTAGACCAACTCACTTTCCGGAGGTAAACTGCCCCCATCTGGTATGAAATGTGGAGTATGCATTGATTTTTTTGGCGGACATTACACAAGGCACCTTTAAAATAATATCTACTTAAATACACAATAAAACTGCATGCACCGTACATTACAACAGTCTGACTGCACAAATATGCAACTCACCTGGATCATCTTCTGTATTTTTGACTGCAGCTTTGAATCCTGGAGGACTTTACGAAGGCCGTCTAACGTGCGTTTGTTTATGATAAGTCTTGTTTGTCGATCTGGCTTCAGAGTCGGCTTCAATCTTTGCAAGTGAATTTGTACATCAGAGGTGATGCCGAATTCTTTTCTCAGCTGACGGTCACTCTTGGGTTGACGACTCTGATCAGGGGCTTGATTTCCAATGACCTAAAACAGAAGAGAGAAGAACACATCAAATACATGTCAGGCTTTTGAAAGATATTACATTACTATTTTACATAACGTAAGTTTGGTATAGTACCTTTTCAGTTTTATCAGTGGCTTGAACACAGAAATGTTGGCGCTGTTCCAACAGGCTGACCGTTTCAGTGACAGCAGCTTGATATCTTGTCTCTGGTGGACTTCTTCTTAAGTCTTTATCTGCCTCCATATCCACATTTTCAGAAACACAACTTAAGTTACTTTCAGCTATTTCATTTTCCTTGACCTGCTCATCATCCACATTAATTCTGACATCATCCGTTTTAGCAGAAGAATCCATTTCTGCATGTGCCGTTTTCCCCGCTTCATTCAGAGAGACAGATTTTGCCACTTTTTCGCTTGACTTTGGTGGAATATACGACACAAATATTACATTAGAGTCTTCATCGCTCTCATCCACCTCTGTTTGACTCGGTGTGGGCAAATTACCCGGGGCGCCTCCCAGGCACGTGGACGTCTCCTCATCATCATCACAGAGATCAATGATTTCACTAACACTTTTTGGTGGGGCTCGCTTAGAAGAGTTGGACCCCAGAGCGGAGCTGGCGGGCAGAGCAGGAGAAGTGCTGACAACCACCTTTTTTCCACCTTCACTGATCATCACATCCTTGGCGATCTCAGAATTTTTCTTAGCCACAAAATAGACTTTCCCGTTGCACATGACCAATGCGTTGTCCTTGCCGGGAGTGATCTCTTCTGGGCTGGCCTGAGGAGGTGTGGCTTCACTTGCCGTCATTTCATTTGTCATTCCAAGTGAGTGCTTGACTGCTTTTAAGATGTCCGAGGTCATGTCGGGTGTCGATAAAGGTACAAGGCAAGGAGCGGTTGCGCCTGTTCCCTCCTGGACAACCCATTTAATGGGAGCGTTCGCTGCTTCATTAGTTTTAGCAACACAAACCGGAGTTTGCAAGTTTTCAGGAGGGTTTATTAAACTCGGCTTGGAAAGCAAAAGCATTTGCTGGTCAGAATTTAGCTTCACAGAGTTCACAGGGGACACAAGAACAACGGTGGGTGGACCCTTCCCAAGGTTAGGAGTGTAATTCACAGAGTTCATTATCCGGCATTTAATAGACTGCGGGAGTGCAGTTGCTGGCAGAGTCCTAACTTTCGCATTCGGTGGGATCTGCAGGAAATGACCGTTTGGGAGAACAGGTGACTTAACGGTAACAGGCAGCGTTTGAACCGCTGTCATGCTCTGTACATTGGGTTGAGGCGGTAACTGGACTGTATACTGGGAAAGCGAGTGTGTTGCAAGAGGAACATGCCTTTGCTTTTGATTGTGAATGGTCATGTTATTAATAACACTGGGTTGAGTTTTGATGGAGTTAGTCAAAGTTCTAAACTCTGGCAGGGTTTTTAGAACAACCCGCCCATCTGCTATGGGTTGAAGTGAGGGAAGTCCACTCTGTGTTTGAGATGAAGACGCAGCAGGAGCATGAACAGGTTTTGAAAAAGCTTTCAGGTGTATATCCACATTGTCTCTTTCCGTATTAAATGGCGTCTGATAAAACTGACCGTTCACTTTCTGGACAGGGATCAACTTCATGACGTTTTTCCCATCTGGTCCCACTGCAGGCATTGCTTGGTAGTAGACTCCAGTTCCACTAAAAGATAAAGAAAAATATAAACAATGTATATTGTATTAACTGTGAAAATACTATACAAATCAGAACCATGTATATGAAGAGTTCAGATCCAAAAGCCTCTAAGTGCCATTTGAAATTTTCTTCTAAAATGATCATTTTTATCAAGCTTGTATTTTTAAGTTCAGTAATTTCACTTAAATGGCAATGAAGATTACCTATTAATTGTCATTTAAGTGAAATTACTCAACTTAAATATACAAGCTTGATAAAAATGGGCATTTTAGAAGAAAATTTCAAATGACATTTAGAGGCTTTTGCATCTGAACTCTTCACACACATACTCACTCACACCACTGTTCAGTAAAGGGCGTCAATATGATTTTTTCAGACTTTTAATCAGCACATTAAATTGTTCAAAAGTGACAGGCATCTTTTATGGCATTATAAATGTATTTACCATAAAAAAAAAATAAAAGTACATTTTTTTTTTCATAGCCTAAGCAGCATATCAGAATGATATGTAAAGGATCATGTGACAGTGTGAAGACTGGAGTAATGAAGCTGAAAAATCAGTTTTGCCATCAGAAGAATAAATTACTTTATAAAATACACTAAATACAAGTTATATTTCCATTGTAATATTTCACAATATTACTGTTTATACTGTAAAGCCAACCTTTCAAAAACATTTGAAAAAATCTTGCTGACCCCAAACTTATAATGATAACCTATGTTTATTGTTAACTGTTGTTTACCTGTAACATTCAATGACACAATAATAAATGCCTTCAATTAAAAAACAATACTAATATAACAAAAACATTTAAGATAAAGTAACACAACAGTACTTAATCTATCAAGTAGTAAGTAAGTATAAAATTGTAGACATTGAGCATCACCTGAATATTTATTCGGCAAATCTGTCAGCCCAGAATTAAGGGAACCTTTGTTAAAATAGGTCTCTCAAGTTTCTATATATGTATGTCTTTTTACATTTTGATCGGTTTAGCTTGTTTCCAGAGGTAAAATACGCGCGCGCGATCCCACTAGTAAAACACTCGCCATTTTAGGCGAGCTTGCAACAAGCGAGAACAACACGTACGATTGTTAATGTGTAGACGCAGAGCTCATAAACTTACCCCTCCATCACGACTATCTGTAGACATCACACTTCAAGAAATAATTATTGACGACGTTTTTCCCAACGTACCGTTAGATATTATCCACAAACTTGAACACCTCTCTTCACAGGATGTGAAAAAACCGGAAATGCGTTCATCAAAATAAAAGACACCTGAATGAAGCCTCAGCCTGAAGAAGAAGAAAAAAAAGAAGCCTCAGCCTGCTAAAGGGGCGAAGAAGAAAAAAACAACGAAAAAGAAAAGAAAGGCACAAGAAAAGAGAGAAAATTAACTAAAGAACAAGCAAGAGCGAATTAAATATTGAACGAACAACGAAAGAAAAGGATCGGGAAATGAAAAAATGAACGGCAATTCAAATGAAGAAATAAATAAATAAATAATGTATAATGTGTTAGTAGATTAATAAATGAATAACAGTTGAAAAGGAACTGAAAAGAAAGCAAAATAAATGAAAGAAAACATTAAATTAAACGCACAAAAGCACAAACGCGAAAGAACAAATGGGATGAAAATAGTGTCTGAAATGGCAGTGTCTGAAAATACAACGACAACAGCACCCAAGCTGAAAAAGAGCATTATTTATTTCTGTCTCTATTGTTAGTTGAACAATAAAAATGGTAAATATAAAACAAACACAATACACATACATGTACATTCAAAACATGAAATACAGTAGGCATAAAGATTCCTTAACTTGAATCTATTTTCCTTTCTCTACCCATGTGAAAAAATTGCACCTGGCCTGAGGATTGGAGGCATGGCCTTGAGGACGGGCACATACAAAAAACTGCCGGCCTAGATTAGGTCCTGCTTTTTTCACAGTCCTTAAAACACAGGGCTCATTGTGTGATTTACAAAGTGGTGGCTGAGGTGGCCCATGCAAAACAGTTTTCCAAAAACCAGTGCATGGGCCTTTCTTACTGTCCTTTGACTTGTCTATGGATGTAGATTCTCCTTCCACTTCATCCTGATTTTCATTCTCCATCTCCGTTACCTTGGAGAGATTTGTCTCCTTTTGCGCATCACTGGGGCAGCTCCTAGTATTGCTCTCAATACCAGGCCCATCCTGAGAGGATTCTGCCTGTTTTAGGTCCAAGTTCCCCCTTGAAGGTATCAACAGTGTTTGTTTAGGCTTAAAGAAAGCTAAAAGACTTCCTTTAGCACTACTTTCGGTTTTCGTCTGCTTGCTTCTTTTAACTTTGTGTCCATTCGTGTCTGCTTCTCTATCTGTAGGTCTCTTCTTTGCAACACTGTTCCCCTGTACCACAGGATTCAGGTTTTCCCGAATTTCCCCAGAATCCTGTGATCCAGGTAGACTCTCTTTAGAAACGCTCTGTTTCTCAGTAACTTTCACAAAGAATCGTGAAAGCTTCTGCTGTTTGCCGATGAACTCTGGCATGTGCCGTGTGCACAGGGGCGGGCACCTGGGACTAAACTGGAGGGTACAGCTGAGCTGCGCCCATACAGGACAATGATCGGATCCCTCCACCTCTGGCATAATGTCCACGCCAATAAAGCCTGTCTCCACCAGAGAGCGGTCAGCGAAGATGTAGTCGATGCGTGTGCCGTAGTTGGTCTGCCTGGCACCCGTAAGTGTAGACCAGCACGTGAATGCATTGGAACGCGTTGGGTGAAAATGCCGGAAAGAGTCCACAAACTTGCCACCAGAGGCAGAATTTTGGGAGGTGTCTGCAAGATCATCTTCAGTATTAACATTGTCTGTATCAAACAGGAAATGATCCAGCCACTTCCTCCCTGGATTATCTTCAAAGTTATCCTAAATAACAGTTATAAGAGATGGTTTGAGTTAGTATTTTTTTATTATTATTTTAAGTTTGTTTGAATAGGGACAAGTATGTTACATAGGCTTGTGTTCCATACTACAGGCTAATTCTCAATATTAGACCCTAGTGGGCCTTTACATAAAATTAACCAATACATAGTTAAAAAAAACATAATAATACAGTATAACACAATATCAACGCAGCGGACAGTCAGACAGTCGTCACATTTCTGACCTCTGAATAAAGAGTCTTTAATTTTGTATTTGAAAAGGACCCAGTTTGACTCTCCTTTCAGTTCAGTGGGTAAACAATTCCAATCTTTAGTGCCTTGCACAGAGAAAGCTGATTGTTCAAAGTATTACATTTCAGGATCTGACAGTTCTGCAGTTCTCTGTTCGTCTTTTAAAATTAATGCGTTGTCGATTTATTTTACGCGACACAATAGTGGAATCTATACATCTCAGTCCTCCTGCAGTGCTACAGTCGTCTTTGAGGGAAACCAGTTCAACCCAAGCGCTCTTTGATAATGTGATGATTATGTAACTGCAGATCATCTGTCCAGCATCGTATAAAGCCTGCCCTGGCAATTTGATTGGCCCAAGTATCGAGTCCAGACCAAACTTCCCGACCAAAAAAATGTTGTGGGTGGGGTTCAGGCTGGCATCCAGGCTATCCTATTCCCCCATCCATTCTCACTTTCATGCTAAGATCACCTGGAATAGCTCTTCAATGTAAATTTAAGATTTTGTCCTATCCAGTCACAATGAGACATTTGCCTAGTCACCTAATTTCTATATTTGTGGCCTTGAAAATCTCATTGGTCAATAATACTGTTCAACCTATTATTAAATGGAGAGCATCATTTGGGTTCCAGAAGTTCCAGAAATTCATTTAAGTTTCTCTATAGGGGAGCTGTAAGCTATGGAGGTTGTTAAATCAATGGTATATTCTTATATATATATATATATATATATATATATATATATATATATATATATATATATATACATACAGAGAGAGAGAGATACTTCTAGAACCAAGGCCACTGAAAAAGCAGGAAGGCACTGTTGCTCTCTAATAAAAATCAAATATGACTGGCTGCACATGTGCCGCATCATCCAGCATTATTCTTTTATTATGAGGACTTTTATCACTTCTTGTGCCTGGTTAAATTATGCCAACTGAAATCATGATGAAGGAACATAGTTTACGGACTTACCACATCATCTGGGTTGCAGTGGTCTATGGGTCTGTGAGAGGTGTTTACATCACCCAAAACGATCACATGACTGAAGAGAGACAGAGGCATTATCGGATGCATTATCAAACAAAAAGACACGTTATATCTTAGAAGAATCTTGATAACAATTTGAGGAGGACCATTAAGACAGAATTATAGCAACATAAAGAAAGAACTTATTACCAATATATCAGGGAATAACATGCAACGTTGTGTGCGGCCTGGTAAACCCTACAGTATGGGGACAAATTGTCCCCACAAAAAGGGCAATAACCGAAATCCTTGTGAGGACATTTTTTGTCCCCATAAGGAAAATAGCTTATAAATCATACTAAGTGATGTTATTCTTTCAATGTAAGAAGAATGCATCATGTTTTCTGTGATGGGTAGGTTTAGGGGTAGAGTTAGTGTAAGGGGATAAAATATACAGTTTGAACAGTATAAAAACCAATTTGACTATGATTTGTCTTTTACGCATGTGGCGAAACAGCATCCATGCTTTCAATATGGAACTAGTCTAATAGACTCTCTTACCTCCCCGAGCTCAAGATGGCTTCAGCTCTGCACTGGAGGAGTTGGTAAAACTGCAGCTTGAATTGCTTTCTTTCAGGTTTGTCCGGGTCAGCTCGAGGACAATAAACATTGATAACAGTCAGCTTCTGTGGTCCATCTGTGCTCCTGAAAATAATAGAAATATCTGAAGCTTTCACAACATGTTAAGCTTTTCTAAAACTAGTCTGAATTTAAGACCCTTACATGAAATGATGCTGGGTGATGACAGTCCTTCCTTCATTGTCTAGTGCCAGAAGCTCCTCACTGGACAACTCTACCTGGTCACCATAGCAACCAACAGCCTCTCCCTGATTGGTGAGTAGACCTGTCAATCCTTCTTCGGCCAGGAATGGAGTAGCGGTATCTTTACAATAGGTCGCAACACCTGGGCATGGAGTAAATGTGGTTCATGGTCTCATACTCAGTCAAACAGTACTTGTCATTTGCAAATGTTAGTAAAAACGAGATAAAATATATTAAAATATATATATATTGGAATGAATCTAATACTAAAATCTATCAAGTATTTAAAGTAATTTTGCGGACATGAATGTACTGTAGTAGGATGCTTTACCCGAGTATCCACCTCGTCCTCGGCTAAAACTAAAGTATGAATTGTAGCCATCAACAATCGCTGTTTTCTCATCCAAAAGGTCACCTGCAAACAATGTATGCAATTGCAGAGCAGTTAAAAGTTGTTAAAAAATAAGGGTGCTAATATATGAACCCAATTCAAAGTCCCGCTTTACTTAAAACACTTACGGGTAACTTTAGTTTCTTGAACGCAGATTATATCGGCATCGAATGAATCCAGAATTTCCTTGATACCATTTTTAAATGTTCGTATCCCGTTTATGTTCCATGTTACAATCTTCATGTTTACCTGTCAAAAAGGTCGGAGGACTCAAGCGGAACGCGTGTGTGTGTGAAGCATCAACCTTAATTTTGTCTTACTCATAGCTTTTCAAAATAAAAGTCTTTAGACGTCTAGCACCAGTATGCAGTTTCCACCATCCATTTTAGTGTAGCTTTAAAAAACATTTTATATAAACTATTAATTTATAATGAATATATTGTATTATATACATTTTCTAAAGATTAAGATTGTGTAGGTTACAGGCCCACTTCTAAATGAAACAATTGCAAAGTCAGAAGTACATGTAATATTTTTTTAAACATGTACCACATTAAAAAACAAAATTAAAAATGCACACAAATTCTACTAATGTTACAACTCATCTTATTCATGTAATATCTGACATAATTTAAGATGAATTAAGTTACATTAAAAATCAGTTACATTTAATATTTTTTTTAACATTTCTCTAACTTGATTGCTGGTCAGTTAAATCTAGGCAAAATATGCATTTGAAATACTAAATGTAATTTTACATAAATAAATATTTATTTATTTAGTGTTTTGTTGTTATTTTTTTGCTTTGTTTTTACATTTTAACGTGTTTATTCAATAAAAATTGCAGTCTGTGTTTTCTTCAATATCTGATTAAATCATGTAAGAAATCATACAACATGTTTAGTAACTGAACCCCAACTGAACCCCAACTGCTTTGGCAGAAGTACATTTCAAATGTAAATATGTTTACTCAGATTCAAAATAATTAGCATCCAAAAAACTTGTCTGGGGACATCAAGAACTGAGCTGCAGACAAACACACATACCAACATCTACAGCCGAGTCTGAGTTATCAGTCTTGATCTGAGTGTTTACTAAAGGGAAGGGTTTGTACGTGTTCAGCTAAGTCAAGGATGATAACATGACTTTTCCATGTAGGACAACATTTACCAAATTGCCTCTTACTGAAGTACGAGGATTTTTTACGAGTCAACTGAAGGAATCTTCTGACCATCAGGACAGGTACAACACACCCTTCATAATGAATCATACACTAATCTGATTTTGTAAACTCCACAATCTGTACAACTCAATACACAGGAAAGTGGAGGGAACTTTTTTTTTTCCTCACAGGCAGAGTCATTTTATGGGAGGAATGAGACATTCTAGAAGTACAGAAATGAGCTGATTTCTTTTCTTTTAGAATGGAGGTAAAGGTGTTTGTTGAAGGAGTCCAGCGCATTGTTTGTGGAGTCACTGAGAAAACAACATGTCAGGAGGTGGTCATCGCTTTAGCACAGGCACTTGGTAAGTACATGCCTAGCCAAACATCTCAGACTTATCATTCCATAAAGCATCTTCTATAACCACGTAACGACTATGAAAAACACAAATATGAAGAAAACACTATTAATTTAAAGGTCTCTTAAAAATCTTTGAAAATATTGTTCACCCATTTTGTCATCATCACCTCATGTTGTCCCAAACCAGATTGATTTTATTCTGTGGAATATATGGATTTTTTGGGACCCCATATTGGCAAAAATAGTCAACAAAATATCTTTTTTTGTGTGTTCCACAAAACATACTGGAATGACGGATCAGATAATGTTCTAGTCAGATAATGACTCTCCGGACAGCAAAATACCAGACATATACAACAAACAGCTGAAAACGAATCTCTTCCACTGGCACTTAACTGCATGATGCGGACTTTAAAATAAAAAATCATAAAAACGACTTCTGTGCTTTCACTATTTATAATAACCCTCCCTCTTCTTACTATTCTGGACAATGTTGTAAACGTTGTATTGCCAACACTTCTTGTGTTATTGCCTCCAGGAAGAAATTACTTCTTGTTTTTCTCACTTGAAAGTCCTACGGACAAAAGCATCTGCTATGAATAATCAGTTTATTGTAAATGTATATTCTTCCCAAAAATGTCACTTTTTAATATTGTTCTCACTCTTAGGTCGCACTGGTCGATATACTCTGAGAGAAAAATTCAAAGAATTTGAACGTAACGTGTCTCCGGATGAACTTCTCCTGGAGTCCTTGGAGAAATATGGGGAGCAAGTGAAGGAGGTGCAGCTGACTTTGAAGCATATCGGCCCATCGCCTGGGGAAGAAGCAAACCAGCCCTGGCCCCTATTGAGGCGAGCGGAGGGGACGGGGAGGGCACGGAGAGGCAGCGGGGCAATCGCCCTACACCGCCAGAGTCTTCCTCCGCTATCACACCTCGGCGTCCAATCAGAGCCACCCCCTGAGGAACCCAAGAGACCCAAGCGGAAGTCGCTGACACTAATGGAGGAAGCATGGGGTTGGCTGGAAAATTTGGGCAGGGGCGGGAAGCAGCAATCAGGACGAGATAAGAAGAAAGACAAGGAAGGCAATAAAGGAAATGGGTACTCAGATAACACATCTCTAAAACCAACTAAAAGTTCACCAGCCTCTGGGACACCGCTGTCGAGGGACAAAAAAGATAAAATTAGAGCACCACATCAGCCTTTGATTAGTTGCCTTGGAAACCGTGGGAGATGCACTGATAATAGTGCTGAATATGAGAGACGAAAGGAAGAGGTACTGAAAGAAGCAAAGGAGGATCTGATAACCATCAATCCAGTTGTTCCTCTGGTCAAAACAAGCTACGTTGAAACCGAGAGTGAGGAGATTTCACATTTAAGGAGACTAGTTGTCCAACAACAATCTTGTCTGCAAGAAATAAAGCTCAAAATCGAGTCAACAGACCAGCTGATCCTCGAGCTTGAGCAGGCCACCAGGACATTCTCAGAGTCCCTATCGGAAGAAGAGGAACAGCTCAAGTTCTGGCTCAATGAGTTCAAGGCGGAGGAAGTCTTTGAGAGAGACCTTCAGAGGCAGTTCTTTCAGACAAAAGAAGCTGCTTCCGAGTGTAAAGCTAAACTAGAAGAGTACAAACAGAAACTGCAAGCCATGGACCTGAGAAACTCCCAGCAGAAAACAGGACAAGAAAACATCACTGAACAGAATAGCCCAGTAGACACGCCAAAACATGCCCAAACAAGTGTCGAACAAATACTGACTTCAGCAGACAGATCGCAAAGGGACGGGGAAACAAAAAGGGTGGTGACAACGCTGGAGTCCAAACTCCCATATGTGTTTGTTTCAGGAAACCAGATTTCACATCCTCCTCAAAGCGGACCAGCAGACCTGAGGGAATGGTGGACACGATGGTCTCAAAGCCAGAATCAAACATCAGTGACAAAACCAAAGATAGTGCATCGCTCTGAAATCACCATACATCTGGGAAGCACCAGAGTTTAATCACATATAACCCCTTGTCTGTTCAGGGATATCTGTCTTTTTTTAATGCCACAAAAGTTTGCAAAGGGATGATGATTTGTCTAAGGTTCTGTATAGTGCTTTACTAGAAAAAAAAATTAAACATAATACCCTTTTGATTCTCATAAAATGTTTATTTCAATTGTTTCATTCAAGACCATTAACAAAAGTATATAGGAGAACCCTAAGGTTCAACACAAACCCAGAGTGCTCCAAAGAATATTCATGACAGTAATAGCTTCATTTGTCATAAGCAGCACTGTAAATAGCCTCTATCAACATAATTTCTCTGCATGTTTTTAAATTTTACTTATTAGAGGTCTCCCCTTTTCTCTTGGTTTGATTTATTTAGGTTTTCAAAAGGTCCACCCAAGTAAAAGCACACAGTACATAGTATTTCTCAACCCACAGGTTTGGGGGATCCACACCAGTATTCTCTACTTGGAAGAAAAAGAAAAAAAAAGAAAAAAAAAAGCCACCCTACAATCGCTCTTATATTTTGGTGGCTGTTTGGGGATAGAGGAGACACCAATTTTTTTTGTTTTATTTTTTTTGTTTGTTTTGTTTGTTTTTAGGCACCTTTTTCTTTATTTATTCATTAGCAAATATTGAGTTTGAGTTAAACTCAAACTCAAGAAAGAAAAAGAAAAGTATGTGCAAAGAAAAAGATCTTTAAAAAAAAGAAGAAGAAAAATCATTTTAAAAAAAAAGAAACCGCAGGCTACAAGATGCCATTAGGAATTCTGCACATGCCCAGACGGAGCTAGTGAAATCAGGACAGGAATTAAAAAAGGCTCCATAAAAAAACAAAACAATATAATCTCAAAAAATTGTAATTTACACAATCAAAAACCATACACAAGTGAGTTCTGAGCGCAGAGAAAATTTATTTCGTTTGCAGATCCATGTTAAAAGCTACTCAAAGGAATTAGGTGAGTGAATGAAAATGTGAGTGAAAAGAACTTTAAGGTCATTTTATTTCTCACCAGAAAGAGACCAACAATATCTCAATATCACCCGGGTGAGAAACAACATGGGGAGACGTATTCAAGTGATACAGGAAGAATAAAGTATATATAACGGAAATCAAAAATACAGACAGGCAAAGCTACTCTAAAACAACAACTCACTCACACAGCAGCAGGTGCAGAATTCCTGGCATTTCAATTTCAGCAGAAATGAAAAGTGGGTTAAACAGTCCTCACATCTCAATCTAAAGGATGTGAGAACTACAAACCCCAAATTTCCCCTCATATCCTCTGCATAACAATAACAACCTTACAAGTGAACTTTGTCCAAACATATGATGCATACCACACACTCACACAGCACGAGAGGGCTTTTGCTCAAATTACAACCACACAAAACCATCACACATACAATGAAGACAATGAGATGAGTATTTTTTTTTTTTGCAAGGGATCCTGTGACAAAGGAAGGGACCTGTGTGTGCTAATGTCGAGTCTTGATGTGTGTTATTCTGTGAATTGTTTTTATGGGTGAGAGAGAGAGATCAAATGAGTGAGAGAAAGAAACAGACACACAAATCCCTTCCTCTGCCCTTTGTCTGATTGCTTTTCTCCAAGGTGTCTCAGAGGAGAGGGGTGAACAGTTCTCAGTCAGTAATACCGGGCTGGCGGAGTTTCCTCTCTACACTGAAGCCCTGTATGAACAAACCACCAGGTCAATATCAAGATCATCCATCTGTTATTTCAAGTCTAAAATTTTAGTTTTAAGTGCAAGAAGATTTACTTAAATAACCCCCAAAAATGCTGAACAGAAATGCTGTTTATTTTTACCTTTGAATTGTCTGGGCCACGAGGCTGTCTGATAATGACAAGACGGGGAGCGTTAGTGTCATCCAGAGTGATGCTCTTCAAACGATTGACAAGTCTGTCAGGTCGAGGCGTTGCTACGGGTTTTGGACCCTCACTGTTTAAAAAGAAAAGGAAAAATAATTCTGGTTAGATTTGATAAAAAGCAAATATAGCTATAACATGATTTACAACTCATTATCATAATAATAAATACGTGCCTCCGCACTTTTGGTGCTTGGCCCCTAATAACAACTTTGTAATACATTTAAGTGAGAAGTCTAACCTGACTCTGCGAACATTGCAGGCACTGCATTTTCCTGTGCGTTGGTTCAAAATCACAGAAAACTCTACTTCATCACCGGCTTGCAGCTCCAGACCATCCTGCACCTCCTTGACGTGGAAAAACAGCTTCTTGCTCTCTCCAACTTCATATGTGATGAAACCAAACTGGGGAAACAAAAACCACACTACTTTTAGCAAGTGTCTAACACTTTCTTCCACCATTAACCTCACAGTGGACATGAGTTTACCTGATCTTTGACACACTCCACCAGGGCTTTGCGCTGAGGAACAATGTTGCAGGCCATCTTTTGTCCTGTCTGGGCCATTGTGCACAACTGAAACTTCACCATCTCACCCTTTTGCAGACAGTCACCTTTATTGGCCATACCGACAATTCCGAATGGATAACTCTGGCCCTTACTGGAGCCTGGTCAAGTGATTGAGCAGAGAACAGTTATTAAAATGGTTTAACACTTTATACAAAACTCTAGAGGTCTGATGTCACTCACCATCTTCTGTGATCTCAATAAGGCCTTGATACTCGGTCTGAGAAGGGTCCACACTGCGCAAGGGCCGAACCACTTTCCCCAGGAACACAGTATTACTCACATCCTCTCCTACTCCGTTCACTGACGCATACAGAGCTGTGTTACTTGCATGAACCAAGTATTTATTAATGCCAAGGCCATAGAAAATCTCTAACATACCAGCTGCAACTTTGGTGACCTTCTCAGCACTGATTTTGTTTCCTTTACCCTTGGAGAGAGTGTACTCCACCGTATCGCCCAAGTCCATGTTATCCACATCCCCACACACCTCACTGCAAACAATTCAGAGTAAACCATAATCAAAAAACAACACAAAAACAAGTCGAAAACACTAGGTAGAAACTTTACCTGTAGTGGAAGAAGATCTCCTGATCATGATTGGATGTTTCTATGAAGCCAAAATTATCCTTCAGTGTTGCTATGTATCCCAGAAGCCTCTTGGTGCCAACAGCACGATTAAGGACCTTGAAGGACACAGCGCTTTGCTGTCCGGTGCGTTTCACCTCACTAATGGAGAATTCCACCTAGTGGAGACAAGGCGGTTTACATTAAACCAAAAAATACATCTGCTCTTTCGGATCTTGATTACAAGTTCATTTAAAAAGCTGAAAAAAAATGTTTTTTAAAAACATTAGATGTTTTGCTACGTAACATTCGTCTCATAACATGGTTATAATATAATGCTTCAAAGTAAACATAAAATGGTAAACATAAAATTATTCCATTTTCGAGTTTAAGATGAAAAACTACAAGCACAAATTCAGCGAGCACAACATTACAACACTGAGCTGTAGTGCCTAACGTACCTTGTCTCCAAGCTGTGGGTAAACGCCTCCTTCCAGGTCTTTAATATGGTAGGGAATAGTGCTTTTCTCTCCACTCTCTTCATACGCAATCAAGCCTTCTTCTGCATCCTGGTGACGGCAAAAATACATACATTCACATAAGGATCAACAACTTTTTCTAACATGCACACAACAGACTGCACCTCAGCTCTGGTTATGTTGCACTTGGTCATCTTGGACTTACACTGACATACAGCACGAGCCACATAAGTATTCATGATTTAAAAAAAAAAAATTGGTCAAAAAATACTACTGAGTGTGCACCTTCAAGGGTGATATTAAGTGCAGAAATCATTATTCTTCAAATAGTTTCAGTGATGACCAGCATCCTCCTATCAGACTGCAGATACTCGAGAACCCTGTAAAGATTGGGACTGTCCAAAAACCCAAGGTCTTGGCCACTTGAGAGCACATGCGGAGCAATATTCAAGGCTAAGTGTATCCCATCATGCATCATGTTCAGAAACTCAAGTGCCACTGAAACTTCGACAGGAGATGTCAACATTCCACAGCAAGTTAAATGAATTAGATATTACTTATATCTTGGCAGTATAACAAAGAGTTGCCCATTTTATTGGTGCAAAGATGGGTGTATTTTGTGCACTTGCTTTTTATGTCTTAATTAGAAGGACCACTATTACTAAATTGTGTCGTAAAGCTCTGTAAACACTCACATTTTTATGAGAAAAATGTTCTGTCAGGTAATCAAAAGTTATGCACACAGGAAATAATGTATGAGGACAAGAGTGGGTTTTTGGACAGGTCCAATGTGTCTCTGGGTATCAGCAGCAATACATTTTGCAAAACGCTTAATTTGCAAAATGAATATCCAATCAGAAGCAAAGCATGGGGAAAAACGTATTTACACAATGAGTAAATAAAGAAACAAGACGATTAATGAAAGATTTAGTCATCATGCGCACACTAAAACTAGGGGTAAAACTGCTCCCGTACAGTTTGCCACCCACGCTTCAGTACATCTGTACAACAGTTGAAAATGTGTATGAATGTGTGGCATTCATTTTCAAGAGTAATTACATGAGCAACACAGAAACAGAACTGTTGTACCCCTCATAAAAGAATGCACACAGTGAGTGGCACAGCTTGAGTTGGTATGGTTATGAGGTTAACATGTCTGTATGACTTAAATCATTCCAGCTCATGCCAACAGGCCTCATAACCAAACAGACAGACAGATCAAACTGACCTTTTCAACTTTACCCTTAAAGGAGAGAAATGCGGAGGATTAGACATCTGTGATTTATTCTAACCAATCAGAAAATAGCTGAATTGCAGGTGAATCAAATTAAAAATGTTTCAAAAATAAATAATTACAATAAACTAAATCTCATCTTTGGTACTTTAACAATTTGCCTCATAAATGTGTTAAAGATCATGTTTTCAGAATAGGATCTTCTGACAGCATGACTGAACTGGTCTATATTGTGGAGGAGAGGCAGCATGCAGGAAACAGCAGCCTACCTTGTCTTTTTTCTAATGTAGAAGAGCATGGTAAAAAAAAAATAAAAAGAAAAAAGGAGAAAAAGAAAAAAGGAAAAATAAAAAGAAAGAAAAGAGGGTCAGACAAGAGGCAATTGCATTTCATAGCACCTCTAAGCCAGCAATTGTATTTTGTTTTTGCGTCAATCAAGAGTGAAACAAGCAGATAGAGGAAATGAAAGCTAAAGTCTGGAAAGTAAAATTATTTAAAAAAAAATAATAATATATAGCAACTGAATTCCTCCATGTTCAAAGTCATTCAAATTTCCAGAGATGTGTACTTAAAGGACCCTTAGGGGCCATTCACACAAAGAAAGAATAAATAAAAATCAACTATATTTACACTACCATTCAAAAGTTTGGGGTCATGAGAATTTGAAAAGAAATTAATACTTTTAAAGTACACATTAATTTGATCAAATGACAGTTAAGACATTTAAAATGTTACAAAAGATTTACATCTCACAAATGTTGCTCATCTGAACTTTATTAAAACAAATAATGAAAAAAAAATGCATCAAGGTTCTTTCCACAAAAAATATTAAGCAGAACTACCATTTTAAACTATGATAAGAAATACTGTATGTCTCTAGTACCATTCAGCATATTAGAATTATATTTGTGGCTGCTGAAAAACCACCACAGGAATTAATTACATTTGAAAATATAAATTATAGTGTAATAATATTTCACAATAGTGCTATTTTTGGGCGTTTTTACACCTATAGATCTTTTTTTGTTTTGTTCAGAAACCGGGACTTAATTTGTTACAATGTTGCATTTTCTTCTTGGTTCGGTTAGCTTTAGCATACCAAAATGTGTTTATGCAAGTCCTACATGTCAGTGTTCTGTACGTCATCCATTTTATAATACAGCTAGAGCAGGAATAAAGACTTCATTGGGACAGCATTCTTGCACGGAGAAGCACAATTACACAACATTTTAAGATGAACAGTCGCTCTTTGTTTTTAACTGCAATAACTAATGTGCTTACTCACAGAATCAGACACTACTGCTATCTATATAGCACATTTCCTGTTATGAATAGAATTATAATCCCATTTGGTTCGGCTTGCTTTCACACCTCAAGCAAACTGCCCCAGAGTTTGTTTGCGGGCTGAAACCACCTCGTTCAGACGTCTCGGAACGATTCTGTTGGTGCTAATCAGAGCATTATTGCTTTTGTTCACATATGCCTAAACGAACTGAACCAAGAGAGAAAATTCACCAGATTCCGAAACAAATGCTCCGGTGTAAAGGCACCCTTACTCTACTTTCGATCAATAGTTGCAGCCTTGGTGAGCATAAGAGACTTCTTTCAAAAACATCTTGCTGACCCCAAACTTTATAACAGAAGTGTAGTTTCAGGAAGTCAAGAATTTATTTACCTTCTCTTTGACCTTGCTGGGGCTGTAGTTCTTGTTGGTAGTAGCAGGCACAGCTTCTTTCTCCACCACCCCCATAAAACGCAGCTCAGATTGAGTGTGGAATGACACTGTACCCTTGGGCAGCTTTTTGATCCGCACGGCATGGTTTCTTTGGGCTGACAGCATGTCCTGATGAAGGCAAGAGGGGGTGTTTTAAAGCTGGACTGAGGCAATGTAAGATCAATGTTACTTTTACCCCTGCTTTGTTTACAGTAAAAAACCCAGATTGGTCAGCTGTTTATAAAGGCTAATTCCAGCATATAGAGGGCAGGATGTCATTCAGACATCAAATTGTGACCAAATAAATAAATAAGCAACACAAAAGTGGTTCAGGTACGGTAATATCTAGGTACTCACAGGGACCACAGTGAATTCCACTTCATCAGAAATGTGCAGTTGGCTCTCTTCCAGAACCTCGCTGAAATGGAAGAACATCCGGGCGTCACGGTCCACACATTTGATGAAGCCAAAACCATCACGCACAGCAGCTATCACACCCTGCACAAAAAGACATACAGAGAAGCAAAGCCAACATTAGCAAAAAGTAAAAGCATTGCAAGAAAAATCACAAAGACTTCTGCAGTTATACCATTTCACGGATCTCCTTGGTAAAATGGAAGGTGTCGGGGAGGATGTCGATATTTGTCGCTCGCTCTAGTTTGTCCCGACGGTCGGTGGATATATTGAACTGGACATGGTCTCCCTCCAGCAGTGTCACTTTGGACTTGGTGTCCTTCTCCCCAAATAGCAGCTCTTTGTCAGTGAAATTAATTCTGGCACTGATTCGCCCCGGCAGTGGGTCGTTCTGAGTGAGACAAATGGAGTCTTATTCGATTTAACATGCAAGCAGAATCTATATGGTGATGTTATCAAGAGAGTCTAGGAAGAGCAATGACAAGAGCTGATTCACAAACCTGATTCTTAGTAGGAACCTTGGGAATAACCTTGGAGACAGTGCCCTCGAAGGTTTCAATACTAATATCCTCAAATATAACAGTGCCCTGGGGCAACAGTCTCACATCTGTGGCCACTTCCTTGCCCTATGAAGCAAAGAGAAACATCTATAACACGATTTGAAACAACAATGCATCATGCATTTCACTCAAAATGAATGCAAGTAAAACCTTTTGTAACTTTTCAATGATTATAATTCCTACAGTTAAAAACAAAAGACCAATAGAACAACAATAATAAAGTTTTGCTTTCAGAAGTCCTTTATTTCCACTCAAGCTTACGTTTCTTTCTTTAATGGTGAATTCCACATCATCTCCAGCTTGTAGAGCCTCTAGATCCCCTTTAAACTCACTGTAGTGGAAGAAGATCTCCTTCACAACATCCCCTCGTTCGATGAATCCAAAGGCCTCCTGCAAGACACAATCATAGCTTTGTAACATCAGGCCAAATATATTGAAATTTATATTTTCAAAATTAAATTTGAGCATTCATAAACTAATAATTCTGGCACTAGTTAATCTAATTTTGGAAAAAAAGTTATAACAATATTCAAATAAAAAAAAAACTGTTTGTCATTATATAATTTTAAAAACAAATTAACAACAACAAAAAAACTTGAGATAATAGCAATGAGATATGATAATAGTCTGAGATAATAGTCTGAAGTACATTTGCCATTCGCATTTGCTTTCCCAACAGAGGGCAGGAAACCACTCATTATTCATTCTACAAAAAAAGCAGCTACAAAATAATTTTTGAATCAGATCCTTACCTTGGTAGCACAAACCACTCCCTGACATCTTGACTGTTGCTTATTTACCAATACAATGTTGTGAGCACTAACAGCACCAGTACTGAAAGAAAAATAAATAATTACCACATAAAAAAGTGCCTTTTGACATTTTACCTATATCAATTAGACGTTAAAGAAAACAACTTACTGCTTGTTGGTCTCCATGTAAAAACTGACTTTATCTCCAGTATCTAAAGAAACATTTCCTTCCACATCATCAGGGGCATATGTCAAATAAAACACTTCCTGTGAGAAGATTCAAACCACAAACATTTTCAGGAAAAAAAAAAAAAAAAAATCAACCACCAAAAAAAATCAATGCACCATGTAGAGGCTAATACATTTGTTTAATTCAGTGCATTTATCTAGGTTTGCTTAGCTAAATCTGCTTATATAGAACTTAAAGGAAAACAGTTCACAAGAGGGGGTAGAAAACAAGTGATTTTGTTTAAAATGTTTAGGAAACTCTGCAAAGGAGGATAAATGACACATACCCCGTTCCTCTCATAACACACACTGCCAGTGGGCACTTGACCAGGTGCAGACTTCCCGTCCAGGTGAGAGGGGATGGCTGAAACTACCTGGAGAAAGGGACCGTACAAACAGACAAGGCAAGGTTAAAGGTTGCATTGGTGACAGAAACAGGATCAACCATGTTAAAACGCTACAAAGGTCCCTAAACATAGACGTTTAATGTAAACTAAATTCGATTTTTAATTAAGAACATTTAGGGTTAAGAATTGACTTGTTCGTCTGAGTTCAAGGAACCAGACAAAATAATTAACTATATGACTGACAGACTTGATATTGACAACAAATCAAGATTTGTTTCTGCCAGAACTGTATATTAAATGAGGATGAAAACTCCACCCAACAAGACAAAGACAAACAAGCTCATCGTGAACCCACACAAAACAAAGCAATAACATCAGGTCAGTTAAGGATTGCTAGATGTTATTCCTGCTTTTTGAAACCAGTGATGCATGTGCGTTTGCCTGATCAATATGGATTAAAAATGAGCTTGAAATCCCCAACAGTGACAGACATTAATGGGACAAGGACAATAAAACACAAAAGTAAAATGTGTTCCTTAACTGGATGAATAAAACCATGCAGCACAGTTAAAGGAGAGGCGTGCAAGTCAGGCCCCACCTGCCCAGAAATTCGCTCTTCTGGCAACATTTCTGCCTTGATTTTTACCAGCTTCACCGCAATTGGTTTGCCAGTGCGTCTATCAGACGACACCTCAAACTCCACATCATCTGAAAAGTAATGGGACAGACATGACACGGAATAAGTCAATTGCTGCATTAATATTCATGTTGGGAGCAAAACAAAATATTTACATGCATGTGTTTTTGCATTAAGATTGTTACTAGCGCTTATTGATATTGAATCTTGACAATACATTTGTGACAATTTTGCAGGAGATGAGTATATTGTAATGATTTAAATCAGAGCGGATTCAAAAGTATCGGCCATTTCAACTAAAAGATAAGGGCTACAATAAATTTTGTCAACTAGACATCCAATGATGAAGAATCTTAATCTACTAGTTTCCATCCTTTTGAATGGAAAAAAAATGGATAGATCTAGTTCTGTCTTTGTACTGACTGTATAGTTTTATATAATTAGGGTAGATTTAATTCATTTTCATGAATTGTTCAAACCATCAGTGTTTTTAGTAATAAACTTGCCTATTTTAATAAAGTGATTCATAATGCTGATTAAATGATCAAAAACATTTAATGTTTTTGGTAATGAACCTGGCCAAAATGGTTAGTTGCAAAAGGCTAATAAATACACTTTTTAGTTATACTGCTCAGCCCTAGTTGTTGCTGTTTTCTCCTACCCATTCTATCCATACCTCCAATCTTAAGCTCCTGCAGGTTGCCATTGTACTGAGAACAGTGGAAGAAGAGACGGGCCTGTCTCTCAGAGCACTGAATGAAACCATACGATGTAAGCAGTTTTTCAACCACTCCTGTTTCACGGACTCCCATGCTTGTTCCATTGGCAAATCCACCATGGCCATTACTATGCAGCAGACTGGGGTCAAAACTCATCTATGGAGAAATAAAACACGTTCAAATATTCACTTCTTCAATATTCACCCTTCAGCTCTCTCCACACATATGAACGTTCCACAACAGATCAGAACACAAGTGCGGAAATGGTAAAATGGGATGAGACAAGGTTTTAAATGCAGCACGCAAAAAAAAAAAAAAAGAAAAAAAAAAGTTGAATGTAGTAGATGTAAGAGTTTCTGTCCTCTGGCTCCTTGATCAAAATGACCAAGTTAAATAAAGCTGAAACCTGTACAATCCTAAAGAAAACAATACTTAACTTAAAGTTCCATTGGTGTCTTTAAACCGAGAAATTGCGTTCATGCATTGAATCCACCCCACACGCGTTTAGTTATATATTAGAATATACACGCAAACAAACTCGTCAACACATCCAAAGTTTCAACTAAGTCTCTCTGGACAACTTCATCCACAAATTTTAAGTCAACAGTCAGCAGGCATGTGGTAAAAGTTAGACAATTAAAAACAGATATCCTCTAAAAGCTCCACAAAGCCAAAGAGCTTGAGAACAACTCCAAGCATGCAGTTAGTGTCGGGTATTGACACTGTGAGAACATCAAGCCAGCACACCGTCCCATCATGACCACTTACAGATCGCTGATACAAAGGGGTCCGCTTTTGCTTTTTGCCCCCTAAGGCGCGAGAGGAATGGCATGAAACTGAGGCGGAGCGGGGGATTGGCTGGCTTGAGGTGGAGGGGGCAGCAACAGGGGCATCAGAGGCCTCCATCTTGAGTGGGAGGTAGGGGGTGGTGAGACACTGGGGGGGTATAAGGTGGGGGAGTGGATTAAAAAAAAGCTAAAAATGAAGGATCATCAAACAGGAAGAGCCAATAAATGGCACCATAAACACATTGTGTTTACAGACCTTGCAGAGTAAAAAACATCACTCTTATGAGACCTCCAAAAGGGCCTGTCAAACCACTGTGATGACGTGGACGGGGTACAAACAAATATTTCTCCTTTTGCCTCGATACGGTGCTGCCAAATAGTAATGTCAATTTACTATACAAACAGATGACCAAATCCATTACAACAGCTGTACTATTATTATTAACAACATTTTCATGGCATTGCGATGCATTCCAATGTCACAGTATCACGCGTGACGCATTTTACCTTGACTGCTCCATTCAAGGAGAACGTGTTCAATTTCAGTGATGGTTTTAATAAAGCATGTGAAATGTTTATTCAGTCTGAGAGGTTTCATTTTGCATTAAAGCTTGAGAATGACAAACACTTCAGATGCAAACAATCATCTCTGATTTTAATTCTTTTTTTTAAATTGATTTTAATTTTCTTCTAAGGATTACATAAAGAAGGTCCTAAAAACATCTGACCCTACTGACTTTCATTGGGCCTCATTCATGAAACACAAGCAGAACAAATTTTTGTGCAAATTATTCCTCAAGCTGTTCTGATGGAAATTTTCGGACTTATAAAAATGATTGAACTTTCAAAAATGTTGGCATGAAATAAATTACACCTGCTCCCTACGACGCGTAAATGGTGCTTAAAACATCAGAACGTTTTGTGTTCTTTTAGACAAATGGATAACTGCATATTGATAACACTAATTATATTTCAAAGGTTTGTTTGCCCATTTTGGTCTTCTTTAAATCTTGAGGAGCTTAAATGTATTTTGCTCACTGTCCGCAGTGATGGGGCTTGAGAAAGCGGCTTTAACTCAAGCTCTGATATATCCCCCGGGACTACTAGTGCTTGGAAGTATTAAATGGGTGTTTGACGTATGTTTTCTGGTCAACAAGTAGAAAAATTTTCAACTTTGGGTAAAATGCAGCTCTCGTCACTTCACTTTTTTTAATCAGCTATCCAATCCCAGTGGATGAGGGGTAAGAAATACGAACAACCATCACTTCTTACTTTTACAAATAAAAATGCAATGTAACCAACTTAATTTTCAATTCATTTTTATATAGAAAATTGCTGATAAAGCAAGCTATGTGTGAAATCAGATACTAGTTACATTACTTTGTGGATATTCCATGTAATAGCAATAGCAAGCATTTTTGCGCCTCAAATGCTAAAGCACCCCTAGCTGAGCATTTCCAGCTGGATAAAAAAAATCTTTGGTGCACACACTTTAAATGGAAGATATTTTTTTAGGCATGTAGCCAATTAGTCTCTTTTGCGTCTGGATCCAAACCAGAGGGAAGTCCAGAAAATTTCACAGAGTTCCTGGACATGTAATTTACGTAGCTGCAATTCATGCCCTCGGGTTATGCTAATTGTGAGTCCACCCCGCTCTATTCACAAATAATTGGAATTAATTTACATACACATGTTAAACTATCAAATCTGAGGTTTATGAATAGTTTGTGAATCCAGAAGAGTTCAGGAAGATCTATTTTACGTGTAATTTATTATGAAAATTTCATGAATGAGGCTAATTGTAAGGACATTTTTATTAATATTTTTGTTCCATAGGGGCAAAAAAGGCATACAGGTTTGGAATAACACGAGAGTATATTATTTTTGTTTTAGGGTGAACTACTCGTTTAATTCTTCTCCCTGTGCTAGAAGAAATGCTCAAGGAAAATCAGAATGTGTTAGTTTGATGAAGCGACTGGGAATGGGACTACCGTAACATCCATAAAATGGTAAGATGACACAGACTCCGACCAGCCTCGACCACTGGGCCATTACATCGAAACAGATACACGACTTTAAACGCCTATAAATACTTTAGATTCACTCTAGTGTCTGAAAACAAAGCCAAATATCCATTTTCAGACACGGTTCAACAGCAGCCAAATCAAATGAGTAGTAACCATACGCATATGAACCAGCCACTATATTAGTCTTAGTGAAAACAATATCATCGTTCTGGCCTCGCCACCTCTCGTTGCTGCTCGTCTCTATGGCAAGTGATCGAGGCCAGCCTCTAAGCCTGCTGATCAGGATGATGTGGTGTGGCAAAGGAACAGCGCGTGTTCAATGAACGAGTCGAGCTCAGGAGAGTGGGGGAAAGTAGGGTGGAGATCGGATGGCTGGGCACTTACGGAACGGCCGTAGGGTGACAGGCTGAGACCGACGGGCGAGGTGCTGTTCAGGTCAGCGCTAACAAAAGCTGCAGGTGGCGACGCCGGCAAGGTAAACTCGACAAAACCTTTCCAGGGACTACCCATAATTATCCCATTCACAGTGGCCAAATCTACTACACCTGGGATGGATCAGAGTAAGCCTTTTCCCAGAGTCTAGATTTTATCTTAGTTTTAATTCAGTCGTCGTGTTGCAGCTCCTTCCCTTCCCCTCTCTCTTTGGTTACACCCCAAACAAAATACCTCTGGATTTCTGCAAAGGTGAAGAAAGGAAGGAAGCTGTGAAAATAAACTAAGGGGAAAGGCAACAAGAACAGCCAGTGAACAAAAGCAGCACAGTAGGGTCAGTCGAAGGCTAATGGTGTGTGTTGGGGAGAGGACCCTACAGACAACATGCCTCATCTGCACAGAAAGTTGGCCCAAGATCTAATAAACTCTTCTAAAGACAGCTTAAATTATGTACTTATGATCTCTTTCCCTTAAAACAAAAAACAACTGAAGTATTTTATGCCCAACTAGAAGGAAGAATTGTTGAGCAATTGTGCAATTGTATGCCAAAGAACAAGTACTTTAGACAGAGGCACATGAGTAAATGAAACCTAGCACAGTTCAATATTCACACTTTGAACAAGACAAACAGGACAAAATGTGTGAAATTACAGTACATTCAATAGAATTTAGAAATTAAAATATTTATCATTTATTCACCCTCATGTTGTTCTGTCATGATTTTTTGAGAGGAGTTGATTTTGCGATTAAATCTAAACAATTTCGTTGAAACGTGGTCTATTCAATAGATTCTCAAAAGCCACGAAAGCATTTATTTCAGCAAACATTGAACTTATCTGAATCTGATTGACGTTAATCTTATTACTAGTCTTCTCCACTAGATCATCCTCTACCTTGTGTGATGTTACAGAGGGGACTTTGTCATTTATTCAAAGTTTAACAAAATTCCTAGAAAGTTCACTGTCCCAATCGGGCCAGTGCTGCATGGTCAAGAAAGTCTGTCATTGGCACATGTTTTCAAGCCTTGCCAATAAGCATTCAAGAGCAAGAAGACATGCGTTGTGTAAGAAGTTTAGTGCGCAGAGCGCCTGTAGCAGCTCTTTAAAGTACATTTCGGTAGGTCAGATTCTTGGACTTAGCACTAGTTTATGATAAACATTTTGTAAGCTGAACGCAGAACACTTTTGGTAGAGGCTTTGTTATTCAGCCTAAGGGTGGTACTCCAATGTGAATAAGCAGTCTTTAAGTTCTCATGACACGTCCAGAATGCTGTTTTAGAATTGCCTTAATGTAGTATTAGACATAAAGCATTTCATTTTAGATCACTTTCACTGCAAGTTAAATTATATGTTGAACTTGAAAGATCTCCGTTACAAAACCAACTGATTTGGTACACTGTTCCCAAATCTCGGTCCAGGAGGGTCACTGTTCCTGCAGAGTTTAGCTACAACCCTCATCAAACACACCTGAGGATCAGTAGAAACTCACAGGTAGGTGTGTTTGATCAAAGTTGGGGGACAGTGGCCCACCAGGACTGAGATTGGAGAACCCTGCTGTAAATTATAAATACAAATAAGCTAGACAAATCAGGATTATTCATTAGGTAATGGATAGAAAGTGTAAGGAGGAGTGTCTGGCATGACTTACCTTGTTCTGTTGTCTTGGAAGGCTGTAATGATTTGGACCAATCAATCACGATTCACTTAATCGATGCTTCAGGTTCGTCTCACACACGCGCATGCACACACACTTGTAAGGTTCGGCTCTCTGGCAGACGTTCTAATTACAAAAAGTTGCAAAAATAAAGGATAAAAAGCTAAACCAAAAATAAAGATATTCAAATAAAAAGGCAAGTGCGGGTGTATGAACACTTCTTTTGGGGGAAAAAATTAACAAGACACGAGAAAGACTAGGTGAACGGGGGAAAAAAGATCAGGAGGGAGGGGATTCGGTCTGCAATTGACAGAAAGAAAAAGGTAAAAACTGAAAAGACTAGCAGACAGCAGCCCTCTCCGCACCCCAGTAGAGGAAGAGGTGCGGGGAGGATGAGGAGGGCTTGGCGCAGCGTTGGGACGTGTGCTTTTTCAAAGCTGTTGAGTAGGCACAAACTTCTTGTCTCAGATCAGGTCTCGCCTTTGCTGTTAACGTTGATGGTTGGTTGCTACGCTCGTTGCGGCCTGGTTCTGTTTCTTAAATCTTTGGTTTGCTCGTTTGGTTGCTTCGTGTTGCTTTAGTTTTCTCGTTTTGTAGCAGTGCAGTTCTTCGTCTTGGTCTTTAGAGTTGTTGTACCGTTGGGTCGTTTTGGGGATGTTTGTTATTTTCTTTTTCCTTGACGTTTCTTCTGACCGATAGATGATCTGAACTTGAAGTAGGTTTCAGATGGTACAAAAATCAATTCGGTTTCACTTCATACTGTTTAGGGAAAGAAAACAGAAAGGATATTAGATCACAGACAGATTAGTTACACATTAAATGCATCTAGACTTATATAGACCATATTAATTGATTTCTGGTCTAATTTTGCCCCCTCATAGGGATCTAAACGGTTAATTGATTATCAATTAATTGCAGACAAGAATTTACTCGATTAAATTAAATTCATTGTCGGCAAATTGAACATTACGAACGCGACGAGATTCTCACTCGAGAGACCAAACACAAACTTGAGGTGGCAAAAAATAAACAAAACATGAGGTCAAAATGAGGCAGAGTGATCATTTTTATTCAGTATATAAGCAATATTTTGTTTTTATGCTAAAGACACAATTGATACCGTGAGAAATTTACATTTTCAGGAAAATAGCCGCTTATATCAGTTATTGTTAATCAATTGATAAAGTCGATCAACTAATGAATTATTCAATAATTTGCATCCCTACAGCATTGAACACACCCTCAAGAAATGATTTAACAATCAATCCCCTCAGTCACACTCATTCCATGTGGGTTAAAACGGCATGTTACTCTCCTGTTGATACACAGGCCTAAAAATAAAGTTTCCTCAGTGGCCTGGTGTAGCGCGAGCAGCTGACTGAAAACACGTGGATCAACAAGTCTCAGCGTGAACCCTCAGCTGGCTGAGCATTTATGGAATACATTCAATTCAAGCGGTCAACAACTGCAGATATCCAGCATGCCAATCATTCAGTTCCCTCTGGTCTATTACACAAGAGGTGGGAGGATCAAAGAGCTTGATATATAGGCCAGTTCACCACTTGATATGATGGATCAAGTAAAGGCTTAAAATGGATGGAGACAACATCTTACATAGCCAGCCAATTTCGTACACAAGAAACAAAGAGATAAATATTTACAGTTACAATAAAACTGAAATAGGGACAGATCTTTTCTTCCATACTGTGACATACATCTGAGTAACAATTTATCGAAAAGAAAAAAAAAATGTAGGGCAGGGAGGGACTCGGTTCTATGCATTGATAGTTGATTTGATTTTGCACTCAAAAGTGGAGGCAGGTGAACCTGCAGGAGCAGGTTTAAGCAGAATGAACTACTGGAGAAGTCCTGCATACTTCAGAGAGAAGTCTGCCATTTTCACTGGAAGGTCCAGTTATGACATTATGATTAAACATAACGAGTTAATTTTTTTTAAAAAAACATATGCATGGATGAATTTATAACATTATATTTTTTTTTTTCATGCTGAATTTAAAATGGAGGTCATAGTCAGAATTTGACCTGTTCCCCATTCTGTGTCACAAAAACAACTAGCACCAGACAAACAAACCTTGAGAGCACATTGCGTGCCTAGATTTACAACCTTGTGGTTCCAATGACAATTAAAGGAATAATCCCCTTTAAATAATAATTCAGATAATTCCAAAAAATATTATTTTGGAATTATTATTAAAATGAATATTTTAATACACTTGGTACGTTATTATTTTCTTGTTTAACAGATTTACAACTTCATTGTCACTGTATGATGGAAAAGATCAACCAGACACTCTGCAATATATATTTTAAGTTTATAAATTAAGTGATTTCGGATTTTAGAAGAAAAAAAAACATTGCTAGGAGTATTGGACTTAAATGGAGAAACTTACAATTTAATCTTGGTCTGAACTATCCCTTTTTAAAATTCAGTAGGCCTAAAAGATATTGGTGACAAACATGCCAATATTTGGTACAATAAAAATGTGTGGAAACACAAGTTAATTGATCCCTATACACTACGAAGAAGTTTATAGACCTAAGTGCGTGACGTCGACACCCTCGAGCGCGTGCTGCTCAGCTGGGCTTGACACCGGCTCAAATATACAAATCAAAAGCTACAAAGTATCGGAACCACTGTTCTTCGTTCACAAGTTTCATTAGAATAAAAGAAAAAGTAGATTTCTACAGCATGCGTACGTAAACAAAAAATAGGACATTAAAGTAAGTGACGCAAACTGCGCTTGAGCAATAGCCGGGAGTGGATCCATCTGGATCTCATCCAAAGAAAAAAATCACTAGCAATGGCATTTCAGACAAGATTGAACTCAGACGAGCATTTCAGAAAATGTACTATGAAGATAAAGACCAACAACAAAAGGTTAAAAAGACAATCTTTTCAAAATATTTCACATTTAATGAGAAAATGTGACCATTCCCAAGGCATTTCCATATCTTAATCAGACACAACTGAAAACCATGGAAAGGGTTTTATCAAAGAATTGTACGAATATTGCTTTTATTACAAAGAGCAAGTTCTTTCTCAGAGAGCCGAGTGATGCGGAATATTAGTTGAAGTATATTATATATTTATTATAAAACGTTTTTTTAAAGGTTTTATCTATTGTAATTACTTTCCAGGGCCTGCACAAAGCACAGTTTCCAAATTTCCAGTTTTTTTTCATGTTGCCATGACAATGGAAAAGCTAATTTTAGTACGAATTTATTTGGAAAACAAGTAAACTCGTTTACTGTCCTGGCAAAGGGGGGTTTAAGTTCTTTATCTCGAGTAACTACGTGTCGACATAGAGGTACAGACTATGATCCAGACGGGCTTAAAATAAATCACTCATCCCGACAACAAAGGCACCCGGGGCGGCTGTCGGGTCACGCTGGACCGCTGCTGTTGCGTTGGATGCTCCACTGGGTGGTTCATTACTTGACAAGTGACCTTTGCAAAATATCGCCCATGACGGATGTGGTCAAAATAATACGTGCGTATTCGTGGTTTAAAGCGGCTCTTCCCCAGTATCAGTGAAGCGCTGGCTAACATGCTAAACCGCTAGAACACACGCAGAGGAAACACTGCCCCCACCCTTAACCGTTGAACTGTTCAAAAACAAGCACCGGTATTTAGAAAGAGTGATATACACACAAATGTCGGAAGGTCATACATTGATATACCCGTGTGAGAAATGTGACATCACAACATTTAATAAGTATAGAGGAAAAACTCACCCCAACAGCTTTCAGCACTGTCACCAGCGCCGCCATAAGCAGCACGGCACATTACGTAGTGAGGGGCTGTGCGAATTCTCGCGATATTAAAACAATACCGTGTGAACTGTGGGGGACACGTCTGGGCCACACGTCACTTGTAAAGTAGAGATAACTTCCGTTCTATATTTCTATTGTTAACTGTTTTTAATCATAGATGGTTTTTATACTCTCAGTAATTCATATAAGTGGCCCAAGCTTGGACATCTCGTATCAGTGTTTTTTTTTTTAATTTTTTTTTTTAATAGAAAATCCCTAACTAAAATGAGTAAATAACAATTAACCCTAAGGTGACCATATTTTGATTACCAAAAACCAGGACACTCGGCCCGGCAAACAGATACTCAAATGCTACTCGAACTTTACTCAAAGATGTCTTATTAATTTCAATAGATTTAAAGTAGGTTATGCCTCCTGAATGGATAGAAAATTGTTAGGCTATATTATAAGACACAAATTCAGATTGTCTTCTCAGAGGTTACTCAACATGTTTTATTATGACATTATCAAACTAATGAATGCAAAAATGATGTCTCTTCTGTATTAGAAAAATAAATATATAAATAATAACAGAGAAATACCTCCAAATTTAGCAAAAATATCTCTCACAAACTTACAAAAAATAACAAAATTAAATTATATCTTTAGTTTTCTTCTTCTTAATCCTGTTTTCTTCCTCATCCTCATTGTTTGCCCATCTATGGTTTTCTGTAGAGCTGATCTTTCCTAGCAGTTTTTTGAAAACCAGGACATTTTCATCACTTTATAAAAACACCCAGGACATGAAAACAGTGTCCTGGGAAAACAGGACTGTTAGACACCCTAATTAACCCACCAAAACACATTTTACTGTGGTGGTGTATGACATGACATTATGGTAATGCTATTTTATGTTTTTACATGTATTTTGGTAGTACACAATGTTCTTTTTATACTTCAGAATTCCATAAAATAACACCACAGTACACCACATGGCTGGACTATCACCATGAGTGTAAGTGTCTTTGGATAAAAGTGCCTACAGTACTTGATGTCAGAGAACAAAGCGACCAAAATGCTATCAAAAAACGAATAAATAATTCAAGAAATATAGTCATGTTGGCAAAAACGTTTTTATTAGAAAATAATAAATATTATTGTCAGACCTAATCTACAACACCTTTAAGTAAAAAATACAGTTTACCATTTTAAGACATGTACTATAAAAGTGGCTATAACATGGTCACACTAAAAGAGACTATGCTTTATTCTCTATATGAATCCATAAAACTGGCATAAAAATAGATACAAGTAACACTTAAGTTGAATGGCACACCGATTTTTTTTTGTTTGTTTTATCAAAAATTGTACCTAATCTAAATCAAAATAAAAAGAACAAATATCATGACAAAATGAATCTTGTAACCATGAGTTGTAAGGCACTTTTTATGGCACTCTTCTCCATGTGAGGGACAGAAGGATGGATGTGGTAACTCTGATTGTTAAAAACGGCAGTCTATGGTTTCTCAGTAAGCATCAACCATATTTCATATTCAGGTTCAGTGAATGACACATTGATTGTTTTCAATACTATAGCATTCTCTTTAAATGAGCCAATAAAACACAAAACAGCCAAACATCACCCAATGGCTCGCCCAGTTTAGCTCTGACCACTTTTGAATGGTGTGACTGGCCAGGTAACCCTGTGTGGAAATAAAATACTACGATAAAGCAACTGTTACAAATTGGATTTGATAAATTTTTATTAGTAGTTGATTGTTTATATCAATACAAAATTGAATTAGTAATTAAATTGTATATGGAAAAACATGTGAAAAAAAAAAATGGCTCACCTCCTCAGCATGCATGTTGTCCATTTCAGAGTCAAACAGTGATCCCAAGTATGTCAGGTGGAATATTGACAACGCACTGAAGAACATGTTAACACCATATACCCACATAGTCTACAATAAGAAAAAAGAAAAGAAAAGAAGAGATCTCAATTTAATAATATGACTTCATAAGAAATTGCAGTGGAAATCCACGAACTACAGATTTAACATTTGATCCTGGAGTGCAGGACTTGGTTAAAATAACAGATCACCTTCTTATTTTGGTGATGGCAGTCACTTGGACAGCACTTTGACAGTATACAAGCACTGAATATAGCCGCCAACCGCTTTCTCAGGACTACAAGAAAAAAACAAAAAGAGTATGTATTTCAGTCCTGTTGCCTAGACTACTGATGTCATGTCACTTCAAATACAGATGAATGTCATGTCTACTGGACTGTATGCCATGATGACTCTATACATTAACATTAATATGTTAATATAATTGATTTACTGATTATATCAAAGCTCTGGTAATTTTATTGATGGCAAGAATGCATGAATGAACTATAATGACTGTTTACCATGTTCAACGTAAGTGATGAATCCCAAAGACAGCAGCACGGCTCCAAGATGAAAGCTGAGACCCTGTCAAACAACACATAATTAAATAATGATAGAAAATACACTACAAGTCAATATTGCTATCAAAAGTTTGGGGTCAGAAAGGGTTTTTTTCCCCTTTAAATTCTTAATACTTTTATTTAGCAAGGATGTATTGAATTGATCAAAAGCAACTGATACATTTATAATGTTACAAATGATTTCTATTTCAAATAACTACTGTTCCTTTGAACACTTCATTCATCAAAAAAATCCAAAACAAATGTGTCAAAGTTTCCACAAAAACACTAAGCAGCACAACTGTTTCAACATTGATAAAAAAAAAAAAAATCTCGACCAAATCAGCATGTTAGAATGATTTCAAAACCATTACGAGATCTTATTAAACCCAAGTGAATTTAGTGGCTATAATTCTGAACATTGCAATGTCTTATATTGACCACCAGAGGGCTCCACTCAACTACGACATTTTATGGAAGCATCCACTGATATAGTGCCAGTTTATTACTGTCCAGTAAAGTTCTACACAAATTAAATAAAAACCACTAAATGTTAAAGGTGCTTAAGTGTCTTACTTCCATACTTTTTAACTAATTTTTTGAAGCAGCTCTATCCCTACAACCAATCCTTTCTCCAAAACACACATTAATAGTCAGCAAGCCCAAATATTCACATTTAAACTGTTTTTAATTGGCTAAAAAAATGAAACAAATGTACTAACAGAGAGATTCTGATACATTCGTATAGCTAATTATTATTAAAAGCAACTAATTTATACAGCTTTTATCCTTACATAGCTTATTTACATTCCTAAAGGTCAAACTGGTATTACATGAATGACTTTATCTTAGCTACACAGTGAGTAGCAGCCTAACATGCACAACTACAACAGCTCACTAAGGTGACCAAGAATAAGCTGCCAGGGTAGGCAGCTGTGATTGAATTATCTATCCACAACAGCAGTTTAAATCTGGGTCATGGTGTTGAGAGATAACAAACCATCTTTATCCAAGCTGTCATGTTAGAGGGAAACTGTTTTCTGGATCAGGTGTTGTTTTATTCTTATACAAACCCAAATCTGTTTAAACAGATGGAACCTGATTCTGTGCCAACAAACCTTCCTTGTGAAAATGTTAATAACAAGAGAGCTGAAAAATCATACTTACATGTAACAATGCACTGGCGGTGTAGGTCACCAAGATGGCAGGAAAGGTGCCAAGTTTGAGTGCATTTTTAAAGACGTCTGTGAGGTAAATTGTACAGAGAGAACATTAATATATGACATATGAATCAGTAATGTATCACAAACCGGGATAAATATACATACATGCGTTAAGCCACTTGGACATGGGCAGATTCCAAGAGGTAACAACTTCCACCATAGACCTCGGCAATTCCACATTCATAGGTTTAGCTACTGTAATATCCCTTTGAATTAACATGATGTCACATTAGGTCTCAAGAATTCTTATTTAACAAAGAATGATAAATAAAGAGAAAAAAAAGCAAAAGTACATGCCATTTTAGGTGGTCTTTGTGCTCAGAGAATCCAGCTCCAGCCATCACAGTGGTTGTTTCGCTCAAGTAGCTGACAAAATAATTGCTGAAGTGGAAGGACACTGCATTTTCATAAGCGTGTAGCCACCTTAGGACAAAAGACCAATAAAAACAAGATTAAACAGACAATTTCATTTCCTCTGAATATGGAATCTCTGAGGAAGGGAGGAAAGAGCAGCTCACCTACGAGGAAGCCCATCTCCATAGATGGGAATGAAGTAAGGAAAGAGATAAGGAGCAATACAGTTGGAAATAACCAGGCAGATCTGACTCCTCAGAAAGCTCAGAGCAATCTTTCCGAACCAGCCAACGCTCTGCAGGAGATAGTTAGATAGTTACTGAATAACAAGCTCTTTGCTGATGGAAATGCGCTTGGCACAAATCAAGATTATCTTCTATTCATTAAAGAAAAATGCAAAACACATTCAATTCACTTCAATGTCAATATTTGCATACGCATGTAAATAGACTTTCTGAAAACTGCATTTCAATATATATGTATTGGAAATATTGCTATTTGTACATGTATTTTTATACAGTTATAAAGCTAGGGGTTGGAAAGACTCGTATGCTCACCAAATTTATATATTTATTTAATCATTATCAAAATAGAGTAATTTAAGAAATATTATGGTGTAGTTTATTCCTGTAAAGGCCATTTCTCCAGTCTTCTGTCACATGATCCCTCAGAATTAATTTTAATATGCTGATTTGGTGCTCAAGAAACATATTATTATCTATGTTGAAAACAGTTGTGCTGATTAAAATTTTTGTGTTTTTTCAGGATTCTTGATTTAGTAGAAAGTTAAAAAACAATAAAAAAGCATTTATTTGAAATATATGTTTCAATGTAAATGTCTTTACTGCATTTTTGGGTCAATTTAATTATCCTTGCTGAAAATGAGCATACATTTATTTAAATAAAACATCTGACCCCTGTGTACACATAAATAAATGTTAAAATTAATATTTAAGAAAGGAGACAATGAAAGAAAAAGTAAAATAGAAGTGAGCTCACAGAAATAAAATAATATAAAAATAATAAAATACTTCTAATAAATACAAAAATACATTTATTTACCATTTTTTGTCCATTAATTGCATCTGTGTAGCGGGTGAAACTGATCCATGGGCCAAAGATGACAGTTCCAGGAAAGTAGAGGTAACCCATGAACTCCAGTGGGGAGGGAAAGGAGGACACAGCGCCTCGATCAAGGTCAAAAGCCAGAGAGATGGCCTTCATGGCCACCACCATCTGAGAGCCTGGATGCAACCAAAACAGTCAGTATGGCATGTGAGGTGATGTTGAGTGACATTTGAAGAAAATAAATAACATGCATATAAAAAATAGCTTGAGAAATATATGCAGATTAATAATGAATCAATAAAGACGCACCTCTCATCTTATGCCAGGTTGCTGCATCTATCATATGAAGCTCCCTATAATGAAAATGAACAAAATATGTGACCACTAGTGTTCAAATACTAGCTGCGTCTAGTTTTTCCAATTTGAGCCAGGCCGTTTTCTGTGCTCATTAAGCCCTAGCTATGCAGTGGATGACAGACCCCATCAGCATGTAGATGAGGATGATGACGGAAAGGAAGACCCCTCGGCGGTTGGAGTTTATGCTGAGGAGCAGGATGAGGTAGCAGAGGAGACTTAGGATAATAACCCACATCGTGTGCAGCTCAAAGAACACGTACAGCACATACAGACCGCCTGCCAGCGAGCTCAGATGCTTCACATGACACGAGACACCTGTCAAACACAGACACGCCATTAGCCTGCCGCATCAAGACTCAACAGATGGACCGATTCAGTAACATGAGTTCGATATAACAAGATCAAGTGTGAACATTTGTGCTACAATTAGGGCTGCACAATACTGACATTGCGAGACTTTGTTTATCTGCAATACATATTGTGATATAAAATAATACAGTAATATTCACCAGATGACTTGAATTGCCACTGATAATGAAAACCTTATAAATGAAGTTAAATAAAACAAAGAAAGCACTCTTTGTGTAATTATTTGTGAAGTGTACAAGCAATTTCTGAGTGAAAATGTCTAGTATATCTTACATTTATTATTTTATAATGGTTATTATTAAATTAAATAAAACGATAAAATAAAATGATTTTACTATAAAATTACAGTACGATATTTACACCTCAATGCTGTATCGTAAACTATACGCGTGTAAATGATGAGCATTACTCTGAAATAAATAAGTAGCACACATATATTTATTTGATTAAATCACAACATTTGGCAAATCACACCAAGCCATATGATTTTCGTTTTATTTCGATATATTGTGCAGCCCTAGCTACAATATATTTTGCTTTGAAATGGATGACAAAAAGCACTGAAGTTAGCCATACAAGAACCATAGTGATGTATGTCTCGAGACCGGTCTAGGCCATGCTCCCATCCTTTGAGGTAAGACTAACAGTCTCACAGGTGTTTGAGGGCTGGGGTTGTGCACCATGGACTCACCTAGTCTACAGATGACCCGACACAGCAGGCAGAGGAGCAGAAGCTGCCACACCTGCTCTAAACCCTGCTGGGCAGTGGGCAACACACAGCCCTCTGCTAGAGCCTGCAGGAACTCCACACGTCCATAGGAATCCATAGTAATATCTCTAGAACGCTGTTACTCACAGACTGGTACAAGACAGGAGAAACAGAGTATTATTCTATTGTATGGTTATTGGATAGATTTATCATATGGCTCAACAAAAGCTGTAGTGTGAGACAATTTCAGGCCAGTTAATGGAAAAGTCAGCTATTTGCCCAGTGCTGCATTGTCATTAAATCTTACATATGCTTATATTGTGCCTTTCATAAATTTACAAGGAATACATACATGTATATTGTATACAATACATTAAAAACACAAATACATTTTGAATGACACATTGACCTTTTTTGTTGCAAATGTGCTGATTTAAATGTGTCAACAATGCAACGCTATCTATCAGTAATATTCTGCTTGGTAGCAAAGATGTGTTTATGAATTATAAATGTAACTGAATTTTTATAAGCAATATATAAATATATACAAATATAATACACAAATAGCTAGACTCATCTTTGCAATGTGTGTGTGTGTGGGGGGGGGGTACTTTGCTCAAAATAATAATAATCTTATAATCTTCTGTGTTGGTAGGTTAGAAGGTTAAAAATTTCAGAAAAAGTTCAGACTGTTTTCAAGCAAAAGTGTGTATCTATCCTGAAATAATTTATTTTAATTATTAATTTATTATTGAATATTGTTATTGCAATATCATTCATTTTTATTATGTCTAATATGTTTTATTATTTTGCTTATAAGCTAATACAAATACAAAAAAATAATATTTCTATGGATGGGGTTAATGAAAATGCTGGCAGGGCAGGTAAATAAATGAACTACTACATAACTACTAAATGAAAAACAGCTTTTCTGGAATAACAATTCCTGGATGATAACTGGGCCAGTCTGTGTTCACATAACCGTTTCACATCCCCTTTATTCCAAAACAGAGGTTGTTATATAATGCAGCTGTGTGGATGAGACGAGCTTTAGCCCTACAACACTCACTGACTATCAGAGATTCGTTGAATTTGCATGTAATTTAAAAGCAGTTCATTTCTACAAGTTTTATCCTATAGGAGCGGTGTTTTGTTTCAGTCCCTGTAAGTTACACAAATATGCAACCTTTCGCATCGTCCAAATCAAAATTATAATTCATCGAGATTCATGAACTTGCATGAACCGAGTTCAAAGAGTTGTCTCGGCGACATGTAACCCAACTAAATGGCTAGACTGTGAACGAAGAGCTCGGCTCGCTGCTGCACTTCCACAAGATTCTTACCGATATCCAGAAGCACAGAAGTATCATGCGCTACAACCTCACACCCGGAAGTAGGACGAGGATTTTTCCAGTGGATTGTGTCGTCCAGTTTATCCAGGTGTCTTTTCCATTCCGTTAGCACGATCATAAACATCTGTGAGACTCGGTGCAGAGACGCAGCCGCTGTCGTGGTTTTGAACACACCGGAGTTCAACCAAACTTGACTCCCGCACCGCGCGCGTGCTGCTTCTGCGTTCACTGTTCACTTCCTCCGCACAGCCGATGGAGGTGCTGGAGTGCCTGGGATTGATTTATTATGGGAATGATGATTGATGATGATGCATGCGATGCATTTTTTGGTTTTATTTGTATTCATTTATCATTTAAAAATAATTGTAAGGTCTTGATTCAAATCGTGCTCATCTGTTTTCGCCCGGATTTCCTCTCCTTGTTCCTAAAGATGCTGTTGAAATTGTTTAAAGGATAAATTAAATTTATTATATCTGATGAAAATGAATTGTTGTTTTTGTTTATTGAAGAAAATCAGTTTATGTGCCTAATCGGGGAAACTAGGGCTGTTTGTCACTCGGGGAAAGCTTGTCAAAAGTCAAATCCAAATATCTTGTTTTTTGTTTTTTTCTAGCAGTAGTCTTCGTTAGTTTCACCCTCACCATCGCAATTCAAAACTCACTAAAATAATTATTTTCTAATTAACTAAAATTCCAACACATTTTACAAGCTATTTACCCATAGCACACATAGGGCCTACATCTGCAGTCTAAAAGAGCACTAATCTGGAATTGGAATAGCGTACAAACATCTTAGAAACGTCTTTAAGATGTCAGTTTTACATAGGCTACATTCTAAATCATAAACATCTTAAAGACATTTTCTAAACGTCTACTTGACGTCTGACATGAAACGTCACAGTGACATCTTCCAGACTCGCACACCATGAGACATATCAGAATATTAATAAATAGATTAAAACATATATATAATTTCAGAACTATTTCTTTTTTTTTTTTTTTTTTTTTTTTTTTTGCATGACTTATGTCAGTTCTGATACTTTGATACAGCCATGCATTTATGGAGATACTAACAAAAGTAATTTCTCTCTTTTTTGTAGTCAAGACCTAATTGACCTTTTTAGACAAAGTTTGTCTAAGCAAAAAAGTATAAACGTTATAACAGTGGTTTCGCAGAACATTAGTAGGCTACGAGCTGGTATTTTCACTTAAGCGCGCATCTGGCGCTCGCGAATGTTCGCCTGATGATGTTACCATAGCAACAGTAGACTAATGCAGTAGCCTGCCCTACACACAACACATTATCTGTAATTTTACTAACAATTTATAAACCACAAGTGCATCTCAAAAACATAGTTTAATTCGCAAACAAGCTTGTCTAAGCAATAAACAAAATTTAATAGCATTATAAAAAAATAACATATTAGCCTACATAAACTGTACAAAATATAACAACATTTTTGTTCAGTAACGCACAATGTAATTAATTTGGAAAATAATCAACTTTGATGAATTGGCCTAATGACACTGACACCCAAACATTTTGACGATTCTTTTAATAGCCTACTGTTTTGACTGGGTGCATCTCCTGATTTAGGGATAGGCCTACACTTTCTCTCATCCGGCTACAAGTGAGACACAGGAACAACGTGACACTTGTTTCCATGGTAATTGTTCACATATGACACAGGACAAGCTCGGTCTAAATTTAGTTCCTAGACTGCTGTCTCAAATTTCCTGGAAATCGTTTGTAAATGTCATTGGAGGTAGCACTGTCAGTTGAAAGCTGACATAAATATAAATATTTATGTTATTTTGATTTTGGGAAAAAAAAAATCATCTGGGTACTGGTTATATGAAAGTCACGTTGGGATAAAATAATACAGCTTATTTAAGCCACATTTGCGTAGCCTATATAGCTAATCGAGAGAAGGAGCATTACACAGAATTTTAAGAGGAAAACTCCATAAAGGCTGGGTAACGCCCTATAATTCATTTATTATTCTGTCAAATGAAAAACAAAACAAAACAGAAGAAAAAAGCAATTACACATTTGTCTTCCAGCTGAGAACGTGTAGTTACAAATGCTGCGCGTTAGATGTCGCTGTTGCTCACTTGGCAAAAAAAAATGCATGAAATGAACTAACCCAATCTGTTGTCTAAATGCATGTTATATATCTTATTGTGAAGAATTTATCCATGTTTCTTTTCTTTTATTTGACCTCGTAATTTTTAGTCAAAATGTCATGTTGCCTTCAATACAGCATCCATTTTACAGGCTACCATGTGAATTGTTTGCCCGAAAGTTGAAAAAGGTATTCCAAGGAAGGAAGGCATCAAGGCACATCTGAATCCAATGTTAGCTTCACTTCCTATCTCCTGAGATACCTTACTTATTTTTTAAAAAAAATTAAATTAATTTGGCCTAGATTTATATTCGAGTTAGACTATGTATTTTATTTTAATTCCTGATATATTATTTGACTGCTTTTGTGGTTAAAAGTAGTGTAGGCTATTTATTTTTATAAACACATTTTGTTCATCTAATTGAAACTCTCTTCCCATCCTGCCATGAGAGTGTTTAGAGAGCAGGCATCTCCGCATGCTTTCGAATATCCGCTCTCTCGATACTTTGATGTCATTCACCGATCGGTCTGCGAACACTTAGAGACTTCTCTTTGGTGGTAAAGGACTTCTCCAGCATTTAGTCTACTTTAACCACACCTCTCAAACTCAAGTTCATCTGCCTCCACTTTTGAGTGCAACACCCCGAAACTTAAAATCCAATCCACAACAGATGCATAGAACCAAGTCACTGCATTTTTTTCTTTTCCAAATATCTGTTACACTCAAAATACGTCACAATAATAAAAGAAGATCAGATCTGCCACTACAATTTCATCACAACTTTGAATTTCTGCCTGCCTGAACAAACTCTTATCTCGCAGCCCTGCCGATCTATATACACCTGGGGATTTTGAGCAAGGTTCATTCCCAGTAGCCAAACCCAAGCAAACTGCTTTACCCTTCCCCCACTATGACCCATATGAGACAGGTACAGGCCTTGATGAATTAGGTCCTGAATCGCAACTCCAGCGTAAGCCTCGGCAGGCTCAAATGCGTGCAAGTGCCGAAACGTGACTGACACACATCAGCCGAGGAGGCCGAAAAATTAATTACAAACCAATGTGTTTGAGCCAGGCAGACATACAGATGTGAGATGGGAATGTATTGGGCATGCTGGGTAATTAAATGAACCGCACTGTGCTGTCCTTGGAGGGAGGACGTGGGTTTGGACCCTGGGGGTGGCTGACAGAGTTCTGCTTATTGCCTCTCTGCCAGACGAGAGATGCGCTTATTTACGAGCAGTTTGGCTCAATAATAGAGGAGCAGTGGAATTGATCATAGTGTCTGGGTCAAAAGGTCTAAGTTGATTTGAGATGTAGCACACAAGTGAATCGACTTAACTTGATAATAATGTGATGAAGCTATACAACTATAATGCACAACAGAAACTAAACAGATGAAATCTGGATACTGATTAATTCTAAACAAAAATCTTCATTACAAACTTACCTAAAAGCTGTACATAATTGGTCAAAGCATCATCCGCAGAGGGACAAAACACTTTACGGATCAATCTGTCCCTTAAGAATATTAGGTTGAGCCACAAACCACAATTACACATTTGCTTCACCGCATTCCTCCTCCCCCATTCTCCTCCATCCTCCCCCAATCCATTCTCCATCTTGTCCATTCCACATACCTCCAGGCTCATGTATCCCATCCCCCCCCAAAAGCATTGAGAGGAACAGATATTTTATGTAATGCAATGTGAATGGGTTGTGAGATGAACGAACATCTGGTCAATATTCAAGCGTCAAGTTTAAGATCATACCTGATAGTTGAATAACTCTATATATGGAATAATAGCCTGTAAGCTGTGATGTCTCTCGCAGGTTGTGACATGATAAAGATCCTCTTTCTCATCGACTGACCTCTCCCTCGGATATAAATCTTCAGAGGAGTTCTGCCGTTACATCTGCGCCTGCATCTCTTATAGTGTTCGAGAGAAATAGCAAGAAATATTTACATGAGCACAAAATTCTGATGAATTGTGAGCAAATTTATCTCTATCACTTGTTTCCAAAGCATTTATATTGTTTAGGATCAGTAAGGTCTTTCAGTTTTAGAATAATTTGGAGCTGTGGGCTATCTAATAAGAGATTTGTTTAAGCTGCGTATCCAATCTATTTCACTTTTTGCTTTGCTGGCTAAATTTATTGCAACTTAAATTCTTGCATGTTAACTGGTGTGTGCTTGCATGAGATCTATCCTCCGGCTATTTTCCCGGAGAATCTCCACCCCCTCAGAGATAGAGAAAGGCTGAGTTTTCATTAAGATTGTTGTGGAATTCTCTTCACAACAGGGTTCCATATTTTCTCATTGCTGGAAGCATAATGAATTTACATGATATTTGAATGAGTTAATGAATTTTCTCAGCAACACTTCCCATGGGTTTGAGGGGGACCCTGTGGATTCCTATTTGACAACTGTATATTCCATCGCAACTTTTCATTGAGGGTGTTGATTTATGAACCTTAAAATTCATGAGAATTAACTTTTTATTATTCATACGATACACTACCTTTCAAAAGTTTGTGGTCAATTAATTGTTTTGACAGAATACTTAACAGTAAACACATTAATGATGTTACAAAAGATTTCTATTTTAAATAAATGCTGGATAACACTTTATTTGAAGGGGTGTGCATAAGACTGACACTGTCATAAACATGACATAACACCTGGCATGAACATGAACGAGTCTTTATGAATGTTTATTACTGTTGTCATTAAGTGTCATTCGATAAATTATGACACTTTTAAAGCAAAGTTGACATTGTTTAAAATGTCTGTTATGACAACTTGACATTAACCAAGAAATCATAACTAGTCTAACGTGTTCCACTTTACTTGAGGTAAAGGGAAATATTAATGACACTGTTGTTAAAGCATTTGACAGTGTAATAACCTTTAATGACATCTTTATAACTAGTACAATGTGTTCCACTTTACTTGAGGACAAGTAAAATATTCTTGTCACAGTAATAATGGTGTCATGACAACCAAAGTTAAAACCAATCATAACACATGGGGTAATGTAATATTAATACAAAGCTAAATAACTTCTTTAAGTTTGATAATTAGACCTGTTATGACATATTTGTGACAGGTTGACAGGTTATAATTTCTTGGTTAATGTCAAGTTGTCATAACAGACATTTTAAACAATGTCAACTTTGCATCAAAAGGGTCATAATTTACCAAATGACACTTAATGACGACAGTCATAAACATTCATAAAGACTCCTTCATGTTCATGACAGGTGTTATGTCATGTTTATGACAGTGTCATGTCAGTCTTATGCACAACCCTTCAAATAAAGTGTTACCAAATGGGGTTCTTTGTAACTTTCTAAAAAAAAAAATTATCACCATTTCCTTGAAAACATTAGGCAGCACAACTGATTTCAACACTGAAAATAAGAAATGTTTCCTAAGCACCATGATTTCCGAAGGATCATGTACTGAAAATTCTGATTGAATTACATTTTAAAATGTATTAAGAATGAAACCGGTTATATTTAATCAAATAAATGCAGTGTAAATATAATTGACATTTCATTCAATAATAATAATGTACTGTATAGGTGAAGGATTAGTTCAATCAAAATGAAAACTCTGTTCACTCTCATGTCTTTCAAAAATAAAAATGCTGGTTGCTTTAAAAAACACACAAAAAAAAACAAATGTAATACTTATATGGTGCCTTTCTGAAGAGTAAAAGCCTCAGTTACACTCCAATTTTGGGTAAAATACAGACAAACCCAGCCATTGGGTTACATTTTTAAATTACATTTTTAACCCGATGTTTGAGTCCATATTTGACCCAAAATTGGGTTAAAACGACCCAGCATTTTTTAGAGCGTACCAAATAATGACCAGTACAGTTCAGAAATAAAGACGTGGGTTTTAAACAACATGAGAATGAGAGTGAGCAGACAATGGCAGAATTTTCATTTCTGCCTGAACTATCTTTTTAATTATAGAGACAGAAACAGGTGCCTTCCCCATGCTGGAGGCAGTAATCCATAACGCTGCACTCCTGAAGTGTGTAATTTCTCCTCATCCGCTGCAGATCCACCAGCGCTGACCTCTTGTCTCTCAGACTTCAATAACTGCTACTGTAGCATCTCTGTATTATTCTTCTGAAAGCACTGCGCTCGTTTGGCTTCTATAATTGCTTGTCAAACCCCTCACTATCTGAAGTCCTGTAAGACGTCTTTTATGGAGGTTCCCTGTGGTATCCACTCTCTTCTTTCTGCCTCTGTGCTTCCTTTTATTTGAGGCTTTCAGGTCTGCGAGTTGAAGCAGTATTGCTAAATTGCTTAGGTATAAATAAACGGGAAAACGGATCTCCCTAACACGTTTCTTCAGGAACCAGCTAAATATCAGAGCAAACTAGCGGCTGAATTCAAAAGCAACATGTTAGCTGTCACCTATTTCCAACAATTTACAGCAGGCTCTTCTCCTGAGAATTCCCAAAGCTGACTGTTTTATTCATGACGTGGAGATCCAAAAGGAGGCAACCACAAAAACAGGAGAAGGTCACAGTAAGGTGCAAACAAACAGAAATGTTACTGAGGCAGAGAGGAGAAGAAAACATCAGTTACAGATTTGAAATCTGTCTCTCTTTCTCTCCTCCCAAAGGTATAAATAAGTAATGAGCATATTGTTAAAATTCATGTTGCACTTTCATTCCCTCCAGTCATTTACTGACTCACTCTCTCTCTTTATGTAGTATAATGCATGCTAATGCCGTGAGAACAGCCCATTACATGGTATTCAAGGTGCAGAAAGAACTCCTGGTAAGTCACAGGCCATGTGATTGCGGTTGGCGTCAGGATACAGAACGCATACACAATGGCAAGCTTTCCTCTGAATCTCCCCTCCTCCCTCGCTACCTTTGATATTCGGCTGTTCACGTCCTTCACAAGCAGTCATATGAAATCAGATTTCATTGGATGAAAATAGACAATATATTGCATATCAAATTTGGAATCACTGTAGACTAACCTCAGTCACTCTATTCCCCGACCTCAATCCCCCCCAATTCCCATCTCCCCCTCTGTTGTTTTCTGTTCTCTCTATCTTGTTTTATGCCATATTTTATGCTTTGTCTTTACGGTTTTCAACTGCATTGTTTTACTATTTAATTTGAGATTAAATGCAATAAGAACTGTCAACTCAAGAAATAGTTCAAAACATTCTCAGTAACCCCGTTTCCATGTCTAAATTTTGATAAAAAACTATTGCGAAATGAAAATTAACCGATTGCTGAAAATTAAGCCATTTCCATTAATTGATGTTATGCGACTAAAATGTAATTATTTTCTCTTGCGATAAGTAATTCGAAAAATCGGTAGGTTTTGGATGTTGGTATGTATCTCAGCCAATAAACTAGCCATTATTTTGAATTGAAGGAAACATAGGTGTGTTATCCACGCTTTAATGGCAATGAAAGCCCCTATAGTTGGGAGCGGCACATATGAGGTATTTCTCCTTCCTATCTGCTTCAAGGTCTAATGTCTCGTCTTCTGTTTCGAGAGATTAAACAGTTTCCATTTTAGTTTTGTGAAATATTCCTTTTTCGAACTGCCTGAAAAACCATTCACCTCATGCAAGCGTAAAACTTTTTTGCGATATATGGGAGTTTTTCCTGAAATTGTCGTGTTTTCATTGGGCGTATTTTCAATTTGTGCAGTTTGAAGTGTAATGGAAACGCGGCTGGCGAATGGTGTGTTTCAACAGAATGTTATTTTGTTTTGTGTCAAAGGGCATTTCAATGTGCAGTGGAGTGTATTAAAATAAACCTAGTTGTCTGAGTCTCAAAGATGAAATGGACAGATCTATCCTCAGTCAACAAGGGTACTGACAAGTTGTCAGTACACTTGCAGCTGACAAGTTGTCTTCAAGACATGTAAGAGTATAGGTAGGAGAAAGTGAGAGAGAGCACAGATGAGGACTGACAAAAAAGGAGAATTTTCTTTCTACTTTTCGTTCTTTCTAATAGCACATATGTAATGGCACACACATCACGTCATCATTAAAAACCAGAGCCTTCATTCTAAAAAATAAAAAGAGAGACACATGAATTACATGAGAGATACTGAAGCCAATGTTTTGTGTGCTGTTTTATATTGATTCAGTGTGGTAATCCTCTCTAAATAAATCAGGACCTCACAAAATCAAATAAAGTCTTTTAAAAGGCAGCTCTGGTTTTCCATGACTACCCATGGTGAGGAGTCAGAGGGACATTGAGAGATAACAGGTTATCAGCAAAACACACAGGTCCCAAATCACACCTAATACATTAAGTTGCAACAGCTTCCCCAGAACACACCGCTGGTGCTCAGCACAGCTACAGGTCAATAATGACTCCCCTTAGTAGCATCAGACACTGGAAGCTACATCATTTTACCTTGTGCTTGTTAAACATTGCTCTATGACTGCTTAGTGTAAATTATAAAATAAAGAGCTCCCATTCTAGAGGCTGATTGGTGCTTCACACTTGCAAAATACACAATATTAGTATGTATGATGGCTGTTTAGCTAGAACCTGTGTATATCAATCTTCAGCACACATAGACAAAATTTACCAATCAGGGACAATTGGCTCTATCATACACTCGGCGGAACGCAAGTGTCTTTTGCTAGTTTCAGCCCGACGCATTTTCGCGTCCTGCATTTCGTGTTGTTTAAATCGCAAATATATTTGTGCACCCATGGGCATGCTGGTCTGAAAATGAGGAGTGTTTTGACTATTTTGATGCAACTGAAATGGACTGCGCCATTGACCAACAAAAACCTGGTCTAAAGTCATAGGCGCATTTGGTCAAGGGCGCGGTATCTATTTTTGTTTTTAAAGGGCGCATTAGTAATATGCACCTATATGCAGGTGGACAATGCGCGTGCTTTTAACACGCAATCACACACAAACACACACACACAAAATGCCAAATATTAAAAATAAAAGGATTACAATGTAAAAGATTATTGTGTACATAAAGATATCGCAGTAACCTCGCGCACGAGCAGATCCGCTTTCTCTCTGTTGTTCCATTTTCCGATTACAAATTCCGCCTTGTAAATAGCAATCCACCATGGCAACTGGCTTTTAAAGAGAATGGTAAATGAGACCCTGATTTTTTTTTTGCACGTAATGCCCAAAACACACTCATTACTCATTAAGAGAATAGGGACAATCATTTTAGACCATGCGCGCCAACCATTTTTCCCGTCGTTACACTAGATTAGAACAAGTGAATTCGGACACGCCCTAACTTCACTTGCACCGTGCACTTTAGACCATGCACTTAGATCGTTAAAATATGGCCCTATATCGTTCACGGGCAATCAGATTAAATAATAAAATTCAATAATATAAAAACAACATTCTGTTATGGTTTAATTTATTTATAACAGGACAATGTGCAGTTACATTGAGAAGATGGCTGCACCAGATTTGGCACTATGCTAATTTCCATCTGTAGTCCTACGATCACATGACAAAGGTAAAATTACACAGCGGAAACAATTAACATATAAAAGTTATGTAACAGCGATGGTTATTTTGATACAATATAAAAGACAGCTTACTAGGAAAGTACAGTATATAAAGTGTGAAAAATTAGAAAAAAAATGTTTTGTTTTCTTTTTCCTTTCAATATTACATACAAAAACACAATACAATGTAAAAGCCATCAGCTGGTACCCACCAGGGTATCATCCAATGGCCAAAACACCCGTCTGGTGCCCTTACTGTGAACAGGACTGTTGATCTAAAAGCCAGTCTTTAACTACCCGTGAGAAGCTATAAAATTATTTTATTATTTCCATATCAGGGACTGTTTCCTTCAGAGGAAGGAAAAAAAATTAAAATTCTGTTATTTTTTACATGCCAGGGACTACATCCTTTATTGGAAGAAATTAAATAATGATAATAATAACCAAAAAAAAAAAAATGTCGGTAATAACAAGTTGGTTAAACAGTATTCAGAATCAGTACTATTCATTTATTTTTAGTGGAAAAATGACTGAGTGCACCCTCAGTATTATTTTAATAATACATTTACTTATTCTTGAAGAATGCTTGCAAGATTTCAGGCAAAAAAAAAGAAGAAGAAAAGAAAAGAATGGCCACGAGAAAGTGTCACGCTTCTCAAAGCTTCTTGGTTTATGTGGTCATAAATTCTGTTTGTGTGCCGACAGCCAGAGACTGACAACAGCCTCTGCACCTTTCACCACAGGCAACAAAGACCCCGAGTGCAGAGCTGCTCCCAGCACAGGTGACAGCGCCGAGGGGCTGGGAAATAAGATATGAGGGAAGCAGGAAAGGAAGGTGGGAGGGTGAAGCTACCACCTATAAGTACAAGAGAGAGGCTGTGCGAGAGAGCGAGAGCGAGCGAGAGAAAGAGAGAGAGAGAGAGTTGAAAGCTGTCTGCTGAATATTGGCTGGTATTGCTGGGAGAGGAGGGGCCTGCTGTAAAGCTGTAATGGGCTCCAGCTTGTGCAGTGGTGCCGATCCTCACATTTCCTCCAACCTAGCAGCTTTCCTCTCTCTGCAGACACACATGTGCGCACGCTGGGCTGGCAACGCTCCAGCACTGCCTTGAGACACTCAAACGGATTTTTCGGATTCATCATCCCACCATCTGACTGAATGACTTGGTTTTTCTCTTTGGAAACACGCAAACGGCTCCAGTTCATTCATCTTCAAACGATTAAGCAAGCTGGATTACATCCCAAACATGCAGACGCGAGCAGCAGAACCATAAGGGAACATCATTAGCAGTGGGGTAATATGCACTTTATATTGTGAGCTTCTCCTTATTCTGGATTTCTCTCAGTTGCTGAGCAGATGTAGGGCAGCGTCCAATTCATTCCCTGCTGAAGATCAGATACTTCCAGGCTCCACTTCATCCCTTTCAATCATCCGCCCGACATGTGATGGAGAGACCTGTCCTGGTAGACTGCCATCTGGTTCGGAGAAAGAGCTGAGCTTACCTCTGTAGACTGTTTCTGGCATGATCTGACAGGTGCACTTGCTCATTCATTTTCTGCCATGAACACGCAGCAGGAATCCCGGGAAGAAAGGAAGAGGGCAGGTTTGATGTGATCTGTGAACGACAGACTCTTATCTGCACAGCAAGTGCAAATGAGAGGTGGGATTACATCCCCACTTTATAGAGGACGAGGAAAAGATGATGACACAGTCATAGAGTGCTTTTGTAGATAAATGAATGCAGGTGTCAAAGAGAAAATGCTATGAAATTAGGCACGGCATCAGACTTACAGTTAAACTGAAGGCTAATGAACATCTAAACGCACCCGCATTGTAATTGCAAGAATGTTTTATTGTAGGGAATAAATCGTAACGGAAATACTCAACAAGTCAGCACTGCAGCAGACAGTAGTCATAGAATCAAGCAACATGTTTTAAAGCACTTCGAATAGCATGACGTGCTTGTCTGCGCCTACAGAGTGTTGTTATATGTAAATGAAGGGAACAAGCTCTCTAATAATAGAAAGAGAGTGTGAAGGAAGGCATCTCTCAGGGGAAAGCGGAGCGGCGGAAAGTAAACATTTGTTTATTGCATCTTTTATTTAATAATTCATGTCTTAGTCTACGACTTTGGCACCAGGGAATTTACGTTGAGCAGATCTCGTCTTTGATTATATCGTTCAGACACGGTGGGATCTGTGAATTTAATCCTCGGCTCGCTGCTTGTTTCAAGTGCAAAGACTTTGGGGAAATGAATGATTTTCAGTCTAATATAATATTATCAGATTTGCGTCATCACAATTCAGGTGAAGTTTTCAAGGCTGTAACATTGAACCAGCTTCCCTGAGTGTATATGGTGAAGTAAATTCAAGCACAAGGACATCAGAGGCTTCATTCATCTGCAATCAAACCTCAACTTTCTCACGGCTGGATGCTTCGGGATCTCTGATCCCGCTTCCAGGGTTGGACCTCAATTAAAACAGCAGCCGGGCCTGAATGAGAGAGGCCGACAAAGAAAAGCACATCAAAGCCCTTTCATGGAGTGCAGAGTCTTAACCTCTGATCTCAGGGAGGGATTATTGTAATTGGAAGGCAGGGATAGACACCTACATCGGAGAATCAGGGAGCGAAGTTCATCGAGGAATCGCCCTCAGGAAATCACAAGCCAGGATGGGCTGCAATATGTGTGTGGTGGACAGGCCAGAGGAACAGTACAGGATCATGTTCCAGGTGAGAGTGCCAACATAAGTGCATATTCAATTTTCTCTTCACTTTTTGATTTTGCACAGGCTTATTGGGAATAATCATTAAAAGGTAAAAGTTTCATAAAGTTATGAAGGTTATAATGCATCATACATTTAACAAGTGACTTCATTTCTGTTCAAAGGTTTGAAAAAAGAGAGAAATTAATTTATTCACCAAGGATTGATCAAAAGTGACAGTAATGCAATTACTAATGTAATGTTACAAAAAAAAAATATATTTCAAATAAATGCTGTTCTTTTGAAATTTCTGGTCATTAAAGAATCCTGAAATAAAAACTTCCATACTAAAACTTTTTTCAACATTGATAATAACAAAAAATATGCACCAAATCAGCATATTAGAATGATTTCTATAGGATCATGGGTAACACTTTACAATAAGGTTCATTAGTTAACATTAGTTAACTACATTAGTTGCTTATTAAGCTTAGTTAATATTAATTACAACATTTACTAATACGTTATTAAAATCAAAGGTTATATTAGTTGACATTAGTTAATGGACTGTGAACTAACATGAACGCACAATGAACAGCTGTATTTGTATTAACTAACATTAACAAAGATTAATAAACACTGTAACTAATACATTGCTAATCGTTAGTTCATGTCAGTTAATGCATTTACTAATGTTAACTAATGAACCTTATTGTAATGTGTTACCGGATCATGTAATACTATGTTGGATTAATGGCTGATGAAAATTCAGCTTTGCTAGCCCACAAGAATAAATAACATTTAAAATTAACATAACCTATATATAATATTAACATCAATTATTTTATATTAGAATATTTCAAAAATTTTGTTTCTACTGTGTTTTTTATCAAATAAATGCAGCCTTGGTGAGCATAAGAGACCTTTAAAACATCTTGACCCCAAATATTTGACTGGTATCTATTCTGAAATGAGCTAAAGCTTGTTATATTATGTATTAAATGTAGGAACTAACTGTTAAATATTCAATTTTAAAACCGTGGGTAATACTGAATAAATGCTGAAACATGAATACCGGGATTTGGGCCATCTAGTGTATATGATTAAATTTAAAAGGACAATTAGACCTTAAATCAGCTCACCAATCCATGATCTATAACAGTGAACCATTCCTCAAATTATATTAATAGTTCATCATACAACTATATTTAAATGAAATTAAATGTTTTTTTTTTTTGTGTTGGTGTTTAAGGTCCTATACTCCTGCATGAGGCGCCTGTTTTTCTTAGTACCAATGAAAACCTCTCATTCTGTTGTCTCATAAAAAGGCACCAGGGTTTATGTACGTTTTCTTACGGGGATTGTAGATCTGCCAGCAAACTGGAAAATGTTTGTCGTAACAGAGCAGCTTTAAGATGTGCCAAGGGGCTTTTAAGTTACGTTGGTGCTTTAAGCAAAGAATTTAATGAATTAATCCTGTTGCAAACCACAATCCCCCAAACCACACAAAGACGTCCTACTCAGCATCCTCTAATTGACATGGCGGTGAGACTGTCTAATAGGCTGAGAGAGAGAAAGTGTTGCTCATTTTTAAAAATATTCCACTGTTGAGGTGTTAAAGTTTGGGTTCCATTCTGTCATTTTTCCAACCACATGACAGGTCATGTGACTATGATTGATAGCTAGGGGATATTTATACTTCTGGAAAGTAGAGCAGGATGAGAGAAGGGCAGATCTGCTAATAATAAAACCTATCAGGTGTGTAAAATATCTGTGGCACGGATAGCAGAGATAGAAATGGAATGTTAGAATCAAGGTTTATTGAATTCGGAAGCCGAGTACAAGTGTACTGGAGCAAAGCTGATCCAATATGCAAAATAAAAAAGCATGGCACGTCTCTGAACACATGGCTTAAAGCTGACAATGGAAAGTCACCTTGAATTAAACTAAAGGTCCAAATCAGTAAGTATCTGTGACATCTGTGAATAAACTATTTTTTAGCCTTTTTGCAAGGTCACGCTAATGAATTTGAAAATATAAACTCTCAATAAAACATCTCTTATCTCTTAAAATATCAATGAAACAAATTAATAAGAAAACCCGAAGACTTCCAAACAAAACCGCAAGCTATTTCAAATGCACTGATGCCTCTCAGTTCTTTCACCTGTAACGTTTAAACTGCACTTGGCCAAAATCATCTTCACAGCTTGAGTTTGGAGCTTTGAAGTTTTGTTCAGAGAGCAATTTGCTTTCTCCGCCAGATATCAATGTCATGCCAGGATAGGTTGAGCTTTCTCTAATACCGAGAGGATCTCCCACTTGATCTGTTCAATCTCACTTCAATTTCTAGCTTCTCTCTGCCTTATTCCACACTGCCTGTGGCTCCTCACAGAGGGTTTTGCTCCTTAACCAGTTTCCTCCAGTGACAGATAGTCCTCTCTGTGTAAGCCTGTTTTAAATGTTGCACACATATTAGTTGAAAGATCTGGAAGACACCATAAAACCCCTGCTAAATCAACTGCACCAACACTGGAAGCCCCCTGGATTTACAAAGGAACAGTGAAGCATATATAATGCGCTTTAAAATGTGATGCAAAACGATATCAGCATGAGAGTGATACAGAAGCTGTGGGTGACATCACCAGGAGGCATTGTGTCTTTACCCCCCTCCACTCCCCTTCTGTCATCAGTAACAACACCCATGTCTATCTTTTTATGCTTCATACGTTTATTTGAAAAAAAAAAAATACAGTAAAGTAGTAATATTGTGAAATATTTCTATTATTTTTTATAATATATTTTAAACAACCCGATTTCACGACCAAGTCGTACGAATTCGACGAATGATTAAAAAGGGGCATATTCGTACGAATTCATACGACCTCACTCGTACGAATTAGTTCAATTTTGCTAAATCATACATATTTTACGAATTGGCCAATTCGCATGAATTCCTACGAATGACCTACCCCTGGTCTCGCCCCTAAACCTACCCATCACGTGGGTTTAGACAAATCGTACGAACTCGTACGAGTGAGGTCGTACGAATTAGTACGAATTAGCCCCTTTTTAATCATTCTTCGAATTCGTACGAATTGGTCATGAGATAGGGTAGGTTTTAAAACGTAATATATTCCTGTGATTGCAAAGTTGAATTTTCAGCATCATTACGCCAGTCTTCAGTGTCACATGATCCTTCAGAAAATATTCTAATATGCTAATTTGGTACTTAATTTCTTTAAAAACTAACAACGAACTTTTGAACAGTAAATAACACCAAGTCATGTGACTTGTTGAAGAGAGGAGAGCTATTATTTTTCTAAGCCACTAAGAAAAAAAAAAGGATAAGGCACGTCTTTCAGGTTTACGGACACAACACAATGTGAATTTAAATTACAGGTTAATATGGAAAATTCCTTCACCTTAACATTTTTACAGACTTTTCTTACAAGGCATTATAATTTATGATTTTCCAACCTGGAGATGATAAAACTGAGGTAAAATCCCCCAGGCTTATACTGACGGAGGGACCCGAGCCATATCTAGGGATCAGAATAGTATAGAGAATCATGGTTGTGCTTCTATTAAAGGGATACTCCACTTTTTATACTTACTTTTTTGGGATACTTTTTTGGAAATAGGCTCATTTTACCACTCCCCCAGAGTTAAACAGTTGGGTTTTACCGTTTTCAAATCCATTAAGCCGATTTTCTCATATTTAGAAGAATATCAATAACCAGACAGTTTCTGGTCTCATTGACTTCCATAGTAGGAAAAAATATACTATGGAAGTCAATGAGACCAGAAACTGTCTGGTTACTGATATTGTTCTAAATATCAAAAAATTGGCTTAATACATTCGAAAACAGTAAAACCCAACTGTTTAACTCTGGGGGGAGTGGTAAAATGAGCCTATTTCCAAAAAAAAGTGGAGCATCCCTTTAATGTAACCATTCACCTAACACTTAACAACCACCCATAAACTGCACAGCAACATGCTAAAAAGCACTTGTAACATATAACAAAAGCAAATCAACATGGGGATCCTGGCATTTCTTCATAAAATGTCTTTTATCACTGTAATATTGTCACTGTTTAAGAAAAGCAACAAGCCACCATGGGTTTGATAAAAAACACAATAAATCACACCTCTTGTGGCGTATTGCTTACTTTAAACTGCTTATCACAGTGACAATGTTTCTTAGACTCACATTCTCACCCAGTCTTTCTCTGTGTCATGCTCTATGTATGTGAGTAAGTGGCATTTGCTCGTTTCTCCTCTGTGGCTGGGCACACAGTAATGAAGAGCAGACACATCCTGACAGGCTTCATTGGACTCAGGACAAGCTGCTGCAGGCATGAATAATACCATTCACACTGGATCACATTAGCCGGCTCTGCTGGAATAGCCGAGCGCGTGGAATCACTATCCGTGAATGCCATCGCATTCATTTGGCAGGACCATCTTCATGTGATGCTCATCTGCGCTAATTGCTGCTAAGCCTTAGTCTTATGATGAGATTTAAATGAGCTTAGTCTGCGCAAAAATCCTGTGCACTAAAATGAGCCTTTTACACTTTGCCTTTTGTAATCCCGCCTAACCCCCCCGACACGTCTGATGAGTTTCCCTCTCGCTCTCTCAGTCTTCCTCCCTCTACCTAACATACCCCGTCAAATATGTCTCTATGGGATGCCGTTGCCTAGGCAACTGAGGTCATTAAGCAAGACTTATATGCTCACTGCAACGCACGAAGACGCAATAATGATGGCGAACACAAATAGTCGAGCACACTAAATCAGGCGTTTGGAAAAAACCATTGATGTAAATAAACATGATCCACTAGTGCAGGGTGAAGTGTACCCTCCACACTGCAGGAGGTCTCTCCAAACACGCAGCGACATGAAAGGAAAAAAGATAAAACAGTCCACCCTTCACCTGCTCGGAGAATAGGAGGAAGAAAGAAGAAAGTAAAACTAATCCAGACTGACATTTCAGGCACGAGTAACCTTTAGTTAAATTCTCCTCTGGTTTCTAGAGCAACCCTTGCCCTGCCCTGCCCTGACCGGCAACACTAGTAGGAGCAAAAAATTGCTATCGTCCACCTTGAACATACATACCGTACATCACTGCTCAGGATTAATGGAGGTTAAGGTTCAATCCAGGGCAGAGAGCGAGAGCGAGAGCAAGAGTTTCCCTCCTCTAAACTCTAATCAAAAGCAAGACGAAATCCTGAGGGGAAGGTGATGGAAAGAAGGGGGGAGGACGGGAAGATAGTTTGGGAACAATGTAAAAGGCACAATTTAGAACCTCAAACTGAGTTGACCTAGTTTACTGCAGTGCTTAGAACCAAAGTGAAGACGTTTAGCATTTCTAACACTTTGTTTAACTGGGTCAAGTTGATTGATAGAAGCAAGCCGATTTCAAAATGAAACTAATAAAAAAAGGGCCATAATCAGAATAAGTATTTGGGGAGAATCTTTTCGGAAACAGCTCTCTGTTTCAGTATTATAATTAGCAGTCATATCAGGCCGTCGGAGGAAACGCAACAACAAACAACCTGTCACTCCAATATAGAGCTCATCATACTTCTGTAATAATAACCACAAGAGGTAATACTCATGGGTGGCAAAGTAGAAGCAATAAAGCAGTTACAGATGCAATAAGCAGATAACAAACAAACAAGACACTTTCTTTCAAGGCACAGTCTACTGCTTCATAACATAATGAATGTAATCAACATTCAACCAATTTTGAATCTTATTGAACGATTCCTCCATTCACACATTTATTTATTTTACTTAAATCAAAATGTCATCATTCCATCTTCTGGTGAAATGACAGACTACTCTATGCTGACGTATGATGGCCTTCTTCAAACATTTAGTCACTTAAACCCCATCCCATTCTTACAATTGACTGCAAACTCACATTTAGATATCCCTCCATACAATCAACAACCGAAAGATAGAACCCAGTCTCTGACCTACATTTGTTCAGAAATATGTTTCACTAAGTATTGTTATATTGTTTCACACAGAAACATGTCACAACATAGAAGAAAAAAATATCTTTTTATATATATTTTTAAATTACACATAATAGATGTCAGCTATATAACAAATTTAACTTTGTAGTGACGTTTTACTTTATGAATAACTAAAAAACAGCATTTGATTTTACACTAGCTAGATGAACATTTTCTAAAGTTTAAAGGAGCTGTATGTAAGAAATTTATTTCAAATAATCATAAAATGGCCCTGATATAGACATTAAGAAATACAGGTCATTTCAAATATTTATATCACTGACAACAGTAGTCCAGCCAGGATATTGTCACTTAAAAAGTGAAGTTCAGTTCTCAACAGCACTGTCATGATGTGTTTTGGTCTGATGCTCCACCCTCCACCGATCTACCAATCATGAAGTCAGTACTGTTGCAGCATTCGGGTTGCCAGATCTGCTATAGTTACCAGCTGTAGCTACAATAGGCTGGGATAAAAAAAAAAGTTGCATCCTGCGGGCTATCTGGCAACCTCAAATCAGGGGGGAGGGGACACACCGCTCTACAGTAATTTGAAAGTGATTGCAGTACCAGTTTTGGCCACAATCTTACATAAAGCTCCTTTAATCATTTTCTTCATGCTACAAGTCTTGGAGGGAACCATAATTAATGCAGCTTGTTTGGTAGATCAGACTTTGAGTTAATGCAGGCATCCCACAGCGAGACGATAGGGATCGTTGGGGTGTGGATGTGCATTGCAATATCTGTGAGTGCTTTCAGAAGCTCCTTCATTAGCTAAGCAAATATTCCACTGGGGCAAATGTACAGGGTGAAGGTCAATAGAGGTGTATCAGAAGTTCAAGAAATATAATTGCTGTCTCCTGGTATTGAACTGATAAGCACAATCACCCACTGAGTTCTGCATAGGCCACTTGATCATGCTGAGGAAATTCCATCACAGTCCATTCGACACACTCTGTTGTTCCTCTGAAATTACTAAAACAATTATTAAATTCCAACATACTGCTTCCCTTTTTAAAATAGCTTGTAATTTCCTTCATGATCTTGTGTTTCTAAATGTTAAATTTGAGTATCAAGCTCATGCTAGAGAACCAGAAATTCTACATGACAGATGTAAAAACTATTCTGCTCGAGAACAGTTTCATGCCATGTTTGACAATATCGCTGGTGCTCCCTCGACTCCCATGTGCAGACAGTCCATTTATAATCAAAGCTACTGACAGGATCGATAATGAGCTGAACACAATGAAAAATAAATAGGTTTCACCTCTTTTAGACATTGAAAGACTTTCAGTCAAAAAGCATAAGGATTGGGGTGAGACCTGGTCTCTAAGGGTCAGCTATTTGTAGCTTGACTGCTTTGAGAATGATGAAAGACACACACTCACACACACACACCGAGAGAGAGATTATGTCAAAAGTACTTTCAGTAGTATTAACCGTATATTGATTGTAGGTTGTATTCATGAGGGTTAAATCACCTCTCATCTGTCCCTCTCTAAGGCCTGTCATCAGACGAACTGTCCCAATGCACAAAACCAAATCTAGACTGTTAGAAATCTGTCAGTTATAATTATAATAAATAAAACAACAGCCTTAGAGTTATTAACCAGCGTCCACAACAACACATGTAGGACAAGGAATAATCTGTAATACATATAACCAGACAGGTCCTCAGCACAGAACTTTTGGCCAGCTACGGCTCCATGAATGAATCTAATCTTCAATCAATATTTGAATGCTACTGATTATCTGACTTGTCTGAATTCTGAGTTGTGATGCAGCCTGAATCATAATCACACCCGTGTTCGTTCGTTGGCCAGAGGAGAACTGGCCCCCCGACTGAGCCTGGTTTCAAGGTTTTTTTTTTTCTACATTCTGTCACCTAATGGAGTTTGGGTTCCTTGCCACTGTCGCTTCTGGCTTGCTTAGTTTGGGATGCTTAATATTCAATGATATTATTTATCTGACTGTATTGACGCTGTTGTGTTGAACGAACAACCAAGCTAGACGAAAACGCCCCTGTTATCTGCAGAAACGCTTTACAGATGAAATGAACTAATTTAATAATTGATTATCTTTACAACGGAACTAAATCAATACTGAACTTGCAGCTGAAATGCATCATTTTCCTTTTATCACTCATAAGTTGCTTTGAAACAATCAGTATTGTACTGTATAAAGCGCTATATAAATAAAGGTGAATTGTCTCGACACACACAACACAAAATATGTTGGAAAACTCAAACACTGATCTGCAAAAAACATAAAAAAATAAATCCCTGACACATATCGTTTTGTAGCCGTCATAGTACTCAAGAATCAGTGATGTGCAAAAAAAAAAAAACAATCATGCCAAAACATGAACTGAAATTATATCAAGAATTTATACTGAACTTATTATATTAAGTAATATCAAACTACATTAAGTTGCTATAACTATATATCAACGTTAATCAGCTGTTTTTTCTTTCTTTTTAAAGCTGTAAATATTTACTTCTTTTAATCTGTTTCTGCTTGTTTTTTTCTCCATAGAAGGGAAACACTTTGCGTCCCATTGATGCAGAAGTGAAGGTAGGACACATTTCACTCAGATCTGAAAATTCAAAAGTCTCATCACTACTGTTTAAAAGTTTGGGGTCAGTCATTTTTTTAAAAGGAATTAGAAATATTTCTATTCAAAGAATCCTGAAAAAACAATTCTGTTTTCAACATTGATAATAAGAATAAGAAATGTATTTTAAAGACCAAATCCGCATTAGAAGAATTACATGACATTGAAAACGTGAATAATGGCAGCTAAAAGCTTTGAAATTACATGAATTAAATACATTCTTACATTAAAAAGGAAAACAGTTCTTTTAAATTGTAATAATATTTCACAGTATCGCTGCTTTTATTGCACTCATTTTAAATAAAATAAATGCAGCCTTAGTGAGCAAGAAATGACTCCAATCTTTTGAATGGCAAAGAAGCAGCTGTAAGATCAGTTTCTTCTCTTTCTATGTCCGTTTGTGATTGGATGATGAACAGCTCTTGCTTGTCTTGCACTAGCCATTTTTGCTGGTTTGCAATGTTACTTCTCACTAAGGAGGAGCAGAACTACATCCTTCCTTGAGTTTTGCTTATTTGTGCATTTATCATCCCTCTCTACTTCTTCTCATTTTTCTTAACTGTCCCTCGCTCCCACCTAATTCTCTTTATAGTGCTGCTCCAGCATTTTCAGAAGTGTCAGATTAAACAACCAATCATTACAATATATTAAATGTGGACAAACATTGCATTAATCCTATATGGTATCTATTTTCACTACCTGCAGCTCAAAGGGAGAAGAACATCTCACCTGTCCCAGGACAAGGATGGGCAGCCTCATGACCCTCTGCTGCTTCAAGTGGTACGCAAGGGTCACAGGAGGAGATTAGGTGCAGCTGCTGGGACGGCTCGGCTCATGGCTATCACGGACTGCATGGACAACGGCACCCAGACCGACATTAGCTTCCAGAACTTCCTGAATGGGGACAGAGGGTCTTACCCAAGCAGTGGATCACCAATGCCTCCACCCTCCCCTACCCTTGCCCAACTAGTGGAGCCGTACCTGCTGAATGACATGTGAGCATCTTCACTTTCCTTTGTCATTTTATCATTTCTCATTAGTGTCTCTGCAGGGTCATTGAGAAAACTGTTGCATACACTGCACCAATCAAGACTTATGTGTTCATGGTTTTATCACCAGCAGGGTGGATTACTGTAATGGCCTCACTGGCCTTCCTAAAAAGACCATACAACAGATTGCAGCTCATACAGAACGCAGCTGCCAGGATTCTGAGCAGAACCAGAAAATATGAACATACTGTATCACACCAGTCCCCAAGGCTTTACATTGGCTCCCAGTTACATATAGGGTTTATTTTAAAGTATTATTACTGGTATATAAATCATTCAATGGGTTATGGACCTCAATATATTGCAGATATGCTCACTGAATATAAACTAAACAGATCACTCAGATCATTAGGATCACATCAGCTAGAAATACCAAGGGTTAACTCTAAGCATGGAGTCTGCTTTTAGCTATCATGCCAGATAGGGGTATTACTTTATTTTATTTTTTTATTCTAAACTGTTTTAATTATTCTTATCTATTTTGATTTTTTTCATTTAATTCCTTCTACGTAAAGGACTTTGAATTACCATTGCGTACGAAATGTGCTATATAAACAACCTTGCCTTGCCTTGAAAAAATGCTGAAGAAACATGTGTCTTTTCACAGTGGTTCTCTAGGGCAGGAATATAACGATCCAAAAGACTACTTCAATGTGGCTAACCATGAGGTGGATCAACAAGAAGAGCTGGAATATGAGGTGGGAACACCAACTAATCAAAATAAATCCTTTACAATAATTACAAATAATCAACCACTACATTTATCAAATGAAACACCGCTGATAAAATTGGTGAGAAAAGTTTTGATTTTTTTTTATACCTGGATGGTGTAAATGGCCAGAGCTGTTTCACTGTTTGATGTCAAAGTCAAAGCGCCAATATAATAAGTAAATAATTAAAACCTGTCAAAATATAGAGAAACACATTAGGTAAAAATGTAACATTATATAATATAACATAATGTTGTTGATTTTTAGATTTTTAGAAAAGCTATGCTGTTTATTGGACTTTCCAGGAAGAAGAAAAAAAAACTCACTCTAGTCAAAAGGAACAAATTTGATTAAATAGGTTAACATAACCAGTTACCCAAACACATAGCAACAACCTCCAATATCTCATACATTTGCTTTGGCTGGCTTTCTGTCTCTGAGCATCTTTAAAGCAGAGGGTTTATTATTCACTCTCCTTCAGGAGGTGGAGCTGTACAAGTCGAGTCAGCAGGATAAACTGGGGCTAACAGTCTGTTACCGGACAGACGACGAGGAAGACCAAGGCATCTATGTTGGAGCAGTGAGTGCACCACATAAGGCCGGATGTCATGTTTTACTGCTCAACACAACAGTAAAAAAGTATTCAACTGTGATATTTAAACATTCCCTGTTCTTAGGTGAATCCAAACAGCATAGCAGCAAAAGATGGAAGAATCAGAAAGGGGGACCGAATATTACAGGTCTGTGTTCTTCACAGATGTGCTATTAGAGTCAAATGCCATCAACAATAATTACAAATGAACTGACATCATAATGCCATGATGTTCATCTGGGATGCAGGCCAAGTACTTTTAGATACAGTCATCATCATACAGATAATTGGTGAGACTTTTACAGTTTCTCTAGAGAATAATTACGAACAGCAAACACAGAGTGACATGATTCCATTGTCTTGACAAGTTCTTACTTTATTCTGGTTTCTGATGTGACAATGACACATCATGTTTAACCTTGGCATCCTGGTCAAATTTAACAATTGACCTCTGTCCATCATGGCCTCCTAATCATCCCCAAATATACCGAATGACTTCGTCACTCTGTCTCTCCACCAAAAAGCTGGTGTGTCGTGGGGCGTTCTGGCACAATATGGCTGCCGTCTCATGATCCTGTACATTGTTGTACATTGTTGGCAGTGGAGGAGATTCCCCCTTCCATATGTAATGCACTTTGAGTAAATGTAACAATTTTTTGGAAATGAGCTCACATTTGGTGTGTGATGGCTCTGTGTGTCCCACATTAGATAAATGGGATGGAAGTTCAGAACCGAGAGGAAGCGGTGGCCATCCTGACCCGTGAGGACAGCACCAACTTCTCATTACTGCTGGCAAGACCAGAGATAGAGGTAAAGACATATAACACGAGAAAGAAACAGGATTTACAATATGAACACACTAGACAGAATAAAGGAGGATAAAGATATATATTTATGAGAGTACATGTAAACAAAATAGAAAGTCTTATTTATCAAATATCAATGTCATAGACCAGGGGTGTCCAAATCTTATCCTGAAGGCACCGTCCAGCAGAGTTTAGCTCCAGCTCGTCTTAACACACCTGCCTGGAAGTTTCTAGGAAGTTTCAGGTGAGTTTAATTGGGGTCGGAGCTAAACTCTGCAAGACAGTGGCCCCCAGGAGCAGGATTGAACAATCCTGTAATGTGTATGTATACACGTAAATAAATAGAGAGTGAATTCCTGCCTCTCATATTTTTCCACCCCAAAAACAGACCCTAGTAATCTCACATATTTCTTACATTATTTCGGAAGAGATCTCAAATGTTCAGAAAGTCTGCAATCAAAAATCTGAATTCTGCCAGGACCAAAATTCAGTTTAATCTGAATTGATCTACCTCTATATATGTTTGGTCAAGTCTTACAATTTTTCTTTTAAAAATCGTAGCACCTAAATTAACTGGATTCATTAAAAAATAGAAACATACAGTCACAATTACACCAATAGTAGTAATTGTAAATGTTATTATATTTCAAAGGTAAAAACTTCCTGTATTTCCTTCTTACTCCACATTTTAGGAGAAACCTACAAGAAACAAAGCGGACATTTAAAATGCCATATAACTTAGATCTCCATGAAATCATCTGCACAACCTCTGAGCAATAAACCAGTCCTATAGGCACACACATACAAGCACAATTCAAGTACACACAAAAATAGGCATTTTGAGGCACATGCAAAGTTAATGGACCCACGCTGTCCCCAACGACAGCAGATCCTAAAATTAATGGCTTATTTTGCTGAAGGAAGGGAAACAGAAGTCTCACATCACTCAGTGTCTCAATCATGTGATCACTCTTAGTGATGGGCGTCAAGGATTTGTGGCAGTTCCATTAACACTATTCCACAAGGAGGTGAAGAGCGAGAGGGAACAAAGCTGCTTTACGAAATGCATGGGGAAAAGTGCACTATTAGAAAGACATGCAGAGAGGAGCAATTGAAGGAATTGATGGAAGGTATGAAAGAGAGGGCAAATGAAGAGGTATAGAGCAAGGTACATTAGCCAGAGAAAGGAGATGATTTTTATTTCCACAGTCAGCTGTTTCCGAGGACATACACATCTGATTAAGCTTTGCACATACATACTCATGGTCTAGGTATTTATAAAAAAAAATATATATTATAAAATAGTAAATTTGCACTTTGCTCATTATTAGAAACACAATCATCTAAGTACTTAAATTACTATGATGCTTTTGTATTAATATAATGTAAAGCCTTGAATATTCTTCAATATCAATAATATGTTTTCATCCAAAGTGACAAACACACAGCAACAATTAATCTGAAGTAAATCTACAAGCTATTCAAACAAATTTGATATTCTATTTAACATTTAACAGCATTTTTACTCTTGCACCACTCATTTATTATCTGTTCTAAATGACCACCTATTTCAGAGCTGTATATATGGTGCTCTAAATTTATGACTTTGTAACTATGTCAATTGTTCTCCAATTTCTGGGGATCCAGAGCAGATATTGAAAAAAATGGCTGTTGGTTATTGTGTGCAGCCAGCAAAAATCATCTATCATGACCACAGCCATCAGCTAATGAATAAAACAGGGAGCTCATTTCAGCCAACGCTCAGCACTAACAAGATCAGAACAAAAAGAGGGCCATTTTGTACCTCTCATTCTCATCACCCTCCCAGCAACACAAAATGATTAATGATGAACTGAAGACCAGAAACAAGTGGAGCTGTCAGACCAAGAGTGGAAGAGATGGATAGAGATCGAGAGACAGTAATAAAGAAAACAGAAAGGGAAAAGAGAATGGTTGACTAACAGAAAGAGATTACAGGCTGACTAAATCAAGAGGAGAAGAAGAGAGAGACATAATAATCAAGTGACGATTGCAATTGATTATTGTCTTCGGTCTATAGACAAAGCAAAACATCAATAAATCTGTATTCATCAATAAACGTGTAGGACATCATTTTCACTAATTAACATTCAGAGAAGTGCCACTTTGTTACAAAGTATGTCAAAAGAAAGTAAATCTTTAATTTCCATATCCGTGTCCTTGTAACAGTGTCATTATACATTTCCTAAGTAATATTAATTAACAATGTTTGTTGTAGAAGTACTTACTATTGGGTTATGGTTAGAAATAGGGTTTGGTTTAGAGTTAGTTCCATGTAATTGCATATAATTTACTGTTATTACTATAGTACATGCAACATGTGTAACAAGTGTAACCTAAGTCAAAATATATGTATAATAATGCAGATGTATAATATATATTAATACACATATTAGAACATTACTATAAAAAACAGACCCCTCAATCCTTGTGTTATAACTAAATGTGTTCAACACATTTAAACAAATGTCTACATTGCCATCTAGTGATGAAGTGTGTTACTGCATATACAATACTGGTGATGTCAACCTCTAATGCTTCCCCTCTGTGCTTGCTTACTTTCCCCCTTCACTTCATTTTTTGTGCCTTTTCCCTAGACGGACACCCATTTGGACCCAGAGGAGCTTGATTGTGAGTTACCTGTAGAGATGAGTGTGGACAGCCTAAATACCTCGCATCTGTCCGGCCTGTACCATTTCCGCCAAAAGAGAACCCAAGCAGGCATTCCTGAAGAAGCCCTACATCGGGAGACACCCATGCTCAGCCTAGCAACCCTTAGCAACAGTCAGGAGCTCGACAGTGGTGTGGGCCGCACTGATGAGAGCACAAAGAATGAAGAGTCCTCTGAGCATGACATCCTTCTGGGCGACGAGCAAACCAGCGCCTCCAACACAAATGCTACCAACACACCTGGCAGCTTGCGCAAGTTCAGGCCCAGCAGGAACAGTGGAGGAGGGAGCGACACCCCATCTCCTCTCTTCCCTCTCCGAGAGCTCCACCTCAGCACGGACTCACTGGACTGTGGAAGCGTGAGTGGAGGGTACCTTCACGATCCCATCAGCGGGATGATGATGCCAGGTCTGACGGAGGAGGAATGCGAGAGGTATAGGCAACTTCTGGAAATCAAGTGTCGTTATGAAAAGAGGATGAAGAAAGTGCAGCAGGTTCAAGAAGGAGAGGCACAAAAGGAAGATGAGAATAGGGAGAGGGAGGAGACTCTGGATGAAAATAGTAACGAGAACCTGACCCCACACGAGATGGCGCTTTTGGAAGAGGAAATGAGACATCTCGAGTTTAAGTGCCGGAACATTCTACGGGCACAGAAGATGCAGCAGTTAAGAGAGCGCTGTTTGAAAGCCTGGCTGATGGAGGAAGAAACATCTGGCCGGGCATCTGCAGAACCTCAGGGGTCTCCATTGCATGAGCTATCCGACATCAACGAACTTCCCGAGAAGGAACGGTCGGACAAGGACAGCACCAGCGCTTACAACACTGGGGGAGAGAGCTGCAGGAGCACGCCTATGGTGAGTGAGCATCGACTTCCAGTTTCTCAGTTGGAAGAGTCAACAAGTCCTCTGCTAAGTAGACACAAGGATCGACCAACCTGGAGTGAAAGGGGACGAGCAAGCCTCAACAGTTCATATTCACCAAGCAGCTACAAGAAGTTTCAGACTAACACCCCTTTGAACCAGAAATACTACTCACTCTCCAGAGAAGGAACCATCCGTCGCATGCCTGAGGGGGTGACTCACGGTGGCAATTCTAGGGTGAGCAGCCATGACAGGAATGGAGGTCGTAGTGCAGAGTCAAGTCCTTACTTCACTCGACGCCGCCATTCCAACTGCTTCACTCCAGAACGCTACCAGAGTTGCATGCATCTGGGTTCTTCAATATCTGAGAGTTCTGAACCCTTGGATAGAGCCGTGGAAGGAGAAAGTGAGGCACCAATTGGCGGCAGTGACCGTGAGGGCCAAAGGAATGGCACTTTTGGGTCGCTGCCTCACCCCAGCCCAGTGAAGCTTTCTCTGGCTTTACCTTTGCCACTTCCCCCTGCTTCACCACGCATGGAGTGGAAGGTGAAGATTAGGAGCGATGGGACACGCTATGTGGCCAAACGTCCCGTCCGAGACCGACTCTTGAAAGCCAGAGCAATGAAGATCCGTGAGGAGCGTAGTGGAATGACGACCGATGACGACGCAGTGAGCGAAATGAAGATGGGGCGCTACTGGAGCAAAGAAGAGCGTAAGCAACAGCTTTTGAGGGCCCGTGAGCAACGCAGACGCAGAGAGTTTATGATGCAGAGTCGTTTGGAATATCTCCGGGATCGTGGTCTGGACGTGGGCAAGGAGAGCCAGTCAGAGTCAGGTCAGAACTCAGCCTCAATCTTAGAGCTCAGTCAGAAAAAGAGCTCCAAGAAACGCAATAGACGCATACTGGACAACTGGATCACTATCCAAGAGCTACTGGCACATGGCTCTCGCTCTCCAGACGGGACAAAGGTGTACAATCCTCTTCTGTCCGTTACCACAGTCTGAAATGAAGGGATGGTGAGGAAGGACAACAGAAAGAGAATCTATTTTATCCAATTACTATCTTGAACAGCTCTCAACTGTTTCAAAGGATCATCATTCCACTTTACTATTATGGCTGAGCAATGTTAAGCATCTATCACCGTCTTTAATTTAACATTATCATACTCTGAAGTCCTTAATATCTTATGCTGTGATGATTCATGTGAATGTACATTTCAAATCAAAAGACTAGTTAAAACTCAAGAAGTTTTTGGGTGGTGGTAATCTCAAGTTCTTGGAAAAACTTGATTTTCTTGATTACTGAATGTGACATTCTCAACATACATTACTGAGACTCCTCTGGGGTCAAGCATATATTCTTTAAAGTATTTCTGTTTAAACTGAAAGACAGCACAGTGACAAAGACACTTTGTCACTGTGGAAGTTTATGAATGTTGACTGAACGTACACAGACAAGCACAACAGACACACAAACTGCACAGAGACAGGTTTCTGTGGGGTTGAACAGGAAATCTGTTCACTCTAAATCTGCCCATTGCCAGCAAACATATAGAACAAATTGAATTTATATGGTAATTTCCTCTTTGCTGAACCAAAATAAAAGCAATTAGTGATTTTCATTGACAATAGCAGGATTGGATAACAATAAGACATTTGTACAACTTACGGCTCTAACTACAGCATAAGTGCTTAACCTGTGCAGACACAATCATTCTTAACTTTTCTACGTGGAGACGTGGTGCTGAACTGAGATTTGTACTGCTTATTTGTGATAGTCTGATTACACTACTCTCCTGTACTTTTATTAGGACCCAAATAAGACAAAAGCACAATGTAAGCCACATTATGCTTTTTAATTTTGAATGTATGGTAATGTTTTTCCCTAAGACCCCAAGTCATCATAGAGAGACTTTCACAAGCCTATGTGGCCTAATGCGAACACATACTGATCACCAGCAAAAGTGGAAGCACAAAACACTCCGGGATCCTGAGATATAACCAGCTACAAAATGAAAACAGTTTGTACATTTTAATATACTGTTATAAGGAGTGGTTCACACAACAGTGTAGCAAATGAGCTAAAAAATGAAAGGATATTCTTCTTAATAAACAAATTATTGATATACAAATTTGTTAGAATATTATAGCGAGTGTTTAAAACTGTAAAAGATTTTGTAGAACATGGCCTTAAGAGTTTTGACCAGTTTGGTGATGAGAGTCACTTGTTCAGCTCAACTAATTTTGCATGACTTTGACTATGATTTTTGACTATATTGTACATGCCAGAAACACAATGAACTTTAGTGGAAATTTAACTTCCATTTCTCCAATGTATGTGACCAGAGTACTTTATCCAGCATCATTTGTCATTTCTGTCTTGGTGTTAGATAAAAATGTAGAAACCTACAGTTGTACTCACACGGTACCTACCTGTTGACTGATATCAATAGTCCTAATTATACAATGTGTAATGTGCTTAGTTCTTGGGTGGTTATTTCAATGCATTGCTGAGACGGTATAAAAAATATAACATTTTAGACAAATAAAACGATTTTGTATGCTTAATATAAATCTTCATATACTAATTGCACACATATACATCCATACTGTACACACACAGCCAAACAATCACTCGAAAATATTTTAAACATTAAAAAAGCAACAACTTTCCAACAGCAAGAACATGTTTTATAGAATGAGAGCAATAAATTATCACATAATGTCTCTGAATTAGTTCTGCATCGAAACCTCATACATATATACAAATAAAACTTCATACAATTAATTTTAAATATAGGAACTGCTCTTACACACACATACTGATACAATTTTACAATTACAATTTGTTCCAATCCCCCCCCACCCCCATCCCCATGTCCTTAAAATGTAAACAATGGTTCATGTTCCCATTCCCAGCCAGATATGGATTCCTCAGTCCAGTGCAGAGTAAATATGGCATAATTAAATCAGCTAATATATACATTCAGGTTTATACAGCATCATTCAGCTAAGTGCAGACATGCAACACAGGGCACGGTGGCGCAAGACATTAGCGTGTCAGAAACCAGAACACGCATCTCAAAAAACTACTCGATCAATTTTTTTTTAGACCTCATACATCTCTGCTTTATTTTTGTTTGAGCTCAGCATGCCCCAGCACTCAGGACTCTTAATACAAGCACAAGAGCAAAGCGTTAGAGTTAGAGAGAAGCAAAACCACCCATAGGAAAAAAATGTGAAATGTATTGAACGGCCCTCTGAATTCAGATCACGCCACAGCTTAGGAACAGGGACATGGAGTTCCTGTTTATCTACAAGGGCCTTAAAGGAGTAGCTCACTTTTCAAAAAAACTTTTGCTGATAATTTACTCACCCCCATTTCATCCAAGATGTTCATGTCTTTCTTTCTTCAGTCGAAAAGAAATTAAGGTTTTTGATGAAAACATTCCAGCATTTTTCTCCATTTAATGCACTTCAGTGGGAACAGTACATTTTAATATACTGTTATAATGAGCATTTAACCTGAAGTGGTTCACACAACAGTGTAGCAAATGAACGAATCAAAATGAACAAATCTTTTTCCGAGTCAATTCATTCGTTTCGTTGAATGAACCAAATGATTTGGAAAAAGATTTGTTCATTTTGATGAACGAGTTCGAACAGGAGAGTCAACAACGTGTGTCACAGAACAGAGCAAGGCGACTATTTGAGCTTATAAACTTCGTTATTTAAATGAGCGATTGTTTCGCTTGATAAGACCCTTATTCGTTGTCTGGAATCGTTTAAAGCCCTTTGAACAGTTTGCAGTTTGTACTGAAAGTGTCTTTTGGACCTTGAACCGTTTGGTTCCCACTGAAGTGCATTATATGGAGAAAAATGCTGGAATGTTTTCATCAAAAACCTTAATTTCTTTTCGACTGAAGAAAGAATGACATGGACATCTTGGATGACATGGGGGTGAGTAAATTATAAGAACTTTTTTCAAAAGTGAACTACTCCTTTAAGGTTTCCAATAATGGTTAATGCTAGCAGATTTGAAGTTCTGGAATCAATTACCTGAATACACAGTAATGTGGTTTGACTAAATGTATTTTATACAGGCAACGAAAATAAAAATAATAAAAAAAAAAAAGAAAAAAAAGGCTGGGCCTAGCAGCAGAGATCAATATTCTTATTTAGGATGTTTTCATCCTTATAGGACTTTTTTTTTTTTTAATTTTATAAGTATAAAAATAACTCCTCAACACAAACATCACTAATGTAATACTTTGAATTATTCTGCTTAATGGAGAGAGAATGGCCCATTTTGGTTGTTGAAGGGGAAAGTAGAAGTAGAGAGAGATAGGGACTGTAAGGAGGGACGCAGATGTTATAGGGACTTTGGATCCTAGGCACTGATGATTTTTAACTTGTGTATGTGCAAAACCAGAAACTTTCAGCAAAAAGATCTTCACAATTAAAGATGCTTTTACACTCTCTCAGTGTAAATGAGTGTGTGTGCATGAATTGAAGTCCTCTAAACACACTTTCATATAAAAAAATAAGAGGGCACTGACATTGGACATGCAACTCTTGCAAAATTCACAATATTAAAAGAGCAAGTTGCTCCAGTGTGTATGGCTTCTGGCAACAATAAGTTTTACATGGATCATATAGCATTTATGTGGATAATATAGTTTTATAAACTTGCTGCAAAACATTTACCTGAAATCAGCAGTCCGATTAGTTGGATAAACATTAATTGTACACACACACACACAAAAAACCTAGCCAGTTGGTCTGTCTAAAAAAAGCTCTTAGAAAACACTCAGCACGGCACTCTGCTAAAACATAACCATGTATCATATTAGCAGTAGCTTTTACACCAAAAAAGCAAGAATTATATCAGTATTATTTGACATCATAATAGAAATAAATTTACCCATTAAAATCACCCATATACAGATTTTCTTTAAAATCCAGTTACTTCTAAATATTTAAGATATCTGTAACACATTTTAACTGTGAGTCCAGAAAACTTAATTCATTTCAAAGTTTCAATGAACATCCTGCTCCTCCAACAGGTCATCCAGAGAAAATATCCAGGTGTATCACAATGTAACCACTTTTACCGAACCACCAATGACAAACCTTTACAGTAGGCACTAAGGTTATGTAATGAATTGCCAAATAGAAATGTTTCATTGGTCAGGTGAGATTCTTTAAATAAAAGTACAAAAATAATAGTGAAATATCAAAGCTAAAAAGGGAAGGAGAGATGTTGAGGTAACAGGAGCAGGTAAAAAAAATGCAGTGCTGATTTTTCTATTTATCCATGTCTTGATTATTGGTCGTTATTAGTTATGACTCTTTTGTGTATGTTACATTTAGGTTCGTTATGCTAGGTTAGACTTAATATCTACCGAACAATTTAAATCTCTTTCTACACATTCAGTTTAATAAACGAAAGGCGCAAATTACATGACTTCACTGAGGTCTTCAAAAAAGTTTTTTTACCGTTATGGCTGACTTATTGCAAACCTGATGCCCAGCCTCTTCAAGACAAAAACAAAAAGCAAAAAAACAGTTTCAAATATTTCCAAAATAGTGATCTTTTTTTTTTTACCGTGCAGATTTTAAGTGACATTTTCCCAGCAATTCCCACCCCGTCCCTTCACTCACAAGTCGAGATAAAAGTTTAAAAGAATCAAAATATAGTGTTTGGCATTCCTCTAAGTGCATGCTGGCCCTTTTTACACGCTGAGGAATACGATTGACAATTTTGAGGAATGTATCGAGCAAACATTTTCTTTCTGACCCTGAAATGATTGTCATCTGAGACGCATGAAAACTGAAAAGACTACAAATTAAAAAAAAAAGAGTTCAGTATCTTTAATATTTTCCACTCGTCTGTCTGCTTATGCATCCATGTTGAGTGTCTGAAGAGTTCACCATCTTGGTCTTCTTAAACTGAATCTTAAATTCATTAGTCTGATTTAAGTTGGCACCCCCTTTCCCCCTGTAGCCTTTTACTTTGGCAGCAACCCAGGTCAAATTCAACTCAAACCCTTACAAACACTGCTTCATCTGCTTCACCATTGAATCCATTATGCTCCTCAGATCTTCAGTCGGAGATTTTATGCTGTCACACACATGGCAGCGGACAGCAAGAGGCTGTTCAGGCTAGCAATGAGCATGTAGCCAGCCAGGTTTCCCACTCTACACGTGAGGGAAGCGGATATGGAAGTAACAGAGTCTGAGTATGGTATGTTTCCTCTTTCCTGGGCTCCGACTTCTCCGCGTTGAGACTCTGTGCCCTCTGCTGTGGCTTACCCTCATACCACCGTGCTGATGCGGTTGATAGGTTTGGATTTGGAGCTGCCTAACGTGCTGCTGTTGCCGGCTCCGCCTCCGCCTCCGCCCCCTGGGCCGCCCGACAGCACTCCCATGGGTCCCGGGAGCTGTGGGGCTAGTGGGGAGAGCGGGGTAAGAGGGGTGAGAGGGGTATGTGGTGACGGAGGAGGTAATGGGGAATGCGGTGGAGGCGGCGGAATTGAGGAAAGGGGCGGGTACTGTGGTACGTAGTGCCCGGGGCCCTGGGGTATGTGCCGAGCGGTGATGGCGGATGGTGCCTGAGGGGGCGGCGAGAAAACGAAATGAGTTTGATGGTTTTGAGAGTGATGCAGTAACGGGTGAGGGCTGTGGGCGTGGACGGGATGGCTGTGGGTATGAGAGTGAACGTGGGAGTGGGCGTGCGGGTGGGGCTGAGAGTGAGACAGAGTAAGAGGAAGCTTGCCGGTAGGACCGGGCACCCGTACGTGGCGTATGGTGTTGGGGTGCACGTGGTAGAAGTTGAAAGGGCCGATGGGCGAATGGGGCGAGTGCGGGGAAAGAGGCGGCGGAGTGCATGCCATGTTTCCGTAACGGCCTTGCTGCATAGCATGATGGGATAGTTGCTGCTGGAGCTGGGCGTGTGAAGGAGCGGGCGGCCCACGTCGTGGGAGGGACCCTCGTTGTAGGGTCTGATGGATGGGTGGGTGGCCAGGGGTGGCGACCTGCACGTGATACCGATGATGATGGTGGTAGGGGGGCGGAGGCTGCCCAAAGTTGTTGTGACAGTACTGAGCGTGCAGCGCTTGGATCTTGGAGGGCCCACCGGGGTCTGACTGGCTGAGGGCGGAGGGGGACGGAGGAGGCGGTCCTCCTGTAGTAGGAGGTGGCACGGGGGCCGGGTAATGTGGCCCGGGAGGAATAAGGGGAGCAGGGGGTTTGGCGCGTTTGCTCCCAAACAGTGAGCCCAGGAAGGAACCGGAATTGCTCCCTCCAGAACTGCTCCCCGGCCCTCCACCTCGATCGTTGATGCCAGGGACCCCCCCTATATTGCCTACGGCATTGTGAAGCTGCCCCGGCCCACCCCCCACCCCTACTCCGGGGCTCAGGATGGGGCGGTGAGGCCGGTAGTCTTCCAGCCCGTAGCAACTTGGAACAGCACCCCCCATGGGCAAACGCTGATGCGGCTGAGGACTATTAATGATGGATCCCTATAGTGTGCAAAAACACACAAAGCCAGACAGACAGTCATTGCACTGAAAATCTGAGAGGATGGACAGTGTTGCTACTAATGAGTGACAGACATGCCCCAGTTACTTCGTCAAATAATTCATGCATGGTTTCTTTTCAGGGATACACTGATCTTAACATTCTGGCCAATACGGATAATTGCGCGATAACACAATAATGATTTATGTCTCAGCAGATAACCAATTAATAAAACAAGTTAATTTAGTGTCATAATGTACACTAGGGTTGTCACGGTAACCATATTTACAGTAGTCGGTACCAACACCCTTACTATTTGGTACCAATGGTCGGTACCAATATTATTAACTACTATTTGACAAAAAAAATCTTAATTAATTTAAATTAGTTTTGATGCGAGCTTGACTAACGTAACATGCCAGAACTGACTCTACGTTTGTTCTGTCAATCACTTGGGGTAATGCTCACTCAGATCTACGCTTTGTTGGTAATAATGAAAGGATTTACGAACTCTGGTGTCTTTTGAGTGGTGTTGAGAAAATTCTGACTAACTAAAACACCTCTGATTGGCCCCTGCGTTCATGCACTCAACAGATACTGCATAGAAACCTCTTCACAGAGCACTTACACAGATACAAATGGGAGCGTTTGAAAGCGAATATACACAGTACTCTGTACTACTGGTACAGCAGAAATGCTGGTATTGTCACATTTTAAAAATTTCAGTTCCAATCTGGTATTTAAGTACTGGTACTTTTGAAAACCTTAATGTACAGTATGAAAATATTTTATTTGGAGATTTACAAGATTAAAGACTACATTTATTGAATACTTATTACATAATTATTTTTAAACGTAATCTTTAGTAAATCATATAGAGATAGTAATATCTCAATGTGACTCTCCTGGTTAAATAAAGGAAATAAATATCACGTTGTGATGGATGAATTCACTTGTAGCATTTAAAATGTATTTTAATTGCTTTGCTATTTTATAGAATGTATAATACAGTAAATAATTGTTGGCTTGTCTGCATCAGCCAGAATTTTAATATCAGAACATGCTTAATTTTAATTACGAGCAAGAAAATGATGTAGCTGCTTGATACAGTACACACATCTCCTGGACAGCACAAAAACCAAAAAGCCTTTCGGCATTATGTATAAACAGCCTCAAATATCTTGAAAAAGTTAGAAAGTTACAAATCACAAAGCAGTCAGATGTTTGTGATGATCGACTAGTATGTATATATATAAAGTATATATACATATTCTATACGTTCCACGTATATATATATATATAGCGTATATACATATACTATACGTATATATAAGTATATATAAAACAAACTAAAGCTTCCTTATTTGAGTGCCTCACTCATTTTACCCAGGCAAAACATCTGAATCTTAAAAGAGAAGCAATCCTCAAACACTGATTTGAAGTGTTATTATACCAGAGCAATGCATTAGTTAGTAGAATTTAGTAGCAAATTTACTAGACATAACCTATTAGACATGCTCCATGCAAAGCAAACACAGATGACTGTTTTTACACAATATGAAATAAAACATGCTGCATGCACTTCACCAAACAAAAATCACAAATTCATGCATAGCTGTTTTTGTTAAATACAGTACAGTGGACTCGTGTACTTGAGAAAGCTGCAACACAAGATCATTCCATTTCGACGTGATTACGAGCAGTTAGTAGATCTGTCCGACTTACTTCAATGGTACTATCCAAAGAGCCAACACTGTTTCTACGGCCTCGCTTTCCTGCACCCAACCAAGCACAGCAAGGTCAGGGTCAACGGCCATAGAGAAAACATTTTCCAAACATTTTCCAAAAGCTATTTGACCCTGGGTGATCCATTTACAACAAACAATGTGTACAATTTGTCTACACAAACATATACTGACAAAACTAAACTTCACGGCACTCAACTCGAGATTGGCTGTGTTCAGAAACCATGACCACATTACATTCGTGTTTAATTCTGCGAGTTAATACTCCTCAAAATAAAATGGCAATTTTGTATTTGCCATTTTATTGGCAATTTTATGTCTTAACTCTTGGTAACCTGATTAAACATTGAGAAAAGAAAGAGATTTCAAAAATGTTGGCAGCTATTACATCATGGAAATAGGTGGCGACAGTCAAGATGTTCACATTGTGCATTGTGTGATACAGTATTAAGGCCGTGACACACCAAGCAGACGTCAAAGAACTAGCGGCGATAAAATCCGACTGTGCCGTCGGCTCACGTTGGCTGCGTCTGGGCCAAAAAGCTGCGCTTCAACATCACACCAATAGGACTACAGGCGACTGCCAACTACTATGTGGGTTATGCACCTGCTTCTAAGGAAATAACTGTCTATATCAGCAGGTATCAAAAGTCTTTATTTGCCATTCAAAAAGGGAAACTAGAAATGCAGATATACAAACCGTAAACAAAGCAGCACTTGCTAACCATTTTGAATATCAATCATACTGATCCCTTTCTTAATTCCAGGCGGCTCATATGGTTATGAAAATATTTGCATATTGGAATGCTCAGGTCAGATTACATAAAATCAGAACAGTTCTTTGCTTGCGTTCATCACTTTCACTTTTATTCTTGTACAGATTCTTAAGAATAACATTTTTCTTACCTGCCAATTTTTTTTATTTTCTAACTTAAGAAAAAAGATAAGAATATTTTCTATTTAACTTTCTTAAAATGTTCTTAAAAAAATCTTAAAGTTAGGATAACCTTTAAACCAAAATTACATGATCTCTTTCACTGACGGCTCAGATGCAACATGATGAATCGGGCGAACTGCTGCCGACATGTGGAATAAACCGCAAAAACTAGCCTGACAGACACTCACTGATGGCCCACGAATGGCCAAATGATGGCTTGGTGTCACGGCCCTTACACAGAGTTTGCTCTGATGTACACTGCACATTTGGAGAAATGTAGAATCTATGTATTTTATGTATACTGTGACATACTAGAGCACATACTAATCACTGCAAATTGCACTTTGACATTCAAAATACAGCCACTGAATTAAAAAGAGTATGCAAAGACATAATGTGCCATTAGAGGGCACTGTCTGTCAATCTGTACTTCATTACAGATGTTACAGTATGGCATTCATGATCAGACTGTGGTGGATTTATAAATATTTTCCGAATATAAATAGTGTTTTATTTTTTTTAAACTCTACACTCCACAGAAATCTGGGGTGCATAATTAAATGTACTAATCTGTCTTGCATTTTTTGAGAACTTAGTTGAAATAGAAAAGAGTTTGTTGTGTGAATGGGTGTTGTACCTGTCTCAGAGAGGTCTCTCAGTGAGGAGCTAAGTGCGGTTCGTTTAAGCCCCTCCCCTGCTGCGTACGTGTCATCCAGACTGGGCCTTCCCAGAGTGCCGTTCACAGCCTCAGTCTTCATCCCACCAACCCCGCCCACATCTCCACTCATGAGCCCTGGACGCATCACACCTTTCTGCTTCTCTAACTCAGCTATGGAGAACAGATATAAGGGATTGACAATTACCAAAATGAACATCAACCATAATGAATCATTTATTAGCCACACAGCATACAGGAAAATAACCTCATGCTTTGGATCTATTTCAAGTGTGAAAGAAGAACAGATCCTATAAAAAGATTTCTTACATTCTACACGGTATTTCTCCATATCCTGAACCTCAGCGATGCTCTCACGCAGGTCGCTGGTGAAGCGTGTTCGGTCTTGCTGGCTCGGCGCGTTGAACACGATCAAAACCTTACGCTCACTGCCAGGCATTGCTGATGTCAGTCTGATACCGTGAGGATAGTCTGAGGGTGAGGAATAGAGATAGAGGGTGAATGGAGCCAATTAAAGAGAGAACCAGATAAAGAGGCATGTGCTGTGCCCCATGTAATTAGTTATAGATCTATTATTTTGACAAAAGTCCACAGATGAACACAAGAACTGTTCTAAAATTAAACCCAGAAAAGCTAGTTCCCTAACACATTCAACAATATTTTTTATAACCTTGGTTTTGTTTTCTAGGAAAACAAACTAAAGCAAAATAAATGTACTGTGTGTACTATCAAAATTATACGTAAATTGTTTTCTTACCCTATTTGTTTTTTTCTTTAAACATTTAGAGGTTTATGTTTAAAACAATAATAAACAACTGACCAGTGGGGTAAGAAAAATTCATTTAATTCAAAACAGATTGTCTAAATCACATGACATTTTACTTTAAGCTAATGTATCTTCTGTTAAGGATGTTTATTTATTTTGTTAGTCGAAAACAAGTGCAAAACAAATACTAATATTAAGATAAATAGAGAACAGATGTTCTCAGAAATCAACAGAATAGCTCCAATTGAGATGATGGCAAGAGGATGAAACCAAAACACCACCTACATGAAAGCAAGAAAAGGGTAATGAGAGAGCACCGAGCTGAGATGGAGTGGATGAGAGCAGAGTGTGTAAACGAGCTGGAATGGAGTGATAGTATAAATAAAGAAGGAGGGACAGATGGTGAGACAGATGGAGGGATGAATATACTTACAGGAGTTCTGGAACATATGAACCTGCATCTCCACCAAGGGAAAGGACTGTCTGAAACTGTACGTCACAGACGTCTTCTTCTTCTGAAAAATCTTCGTTACCTGCAGCGGGGAACAGAAGGGATGTTAGGACGTAGTTATGATCAGTATACATGTACATACTCTAATAGAAAAAATGCTTGGACACACTTGACTGAATATACCGAAGCACGTGGAATTGTATCATTGACGTAATTTACGTCACGCAGTTAGAAGTCGGGAGTTTATTATTACTGGCGAAAGCACCTTTTGAAATTCTAATCAGATTCCACTTCTCTGTTTGTGAAGAGATCATTTTAAGCTGCTAAACTCCAGCAACGTTTTCAGTCCAATGATCCAGTAAGGGAATTTGAACAACAAATCCAAAACAGCACTAATATAAATATAAAACCAGGCTGAATACATCAGAGGTGGCAGAGAGAATAGAGACTCAAGTTACATTCTTACTTAGTGAATCATTCATTGCAGTGTATTTCGCTTTAAAACACGAGCTCTGTCATATTCTATAATTGTTTCTGAAGAGTGTGAGACCTCACAAATGGAGTGAAATACAGACTGAGCAGAATATCAAAACATCCCACCGCTGTATGGTTAGATGAATCTACGTTTCTCGGCTGGATAAAGCAAACCAGCGTCTCGCTAGTAAAGTTACAAGAACAAGAAGGTGTCCAAACTTACTATTACAAATTTTATCTTAAATAATAAGTATTTATTATTATTGCTGTTGGTAGTAGCAATAGCAGTAATATTACTGGACCAGAAATTTACAACAAGAACCTTACAACAAGGACCAGAAATTGCTTGATTGAAACTAATGAATTGTGTGTGCGTATATATATATATATATATATATATATATATATATATATATATATATATGAAGAGTTCAGATGCAAAAGCCTCTAAATGCCATTTGAAATTTTCTTCTAAAATGACCATTTTTATCAAGCTTGTATATTTAAGTTCAGTAATTTCACTTAAATGACAATTAATAGGTAATCTTCATTGCCATTTAAGTGAAATTACTGAACTTAAATATACAAGCTTGATAAAAATGATCATTTTAGAAGAAAATTTCAAATGGCATTTAGAGGCTTTTGCATCTGAACTCTTCATATACTGTATATATAATGTATCATTCTAATAAAAACTTTTACATACTGTATGTTCTTAAAAAATGAAATAAAACAGTATAAATATGGTATATATAACAGCCTATACATCCTGTATACATTTTTCAATGCAAATAATACTGTAAGTCTTATCTAAACCAAAGGAAGTATTTTCCCTCAACATCTTCTTGCAGTAATTAGACCAATATGAGCTGACTGAAGACGTACCACTAGCAGGTCATTAAAGAGGAAGACCTCCCGCTGGTGAACTCCACTCCGCTGTGGTCGATTGGGGTCAGGGACTTCATACAGCTGACAACAGCACACTAGCCTGCGATGTGGCAGAGACAGCACCTGCACACACATACACAAAGCATATCAAAATACAACTTGGTTTGTCTTACACTAAATGACCCAAACAAACTGAAGATCAAATTTCCTTTTAACTACAAGTTGAACAACAATATGGGGAGTGCGACATGCATGAGTGAATCACATTGTTTGACTCACAGGTTTCTTCCCCACGATGACCCTCTCTACAGCCTGAACTTGAGACACATGGTCATCGTTTGTCCTGAGTTCCCATTTCTGAATGCGCTGGTAGATGCCCACTAACATATCCCTGGGAATGTCCTGTCCGTTATCCACTCCTGTCAATAAAAAAGAGAGGGAAAACGAATGAGAAAAACAACATGAAAGTCATTCTACACCTAATGGAAAGGAGTGGATCACCTCTAAGGTTCTTGATAAAATCCTCCAGCTTCATCTTCCTCTCAGCTTTGACGTTGGGGCTGTACATGTCTGTGTTGAGGAGGATGATGGCAAATGCCAGGATGAAGATAGTGTCTGGGTTCTGAAACTGGCGGACAAGCGCGGGGTTGCACACGCAGTATCTCTGACTGCAAGAAAGAAAGAAGGTGATACTCATGCGGAAAACTACAAAATGCAGAGAAAAGAGTCACATGAGGCTACCTGAAGGCCTCTACCAGTCTCTCCACCTTCTGGGCTTCCCCCTGAACCTTAATCTGAGCCTGAAACTTCCTCAGGGCATCATCCAGATCCATACCCGAGAAATCCATCTCATCCAACACACAGCTGAGAAAGAAAAACAGAACAATTGCTGAATCTACCATCATGTATTTGTTGATTTTTTTTCAGCCAGTGTCTTTTGTTTTTTGCCTCCAGGCTGGTGTGAACAGCATATGGATGCTTTGCTACAATCTGGGTCTGGAAGACAGGAAAAACATCATTGCTTACTCCAAAACATCCTTGTTGAACTGCTTCTGTCGATTTCCCAGAAACTCCCCGATCATCTGTCTACTTAGGCCTTTCCTCTCCAGGATGAAGCGGGCAATGCCCACAGGTGTGTCTGAGACAAAACCCCTCTCTATCAAATACTGGATCCCCTTCTCTGGTTTCCTGGAAGACAGAGAGAGTGAGGATTAAACAAATAGGATAGGATTTGTTTCAGTAAATCTGTGATGAACTGGATAAAGACACCAACAGCAAGAAAGAAGAAGTATATAAGAAGTATACACACTTTAAACCGAAATTAGATCTAACTTCTTGCATACGGATTTGGGTTCCCACCTTTTGCATTTGATCATGCGGTATTTTATTTATTTCCGTCAACAGATCCTAAAATTCATTTGATTGCATGCGGTTTCATTTCCTCATGAGAATCAGTTTTCTAAAGAAACCTGCTAAAAGTTCCCCTGGTGCTAAAAGATTCATAACACATCAATCTTGATCCATAAAATGTTAGTTACTTTTTATTATCAATTCTCTATGATCTATAATTCTCTATGATTTATAACGACAAGTAAAATAACACTGTAGTGCCATAAATCCTCTGTGATTTAACAAAGTATTAATTCAGAAAAAGGTTCCGTTCACTCTGGGCTTGTCATCTCCACGATATTAGGATGTAAAAATGAAATATGACAGGTGTGATAAACCATATGGAGGAGAAATCTGTAGATGGCCAGTTGAACAATATCTGTCCTTGAAATGTTTTAAAATTAAAATCTTAAGGTTACTATTACAACATATTGGTTCTCATTTTAAATCAACTTTTTTAGGTGTATGTGACTTGATAATGCACTTTTTAAAGAACAAATATTATATATGTAGTTACTCAAATAGTATGATCCAATTGTAATTGTTAATGAAACAAAATAAAACAAGAATGCTCAATTGTGGGAAACTCAACCTTCTAAATAATTGTATAATTGTAAAATAATTGAATACAAATATAATTGTAAAATAATTGAAAAAAAAAAATAATTTAATACAAACATTGCTTGTGTATAGAATGGGAATTTTAAATTAAAAATGATAAATTTTCAAATTTACACGCACGATGTCAGTCCTATCCCTGATCTTGTAACGCATTGAACATCTCTTACTTGTTGAAGAGGTTGAGTCCGATGCGGTATTGCCTTCTCTGTACCACGTCGTTGTTGAAGGCAGGTGAGTCCCAGCTATGCCTGCTCTCTCTCTGATAGGTCTGTTTTCCTAGAGGAGGCAACGGCTCCCTTAGACTGTCCCTAGACGAAGAGCCTGAGCTGCAGTTGATGGTCTCGTTGGAGTTGGTGGTGGAGTTCAAGGAGTCGTTGTCCCCATCCGAGTGCTCCAAGCCAGTAGGGGGCAGGGGCGCGGAGGATGAGGAAGACAGAGGTGTGAGTGGAGGTTGGGTGGGTGAGGGAGACGTGGGGTCTGGGTAGGGGTGGTGGATGTGTGGCAAAGGGTGGTGATGCAGTGGATGGTGAAGATGTGGGAGGTGATGGTGGTGCATCATAGCATGGTGCGGTAAGTGTGTAGGCAGAGGGGACGGGATGGGGCGACCCTGTGGTCGCGTTTGTCCCTGTGCTGCACAAGGATTGGGCGTGCGAGGTGCAGGGTTGTGTTTCAGAGTCCCTTGGGGTGATCCGCCCGTCGTAGGCTCCTGCTCGTAAAGCAGCTGTCTGCTGAGGGAGCCTCGATCTGAACGGTCGCTCATGTCAACGGAGCTGTCGCTAGGCGGCTCTATGGTGAGAACGGGAAGGTGTGAACCACGCAAGCGGAAATCTCTGCATTCGGTGCACGGCGTGCTCCGCCGACTGTTATTGCTCCCGCCACCCTCTGTATCCCGGCTGTCTTCGCGGCCTCCGACGCCACTGCTGACGCCCCAGTACTCGGTGTCCGTGCTAGAGGGAACCCGCTCAATGGATAGCGGAGAACATGGCATGCCGTCGTCCATATAAAGCGTGACATCGCTGTACGAGGTGGCTGTGCTGTCCTCGTGCATGACCCCTAGACGCTCTTGCTCGCCCAAAACCCCCCTACGTGAGGTAGGTTTGTTGCTCCACACACACTCTCCGAAATCCTCGCTCTCGTCGCCGCCTCCCCCACCACCATCCTGAGAATCTCCACGACCCGACTGACACGTCAGAGTGTCGTCCATAGAGTTAGCCAGAGAGGTCACCTGAGAGAAAGCACACATTCATTTACCCCACTGTTCAAAGATTTGGAGTTTTTTTTTTAAAGTCACTTATGCTCACTTAGGTAACATTTATTTGATCAAAAATACATTAAAAACCTTAATATTGTGAATTACAGTGCGTGAATAATTATTAGGCAAGTTGATATTTTGATCATAATTTTTTTCAAGCACATTTTACCAATTAAAATCCACATAAATCTTAATGACTTTTAAGATTTGTATATAATTATCAATTGCCGATATGTAATTGTTGATGAGGGCTTAAAGTGAATAACGCCTTATATATGTATAATTAGGCTTCTTTTCCCCTAGAGTTAAAATGGACAAAAAAAGAGAGAGAATTGATGCACACTGAAAAATCAATTTATGAAATGCCCATGAGAAGGATGCAATGCTATAGAAATTTTAGAAATAAATGTGTGGTTATTTGACAGTGAATTGCTCATTGCTTCAGGGTCACAAAAACAGGTGGAGAAGAAAAGAAGCATGTTAATGAATTTCTGGTGGTTTCACACTTAATCTTCGCCTTTATTCTTAGTTTACAGTGCCACTATTTTCGAGAACCAGGAAACTATCTGGATTCCTCAGAAGTAAAAGGTGTCAGGTTCTCAGAGACTTTGAAGCAAGGAATCCTGAAACATGACCCCACTTAATAAGAATCACAAGATGAAATGTCCAGTTTAATGGACAGATAGGTTGAGTGACTCTTGAGGTACCAGAACCAGTTGAAGTCAGACAAAAGCAAGAAAGCCATGGTGTGAGCTGCAACTAACAATGAGCAAGACCTTTCAGGGTAGGTCTGAACTCACAGTCACAAGACTACAGTTTGTGTTTTTTATTAAGTTGGGGTTATGTTTCAGGATTCTTTATAAAAGTATTTGAGAACCTGACACCTTGTACTTCTGAAGACTTAAAGTAGGTTGGCAGTTCTGGAAAATGGCACTGAAGACTGAAGGGTTCCTGATGGCTTCACACCTAATTCTTCATCTTTATTCTTAAAGTCTTTTGCAGTTAGTATAATCTGTTTTTGTTACCCTGCTGCCTGCCATCCTTCTCATGTCAATTTAATAGCTTTTGACTTTTCATTTTGAGTTAAATGTCTCTTTTTGGCCAATTTTACCTGTAAAAGAAAACCTGTTTAATAATTATTATTAATATAAGGTATCTTTCCCTTCCAGCTCTGGTTAACAGATTATATATCACATAAAAAAATGAATAGTAGTTAATAAAATTGGTGTGGTTTGGAATTTTAGTCAAATGTGATTGGAAAACACTATGACCAGAATATTGACTTGCCTAATAATTATGCATGCACTGTATTTCATTTTTAAAAATAAATAAAACGTTTTCTTTTTAAATAAATTGTAAAACGTAAACCATTTAAATTACTATAGTTTTCAGTGTTTTATTTTTAAGTAACTAAGCAAAATAGTTATTTCAGTTATTGTCCATAACATAAAAAAATATTGTCAGAATATCAGTGTATTTCTGATATTTTGCCTAATTCCACCAGTAGTCATTTTTCCACCTTTAAATCATTTCATATTAGTGCATAAAATAAAAGTGAAATAAAGCCCTGAAAATGGATTCTTTCTTTCTCACCATTATTAAAAGCCTTCGATTCAGGCTACAGGGAGATTGTGCCTGCAATTAGCTACTTTGAAAGAAGTGTCTGTTAATTGTCAATTAACCAAATGTTCTCTTAGTCTAATTCATGGAGTGTTTTGAAAGATTATAAGTTTGCCTGATTTGTTGATAAGTCCTCATTTGTCTCATGTAAAAACTACTTTATACCAAATCTAATATAGCCTAAATCTATTCTTCCAATACTATTACAATTAATTTAAATGAACCTAAATCTAACCTAAATCTAACCTAAATGACTTCTAAGGCCCACTTTCGGACTATTTCACTCATCTGTCACCTGTTTGTTGAAGGCGTCATCTGCATGCGAGTACTCCTCTCTGTCTGAAGGACAGTGTCCGGGTGAGTCAGTCTCCTGCTGTGTGTCTGTGGTTCCTGCCTGGCCAGCTGTTCCTGGAGTTGAAGTGTGATGGCTGGTATATCGACCTTGCTGCTGTTGCGGTGTTTGGGGCTGAACCTGAGCAATAATTAATATTAAAAATAGAAATTAAAATGACAAATATCACATAAAACAGAATCAATATCTAACAGTCAAGCTGAATTTTCCACTAAGTACAGGCTTTAACCATTATACTGTTATATTGCCTGTGGCTGTCGCTCGTCAAACGAGTACTGCGAACGCATGTTGGACAGGATGATCCGGCGAGTCATTCGGCTTTCTGAGGCGGAACTGCGCAGCCGTTGAAAGTTCTTGTTCATGCGATACTGCCGGAACGCTGTCTGAATCGTGCGAGCCGCTCGCCTGCTCAGGAAGTAACCGCCATACTTCCTCTCCAACATCTCCACCTGAATGGAATTGAAGACAGAAAGACATTGTTCTTCAAACCTAGTAATGTACTGTGTCTACATACTTTACCCATCAAACCTGAAACACAAAGAATCTAGGAAATGACTCAATTTAACAGCAATGTAGTTCAATAATTAATCAAATAAAATATAGATTTCTGTACATAGCAGTATACATTGAAGTTGAGTGTTTATGTGAATCTTTTCGGAAGTCTCAGTCACTCCACGAGTGGATAATTCCACAATGCAGAAATCCTTGGCAGTAAAATGAAAACATAACAGCACGTTATGGATCATAACTGCAATCCCATCTTTCATTATGTGAGATGATGGAGGTTTGGCTTCACATTAGCATGACTGGAGGACATTAAGTGCATTCAAGGCATGACCGTAGTTTAAAAGCTTGTAATATGGCCTCCATGCACATTAAAACACAAACACGTTGTGATAAGTAGATTTTCCTATGGGCTGTTTGTGCCGCTGAGAGTTTTGGCAAACATTAAGCAAGCACAAATTAAGCAAAGTTAACAGTGTTTGACAAGCGGAAGATTTCCTTTCATTAATGGTATGAAAACATGGTAATACTGTTTTTTTAGTGATGGCACGATTTCTTTTTATGATATACGCAAACACCACTGTACATAAATATGATATACTGTACATTCAATTCCACCGTAATTACTGTATGAAAGCACTACGGCATGACCATCTGATTCAATCCTGTATTATGTTTTTTTTTTGTATCTGCTTTCATACCATCCTGAAATTGTTGACTTTTTGCATGAAAAAGATTAATTAAAGTCTTTGTATGTATGATTTTCATTTGGATACATTTTTATATTTAATTAATGCATTGACAAATATAAATAAAATATCAACACATTGACCCATTCCCAAGATGTACAATTGATTGATTTTTAGTCAGTAAAATAAAACCATGCCTAGAAATACACACACATGTGTGTGTATGTATATATTTCTTATATATACATACATTTAACCATGGTACTGCCCAGTAAATACACAATGGCAGATCAAAATGGTGATATGCATTTCTTGAGGCACACACACATCCACACCTTCTTGTCCTGCAGGTCCGTGGAGAGCTCATAGCTGTCAGAGAGCGCTTTGCAGCGCTTGCTCTCTTCTTCCTCTTGCTTGCGGAGTGCCAGGCTGGCGGGTTGGTGGCGGGTCCGTTGCGCCCAGGCCAGGCTCGCTGGACTTGAAGGGGCCACAGGAGGCCCCTGAGGGCCAGGAATGTTTCGAATGTTCCCGTAGCGGTCCGAGTTGCCCAGGTATGGGCCCTGACTGCAGGTGCTGTCCGTAAAGCTAGTCGTGTCCGGACAATGAGGATCTCCCTCCACACTAAGAGGATAAAAGAGAGAGAAAGAGAGACAGAGAGATGGAGAACAAGGTCTAGGTCAACAACTGCCAGAAATGGTCATGTTGACAAGTTGAGACTAAAACAAGTCTGTAATCTTGGCACTGATCAGTGGAAACAAACATATTAGCACACTAACCAACATTAGCATTTCAAATGCCCATATGCAGCCCAGCCAGGACTCAGCCATCTGGCCGGAATACAGGAGAACGAGAGAAAAGATGGAGGGAGTGTGAAAGAGGAACAGAGAGCGAGAGAGAGAGAGAGGGAGAGAGAGAGAGAGAGAAGGGAAAAACAGTAGCATGTGTGGTATACTGTCAACGAGAGAAGCCAAGTCAGGCATCAAAAATGAAAAGAACTGAGTCATCCGATGATGACTTGGAGAGAAAAAGAACAAGCGAAAAAGAGAGAAGCAGGAAAAAAAATGAAAAGGAGTATAAAAACAGGTCGGACTTCGGTATCCCCTCTCCCTGAAGCAGGTGTACTGTACTGTGATGACTCACTTCCTGTTGTCAGCATTTTTTTTGTCAGTTAACATTTATAATAAATATGTAATTATACATCATGTTATCTTTTTATTCTGTATTCGTCAGTCACCCTTTTTACTGCCATAAAATAATAATTAATAAAACAGTATTCATTTAAAAAAAAAATTATTATTATGCATTATGCAAGCATAGCCTGGCTAACGTCAGACCTCGTATCATTGAGATTGAACCACATGTTCATTTTCTCGCATTTGAGGCGTGGTTTACGAATGCCCAGAGCCGTTTATTGGGTGCTACGAATGTCTATCAAATGCGCCTGTAAGTAGCTCATAGCCAATCGTTTCAATTATACCAAATGTACGTAGAGCGAAAGAAATTAGACGAGGAAGACGATGGGTCAGTGACTTATTTGTGTAAATCACAATATCTAAGGCTGCATCGAAAGGTAACTTCGTGTCTGCTGCCATGTTTGATCCATACTTATAAACAAACTGCTTCGGTGTGTCGCATAGACGGCGTCATCGTCTTGCTGCTCCCTCCCCGTTCTATGATTGGTCCACTCGCTGAGGCAAAAAATGGCCCATGTTATACAGACTGCCAAGGCAAAGGCAGCATGGGGAATCCCAGGCTTTTTAACTGTTGTAGTCTCTAATGTTTTAATTTTAATTTTTGTAGCCAAAAACCACAAATAATTAAAAATTGGTTATGGATATTAAATATAATTGTTACTGTTATATTCACTTTTCAACTTCTAGTTAATTATTACCAAAACAACTTTGAAATTTGAACAGTGTTACTACTACTAATTATTATTATGCTGCATATTACATGTTTATTGTTGTAGTCTAATGATCATTAAGTATTGTGCCAAAAATCACAAATAAACTATTAATCAAAAATTCATTATAGAAAGTGGTTATCAGACTCTGTATGTGTTTTAGTCATTATATTAAGTATTATCAGTCAATGTAAGCTATTCTACACAAATCTTGACATATAACATTTAAATGTACATCATTCTGTGTTTTTTCCCCCAGTTGTTCACTCACATGTAGGCGTGGGCCCTGTGCGGGAGTTTAGTCTTTCGGTGGAAGCGCATGGCTAATGAGGAGAACACACACTCACACATGATGTCTGCAGCGGTGTGATAGGGAGCATGTGTTTGTGTAGGAGCTGCTCTGGGATCAGCTGAATCATGCCGGAGGGTTTCCTGATGACCGCATCGACGATCTGTCAATTACTGCAGAGCCGATGCAGTTTACGAGCAGTACAGTAGCAACCGCACACATACAGTCCTCTCTCTTGTGTAACAAATCTCTTCTTACCAAGGAGCTGGTAACGATCAACACGGCAACAGCTGAGTCTTGCCAGCAACAGAAAAGCTTCAAAACAATCGTCTCAACAGCAATCAGCTGAAATATTATACCGCTATACACTGTCACATTCAATGTATGATTAATCTACAGCCTACAGTTTCACAATATACCGATCCAACAAAAGGCAGCATACTGTAGTACAACTTCCATTTCTCTCTTTCAATCACACACATGGCAATAAATGTCCTTCAGACTTTCTCTCCTGTCTAGGACGTGTATGGTGATGTGTGTCCAGGAATAGCGCCGAGTAGTCCAGCCGCGCAATCCTGCGGTGATCAGCATGAGTGACTTTAGATATGTGCATGTACTGTATGTGTATGTGTGTGTTTGCTCATGACGGATAGGCAGCTGTGGCAGGAACCCGGTCACATGGTGCTTGTGTGTGGGCAAACCGTGCTGTCCCCCACCTCCCAGGGCAAGTCACACAAAGGCACGATTGCAAACACGTCATGGCAGTCCTGGGTCAGCTCACTACTACCATACAAACATTATTCATTCCTATTACGATAAATCTATAGGCTGCAGTACTGTTCAAAATTGTAAAGTTTTTTTTGTGTTTTTGAATGACGTCTCATCAAGAAACATTTTTATTATTATCATTATTAGTGTTGAAAACAGTTATGTACAGTGTTACAGGGCTCATACACATTTCTACCAAAACGTTTCCATGACTTTCAAGACTAATTTTAATGCCTTAAAGTTCCACGAAACATCTGTGTATACATGTAAAATAAGAATAAAAATCCATGTTTAAATTTCAAAAACAGCATATTCACTCAATAATGACAAGCTATGTGGTTTAATACAAAATAAACATTTATCTAAATACGCTGACATAGCAGTAAGACGTTTAGAACTCCACTTTCTAATGTATGTTGGTGCAAGATGATGTCAGTTTTTGGGTAGCCAGAAACGTTTTCGTTACAAAAACAGAACACTAGTTTTTGATTTGTAGAATTGAATCATTATATTGTAATCTTCCCCTTACGTTATAATCTAACATTAAAATCTTTTGAATTTGGACTGCAGTACCAATTTCAACCACTAGCTGTCAATATTACATACTGCGCCTTTAACAGCAGAGGGAAAGATTATTAGCGAACAATGACTTAAGGCCATTGCACACTGAGTCCTTAATTTTCATATGCGGTTTTTCGTATTCGTGATTCCGTGGCTCTTAATTGTATGAAATGAAAATCGAGCCTGATTCAATTTTTTTTATGACGGACGAAAGTTTCGGAGGCAGTGTGCAAGCGTGATTGACATAGCGTGAGGTTGTATTTATTTTTTAACGTGCGAAAATTTCGGACGCGAATTTCGTACTTAGTCTGCAAGGGCCTTTAGGCCTAAATTTTAACTGTTCTCAGAAGACTAGATAGTGCATATTATTACTACGCACCTTTTTATGATGCTGTTTTGTATCATTTTGAAGTTTGACAGCCCCAGTACTCATTTACCTTCAATGAAAATAGAGGCCCTGGTCTCATACAGAAAGTCATACAGATTTGTACGACATGAAGATGAGCAAATTATATTTACTATTCATATAGCAGATGCTTTTAGTTATAATTCTTCACAGATATCTGATTTTATACATTTAACTGCATAGAATATAAGGAACCCTTTCTGACTGTTAAAGTGCACTGAGAGCAAAACGTGCATGTGCAATAGTTGTGTGTGTACACTTGTATTTTCATGAAGTCGCGGGGGAGATGCTGACAGAAAGGAATATTTCCGTGCGAGTCAGTGAATGGCAGTTAATTGAAAGTGTCACTCAGACTCCTACATACGTTTGGCAGCATTAGTGTAACCTGTTAAAGAAAACGTTCATCAACGGGAAGGCAACCGAGCGGTTCTGCAATATTCAAAAGGATGCACAGATCTACCAGAAATGGCCACTGGAACACTTTCAACACATTATAATTAGGGCCAGACCGATATATCGGCCGACCGATATTATCGGCCGATATTAGGCTTTTTCCAAACTATCGGTATCGGCGTTTATAACGGCCGATAAACGAATATTTAAAAAAAAAAACGGATGAAACACCATTCAACCATGTAATGAGTGTTGGAGTTATATTGTTTGTCCACCAGAGGGCGCTCTACACCGTCCCCGCTGGCAACACACGTGTATAACGCGCCACGCATCCTGCAAACTGCTGATCCAGCCAGAGTGAGTCCGCGAGATCATCGCATGAAGTGAATGGGAAGTTCATCACGAGACATACATTGCTTGAATAACAATTAAAAGAACATCCCCATCAGTTCTCTTAACTCAATTAAGCATGACAAAATTTTTGACTATCATGTCTAGTTTTGCTGCTGTTAAATAAGCCGAGAGTGAAGCGGAATAAGCTAGTATGGCTGGCGCTCAGCCAGAGACAGACGCACTCAGTGCTGTCATATATCACAACTATTGAGTGTTTTCAACCACATAATGTTTATTTTAGGTTTCAGACATTTAAATACACATATACACATACTAGCAAAAAAATGATTTTGAGTTTGTAAAATACACACAGCTGTCTATGGAAGAGGCAATAATAATCGACACGTTTTATTCATATCAAATACACATGTGTAAGTAGCTTAACATTTGACCCTATTCTTCTCCCAGTTCACCAGCCGCTTACTTTCATGTATTTCGTGAGAAGTGGAGGAATTTACGCTATAAATCCAACAGATCCGATTCTCTGAACTGAAAAAGAAACTAAAGTGGCGCCGCCCATTGCGCATACAGCTCAACTAACGCGATCGTTATAAAGATGTCTAAACCACAAAACCCATCCACTTGCACATATTTGACAATCGGAATATCAGCGTTTCATGATATAGCTAATACATTTTTGAATATTTTTAATAAAAAAGGAAAAATGACATAAAAGCAGATCATCCTTCATTCCGCGCTGTGTTCTGGGTGTGCTGTCACGTGACAAGCAATGACGCGTCACCATGGAAACATTAAAGTGGCAAGTTCTAAATAACGGTCGTCTTAAAAAACTCACGCTAGGGGGTCAGTTAGAATATTTTAAACTAACGTGTGAAAGGGTTAATGATAATGTAAATGATAATTATGATAGTAATAATGTCATCATTATTTTTTGTAATTATTACTGTCAATAATAATAATAATGCTGTTATTAATTCATTACATTTATATAGCGCTTTTCTCTGCACTCAAAGCGCTTTACATAGAGAGGGGAATCTCCTCAACCTTGTGGCTGTAGCAGCAATCATTTTATTTGTATGTTTAAAACTCATAATTAACTATAAATAACTAATGCTAGGGAAATCTGTTGATGTTTTGTTGCGTTTCTGAAAAAAAATAAAAATAAAAATATATCGGCCGATATATCGGCGTATCGGTTTTTAAAACCCCAAAATATTCGTATCGGTATCGGCCTTCAAAATCCCTTATCGGTCTGGCCCTAATTATAATTTAGGACACGCCAATCTTGCACACATTAAAATACAGAAAATATGCAAAGTGGGATTATAATTTTGTCAAGGGCCTCAGTTAGTAATAAAATACAGTAATTCACGCACTCCAGACAGAAGTGCACAGGCCAATCAAAACAGATTTTTAAATACATAATACGAGTAATTCAACATAAATATAAAGGACTCACAGCAGACATCAGTACAGCTTTAGCTTGCTCTATTAAACCAATAATAAAGTCATAAAAAGCTGCACCATTAACTTTATGATCTAAAAGAGCCATCTGCTTTTCAGTAGAATGATCTTGCATTATGCTAATGTAACTTATCACTATACCATTCATCTGCCATTATATAATAGTGCACTTTAAAATTGTCACTCTGCAATCAATCTGTCATGATTTTTTAGTAATTGACATTTATTATTATGTTTAAAGGTCTACAATAACTAATTCAACATTACATGCAATCCTGTAAGCATCTAATGACGCTGTTAGAAAAAGCTTTAAAAAAAACAACTACTATAGCAGACAAAAAGCAAACTGACAGATAAACAGAGTGTGTGCCATTGATCTTTGAAGGATTACTGAATTGTTTCCTCAGCTAGTTCTGTGTAAATCTATCATGTGTCACTCACCAAAAAAACCACAAGCAATCCACAACACAATCGGAAAGTAATCAGCTACTTTTACACTACAAATTACACTAGGCAGTGGCCATTGTTTTTGTGGTTGTAGTCCCAAAGGAGACTCGTTTTTTAAAATGAATTTCAATAGAGTTTAGTGTTAGCATGCTGCTTAGCTAACACCAGGGTACTCCAAGCATAATAAATAAATAAATAATTGCCCAAAATACTTTATAACTCCAATAAAACCATTTTAATGAAACACTCTAAAAACTGCTGGGTTGTTTTAACCCAATTTTGGGTAAAATATGGACAAACCCAGCCATTTGGTTACATTTTTAAATTACATTTTTAACCCGATATGGCTTTAACCCGATATGGCTATATTTTACCCAAAATTGTATTTTTTAGAGTGAAGTATAAGCTTATTTAATTCTCTCACATTTTACATAGGTCTGTGCAATGTAATATAACATTGCCTTCTCTACAAAAGATACATGTGATGCTGCCTTAGAAGTTGGCGTAAACTGGGTAGGAGGCGGTATAATTAAGCTGCCTCCCTAATGGAAGAGCCATGTGAGGTCTTAAAATGCGGCCTCCGTAGGCAGCACACTAGGTTTTGGAACAGAGGTTTTATCTTTGCTACAGGAGATGGGGGCTGGTGTAACGCAGCTAGGAGCTATTTTATTATCAATTCTAACGATTTTCATAATCATGTTAAATTAGTGTAGGCTCAGAATTAAAGTAATTCCACGATATCAGTCTAGTATCATAGCCTTGAGTTGGGAGTGATTTTGTGGGGGAGATCTTCATTGAAGATCAGAGAGAGAAAGGCATTTATTTAACAAAGCACCTAAAACCATCATGATTATGTGAATATCATGGGGTAATTCATGTGAAAATTAGAAAAATAAAATAAAATCGCACATATAAAAAAAACAACAACTGTAAAACAAAACAAAAATACATTTTTTTTCTTTTCTATTGATCAAAATAACAATATTGTTCAAAGGTTTGGGGTCAGTATAATTTTTGTTAAATAAATTAATACATTTAACAAGGATACATAAACTTGATCAAAAATGACAGTAAAGACTGTAGGAAAAATTCTACTTCAAATAAATGCCGTTTCTTTCTTCAAAGAATACTGAAAAAATCTGAAGCCATATGATAAACAGCCCAAAATTTTGTTATTCAGAAAATAAAAATGTTTCTCTGTTTGCATACAGTTAGAAGCAGTTATTCACATGATTTAATATAAAGAAAAGAAGTAAAAAGCCATGTCCAAATAAACATGAATGTGATTGAGATTTAAAGGGATGAAAGCTCACCCAAAAGTGACAATCGTTAAAAACCGGTATGACTTTCATTCTTCTGTGGAACATAAAAGAAGATGTTGAAAAATTTTGCCATGGCTTTTGTCCATTTAATAAATGTCTTGTACTATGTATGTCAGAAATGTCATTTTTCAATATACTAGTTCTTGTTCTAGATAGTTGTTCTTGATAGTTGTTCTTGTTCTTGCATCTACTAGTTCTAGATGCCCTGAGGATGGTTGTATCACCGAAAGCTTGGCATTAAATTTTGCTTGAAGGATTCAAGTGTGCAGACAATCTATTTATTTATTGTTCAAGTTGTATCTGTCTGGCACCTTGTTTGCCGTGAGTGCGGTGAAACTCTTTCAATATACTAGTTCTTCAAATCTGATGCTGACAGTTACACTGCACATTTAATTGGATGCTGAATTTAGACTTAATTCACACTCACAGGCACATGGTTTCCTCTTGAAATTGTAAGTGCAAACATTTAGTCTCTGAGTCATCCGTCTCCTTAAGATTACAGCATGTGCATCTCTGCTATCATGCAGGTAAAGGTGTGAGACAGTGAGAATGTGTCATTGCAAGGTATTTTTTAGCAACAATTTTCATGCTTGAATGATCATTGTGGCTGCACCTCTCTTCCCAGTCTGTAAGTCTGTCAGTAACGCCCTCTTTAGTTCATGTCTCTATGAATCCCTTCCTTCTGAAAAGCACAATATGTTCTGAATGGTCGGCCGGACCAGTGTGTTGTCACTGGGCTTTGAGTGTGTTGTCACCGCTTTGAGTGTGTTTCAAAGATGCCACGACCCTTACCATATCCTAAGGGTTTTTTTTTTTTTTTTTAAGATTTATTTTTGGTGTTTTGTCTCTATTGTGATAGGAATCATCTGTGAAGGCCTCCTTCCCTTTCCTTTACCTATGTACAGATAAATCGTTGTCAAAATTATTCCAGTTCACATGGATATATGTGAATTTCAGATATTATAATTTTTTTAATTCTGAAAACCTGACAAGTACTGTAATTTGGTGAGGTCAATATGTAAAAAAGACTACATGCCTGCACGCATATAGACCATTTCAAAAGATGTAAACAACACTGGCCCAGAAGCACTTCCTGTTTCAGTTTGTACCTGTTTTCTTTATTTCACATGTAAAGAAAACTTCTTAAAGATGTTTGTTTAACTTTTTGATTCAGTTTTAAATGTTCTGTTGGTTGTATTTTATCCCAGCTTTTATGTAGCGTTAAAAAACAGAAACAGGAAGTGCTTCTGGGCCAGTGTTGTTTACATCTTTTGAAATGGTCTATATTCAACCGTGCATACCTGTAGACTAAACATGCAATTCGCATGTAATACGCATTTATTTCAAACGCATTAATAACTAATAATCTAAACTAACTTTAGCTAATAACTTTATTCTAGAGCTGCTGTAAAGCCGTATAATGCTGTATAATTGTATTAATATTAGAATTCTTTTTTATGAAATTCAATCATTTTAATGATACTAAATTGAAAAAATACATACCAATGAAATGAAACCACACTTTTATTAAAAGAAATTCACTAAAATGATTCATTTCTATGCAACAGATTTTGATTCAGCAGATTTATATTTAAGCAGATCACTGAAGAACACTGAAGGGCTGCATATATTTCCGGCTGTTTTTCTCTTTCCGCCAAAAACCGAAAATGCCATACATGCATTTTATCTATACATTGGATTACTTGCTTAGATGCATGTCCAAATATAACACGATGTTACTATTTCTAGCGTGGATCATAAAGCATTGGAAGCTAGTTTCATTTTGCACACTCAGCAAACAACAAATCTTCACGCAGTGAGCATCAGAAGCCAAAGAGAGTGTACGTCATGTCTGCACTCTCTCAAAATGCAGTGTTTGGCAGTCAAAGTGCACTTCCTGTTCAAAGCTACGGGCCAAAACTGCTAAAGCGGCCTTGGGAACCATCTCTGCGTTCATTACTAAAGGCTCAGCTTGAGAAGACTGCTGCATGTCACGAGTCACGACACAGAGGACTCGCTTTTTTTGTACAACCTCAAGCTGCCTGCCATCTACACCAAACCGGATCCCAGCTTCAGCAGCACAGAAGAGAGAAACACTGACGACATCAACGTTTTAGGCTTAAAATAGCAGGACTGCTGAAAACACAAAAGTAACACACTACTTTGAACACCAAAGATCAGTCTGAACAAGACGAATGTTCAAGGAAGATTAATAAGGACATAATTTAGTGTCTAAATATAGACAGTAGGCAAATAATCTGACTAACTCCAACAAAACCAGGCATAAACTTCAAATGGAATTGAGCTGATCCAAATATACTAAATAATGTCTATACGGAAAAAAAGACAGTGTCAATATCTACAATCAGGCCTCAATAGCAGCGTTTTCCACTGTCGGACCAGAGAGAGCCAGGGCTAACAAAGTGCCTGGTGGGGCCAATAGCCTCGGACCTCTAGCAGAAATGCCAAAATCGAGTTGTATTTCCACTGTCAGGCTAGTATGCCCGTAGCGCTACCATAAAACCCGCCCTTAACACACCTCCATTTGAAGTCAAACAACCCCGCCATTTCACCAGCTGACTGAAAACGAGCTAGATCACAAAAAGAGCATGACATGAAGACTTAAAGGTGGCATAGAATGGAAAACTGTATTGGCATAGTTGAGTTATGTACATGGAACTGACATACTATGAGCCTCAAACACCATTGTTTCCTCTTTTAAATGTCAATCTCTTGTGCGTGCAAAAGACCACTGAAAAACAGCCAACTGTGAGGTTGCAGTCGGGATCATTAATATTTACGACCCTCAAATTTGCATACCAGCCCATGTTCTAGCAAAGGTAGTCTTAACATGGACCTGCACAGCCGAATCATCAGAAGTTCTGCAGGTATGTGAAAAAGAAAGCGAAAGAAGGACAATAGCGAAAATGGCAGATCATGGATATAAATGTTGTGTTCAGGCTGTATAGGGGATGTGAGCACCTTTCTATGGCACCTTTAAGATTCCAGCATCAATATTTCACCAATGTTGTACAATAAAAATGGTACAGTGACAGTAATTTATTCATTTGAGTCAGGAAACAATCATGCTGAATCAAACTGATTTCTACCATTTCACATAAAAAGAGAAATATCTATTCGTGCAATCACAGGAATGCATAAAACAACTCCATTTAGGCTTTTAAGTCCAAATACTTACACATTCTGGCAGAATTTATCCCCTACGCACCTGACTTAAGTTGAATCAAGTGACCTTATCTCCAAAATTATACTTTACTTCCCACTTCATATTATACTCAAATTATACCCACTTCACCCTCTGTTCCTGGCAGACAAAATTTAGATCTCAAAATCATTGAAACAAGAAGTTAATTTGATTACTCGAAATGTCATGAGACTATTATATTTTTGATATTGTCTAGCCAGCATCTAAAAGTTTCCACTGGTTTCAACCAAGCGTGCCGCACCAGCCCTCAAAAGTGAAGCCAAAACGTCTCGATCGCCCCCCTGTGACTGGACCTAGTATAGCTCATAATCCCCGCCTCCCCATGTTATTCAATGGGACGCGAGACCAACTAAACAATTAAATTACACTTCACATATACTTTTTCCAAAGATAATTTCTGTCATTTACTGTCGTTTATATCACGTTTATGTAATTTCAAGTGTTCGTTTTTAAAATAAGCTTGTTTTTAGTTAGTTATGTGATGATAAAATAACGGTGCTCTGACATCATGATTGACAGCTGTGATTGACAGGTTCTCTGTGCGAGGTAGTCACTGAAGCACCAGCGAACGTTTTTTAATAATGTTGATTATGTGGTTAGTAGTTGTATTTACCTTATTTTAACAAGGTTCTGCAATCGGCAGACATCATTGGACAGGAAAGAAGCAGACAGAGGCAACTTAATGAAAGTGCGGGGCGTGTGCTTGCGTTTGATTCAGCGAGAATGAGGGCGGGGCCTTGATTTCGCGGCCTTATTTCCTGCTCACGACTGCGCATGACTGGTCCCCAAACACGCAAGTGCGCAGACTCAAGTTCGAGATGTCAGCGCCATATCGAGACACTGGCGGCCTCAGTTCTCTCTGATGGAAAAGAGCGAGGGGGCGTCGTCCATCTTTTTTTACAGTCTATGGTTTCAACACATCAACCTTAAAGTAAATTTAGTTTATTTTTTCAAGTGTTAGAATGTAAGGCCTGAAAAGTAATGTTAGGTGTTAGAATTATGATTAGGTTAAAATAGAGTTTATTCATTTAGAAAAAAAAAATCAATCACAACATTTAGAAAAATCTTGATGCAATATGTTTACATACAGTGTGCCAACAACCACTCCAATAATAAATACAAGGAAAACGCCAGAGCCTGCTTGAAGAACGTACACAAATCATTTGATTATGATAATTGTGTATTTATTGGGTTTCATGTTTTCTCTGTCTCTTCCCTGAGCCTTTGTTAATACCAGGCTAATGCATCCGCATACATGTTATTAAAAACATGCACTCGAGTTGACTCGTATAACTCTGTTTTCTCTGTCTGAAAGGAAAACGGTTTAGTGAGACGGGAGAGATCACTCAAACCTCCTCCGATCGCATAATTTCATGGAAAATTCATAGAAATGCTCCCTCATATGGTGATCAAAAGGAAATGCAGCTAATAACTTAATTAAATAAATAATTCATCCATCAATTCATTCAATAATTCATCCTAGAAACTTAAGTTTACTTAAACTTAGTTTAAGTTCGCATCTGTGTGCACGATATAGCCCACATCTAGCTGGACACTATTGGGCATGAACTGTTGCAAGACTTACTGCTCTCACCAAGTTAGCAACATAAGAAGAAAGCTTTTTTCCATATTTTAGACATGTTAGAAAGGCAAGACATGCCAATTAGGTATTCACTGAGATGCCATGCTGAGTAGCCTAACTTTTTTCGTCAGCTGACTCAGTCTCTTTCTCTGACAGGACTCACAAGCATCTCATTGCTATGGTAACTACATGCCACTTCATATGTGCATAAATGTGTTTGGAATTAATGTGATTCACTAGAGAAAACTAAAACTAAAATCTGAGCATGTAAACATGGATTTGAAATAAACTTTGCGCAGTGCTAAAACATATAGTCTGAATTAATAGGAAAAACTGAATTAGTGTGAGTAAAGATAAAGCAGATGAAAATTGTGACTGTGGCTCAAATCCAATGCATTAAACATACAGGAAAGAACCAAGGCTGATCCAGTAGGACACATAGCCAGAGGTTAGAAAGAAAAAGAGAGGGTGAGAGAAAGGTCAAAGCTCAGAAGAAATCTTTAGCATTTTTAAACTCGTATACCGCATTTTTGTTGTTGTTGCTTTAAATAAGGTTATGAAAAAATATACCATTGAAATTTGAAAACTAAAGCTAATAAATTTTTTTTTAATAAAAACTCAAGCTTACTGAAAACAAGTAAACAGTCTGATAAAATAAGAACAAAGAAACTAATTACAAGCAACAGGACAAACTGCAACAGAACAAAGACACAAATGAAATAGACCTGAGAAGTACTAGAAATAAGAAATAATACATCAATCGTGTAAAGTGTAAAAAAAAATACATAAAATAAATATACATTTATTCATATTAAAGATCCAAAAGTGATTAAGAGAAGAAAAGTTTTAGTTGTTTGATTAACATTAATGACAGGCTGCAGCAGGTTTATTAGGCTGCTGTCACTTTAAGAGCGAATGCATTGATCCAATATACCGTTATACATGCGTTTTCTTTCTCAACTGTTCACGATCACTTAAAAAATAAATGACTGTTTACGAGGATACTTGCAAAGACACGCGATACAAGTTCTCTTTCGGGCTTCATGCACATAACAGTTTAAAATCGTTTTAATTTTAAACCGTGTTGCTTAAAACACATTTAAGTGATGAGCTTTTGTGACAGCGCAACTCACTTGAGCACAACTGTGATATAGACGATAGTCCAAAATCTCTACCGGTTGACACATTTCTACTGGTTAATTGTGTCTACAGGCATGCTGCCCACCCCTATGCTCAATGTTCAAAAGTTCATAAAGCTAAAACTATTCTCAAAGATTTAATACAGAATTAAACTGGAAAACAGTTGGTCGCACAGAGTATGAATCTAAAGGCCTTGCTCTAATAGCCTGCTCGTCTGGTTACATTCACTTACTATCATGCAACAAGAGCGATGAAGCGCTTAATAAATAATTCCTTATTGCAATGGATGACAGTCCTCTAGATCCTTCCATCATGACGGCAACAGTGAGGAAAAAAAAAACTACAAGACCAACTTACAGGCAGAACACTTGGTGAAGAACAGCGATTCACTCTCACATACTCAGTCTCTCGCTGCCTCTTTGACAGTGTTGTAACTCTCAGCAGCTTGTAAAAGAGCTGAAATCTCTCCAGCACCGTTTAAACCCCTCACACGAGAGGACTAGCGGATTCAGAAGACCCCCCACCAACTGAAAAATAGAGAGAGAGAGCCCAGAGAAAACACCACAGCCTTTTTTTTTTTTACTGCAGAATACTAAAGAGTTTTGTCATTCTTTTTTGACAGGACTCAAATCTGGCTCCTGTATACGATACTTCATAGTACCAGTGTAAGAACATGAGGTTTGAAGCATTAAGGAACACAGCATGTTCCTTCACAGGGGCGTTATATGAAAAGAAAACCGAGGCAGCACCTCCTCAAAATAACTGACAGTACAATAACAAAACAAAAAAAGAACAAATATGACAAAATATGCTCCGATTGGCCGATAAATCTGGCAATGTGATAATCCCAACCTCTCATACTCACAACCAGTCCCTAAATTGAACTAAATCAAACATACTGGTGTAAATAAATGAAATAGAGTGAACAATTCACTCAGACATCACCACTTCAAGTCACATTAGAGTAATGTAAGCTTGAAAAGATGATTTTAAACAAAGATTTTCGGATTAAAATATCCAAAAATCACTACAATAATGCTATGTGATGTGTTGACTTGTGTACTTACATTATTATTTACATGATTAATTACATTTCCAACAATGTTTAAATCCAGAGAAATCAACAATTTTAACCAATGCAACAGCCCGTGTCTTTAGCGTGTCAATGGCCACATTATAACCCTCGAGTTTTACTTCCGCAGAAACAATGCAAACACCAAGGACGCTTTAAAATGTTGTGTTTTAGACAGGTGAGCAAATGTTTGGATACCTTTGTCAATAAAACACATCATTAGTCTTATTGTTTGAATCTCTTGTTTTCTTTTGCTTTATTTGTAACAGTATACAATATGTGAAAATAACGAATTGCATGTTATTTAGCAACATAACAGCTTTTATTAATAAGATATTCTAATATTGATCTAGTTTACTGCAATGTGCAACAAGTGTCTCATAACACCCACCGAGGGAACGCACAGATTAACATAACTTTCAACACACTCAAATGTATTTTCAGTATTGACCAAGTAAACCAGTTACCCCACAACTTTAATTCATCAAATAAAGTGACATCTAAGTATGAATTCAGCACTTGTGGCTATTTCGTAAGAATGAAATAATAATGTGAATTTAAGTGATCAAATGTAACCGTAACAAAGATTACGTTCAGGGAATAAGCAGGTGGACATTAAATGACTAGTAAAATAAACATAAACAACAAAACGAAAGGAGCGGCAGTGGCCAACTGCGGCATAGAAGCATGATAAAAACAGCAACGTAAAATGCCCCAGGGTCTCAGCCGCACCCAGCTTAATACCACAGAAACATTTATAAAACTTTAATATATTATTTCATCCATGAACATGATTTCTGCCTGGATACATTTTGTTGACAAAATGGTCCAAAAAAGGTGACTCTTAATAAAAATAGCCAAACACAAATTATTTTAAGTGTTTAGTACAGTAAATATAACTTATAGTAATGTAATTGTATGCTAAATTAGCATACAATTACAGTAGGCTACTATAAGTTATAGCATTGCTAATATAAACATAAAATGTACATTGAAAATTATTCTTGTTATCATCTAAATAGTTATTAAATTCACAAATGTTTTATAATGTATAAATACAAATGCATTAATTTATACAAACAAAACTCATTTTATGGGTTAAATCAGGTAGCTCTTTAGATCCCTTTTTTCACAGTGAAGAATTGGGTTGTTAATCGTGTAAAATGGGCTACAGAAACTGTAAAAATCAAATAAAAATGGTTCATTTACACTAGACTAACAATAAACAAACAAAAACAAACAGACCATTCTCATTTCAAAAGGCCACCACACACAACTAGCTACCTTTGTGTTCAAACAGGTTATACCAAATCCAAAGGAAGCTTCAAAAATGTCATTCGACAGAAAAATTTTTGAATAAACAACAGTCACCTGAATATGTACAGTAAAGCACTAATAAAAGAGGAAAACTGATTGAAGCGTGAGTCAGTATTACACTTGTTTTCAAATGAGGGCGATCCTGTGTTGAGGGAACTTGTGACCTACAAGTCAATACCAAGAACATGGATTCAAAAACGGAGACCACTGACTGCACAAGCACATAACTCTGTAGCCTACATTACAGGTATTCACGTAGTAACATATCGTTTAAAAGCATAACTGACTGTTTTGGGTAGTGGTTGACTCGTTGGCTTCAAGCGTTTTCTCTGCGGCTAGAGATGCGCTTCCATTTACAATAAACAGAGCACTCGCGCACACGCATATTGCGCGGTTTTTGTTTTTCCAGTGATGCTTCATAACAGGGTCATTTAAATGAACGACTCTAACATACACATTGAAATCCACTTAGCACAAGACAACAAACAATTCCACCCTTTCGCGTCACCCCTCCAAAAATCAAAATCAAAACATTGCGTCTTACCAGTACACAAGCTTGTTATGAAGAATCGCTGGAGTCTTATCCGACGCACAGTTGATGCACCACATTGTTGCGAGAGAAACACGTCCCGATGCGCAAGCGCTATTTCATTTGATCGCTAATTTGGCTCGAGCGCTGACAGCGTCCCTCACGGCGTGCGCGCGGAGTAGGATTCACTATAAAAAGCATGATTTGCGATTTCATGTGCTGTCATTAGCGAGGAGATGATGAGAAGCTCATTCTCTCATCCTTGACCACCCTCTCTCCTCCTCCTCCTTCCATCTCTCTCTCTCTCCCAATCCTTTGAATCTCTTCAGGCTCGTGCAGCCAGCGTGACACAGCAGTAAGTGCGCGAAAACGCGTCTGCCAGTGCCAGCCGAGCTTGGCAAACCGCTTCCTGTTTGCAGCGCATGATCCGCACCTCAGGCAACATTGCATCGATTCTTCTGACAAGCTCTGTTCGGTGTCATTAAGATCAATCAGAGTGTCATGTGACATAATCTGTGTGAGTCACATCTCGATTCGTCGCGCGGTCCAAGGGGAACCATATGGTGTCAATCTGGTGGTCAGTGCTATCACTCAGTTTGCGCTACTTCTCAAAGTGCACTCTTAAAAATAAAGGTTCCAAAAGGGCGTTTTTGTGCAATGACACTTTAGAAGACCCATTTTGGACTCCCCAAAGAACCATTTTTTTTAATATTAAAAAAAATTGAATTATCTTAAGAACACTTTTCCACATTAATTGCATTGGAAAGGTAGGCTTCTGTGGATGTTAAAGGTCTACATGGAATTATGCCAAAAAAACATTTTTATATTTAATAGTGTGGATGTATCACTCTACACTTCTCTCCTCATTTCGCACATCTGCCATTTATTAATTAATGTTTTGCTTTTTGTCAGGACTTGTGCATTGAAGTACGCTGAGCGAGACTTTTCAACCCACTCTGTTGTGACAAGTCTCTTTTCTTTTTGTCTTGTCTCAGTCTCATTCCTTTCACATGGACATCAAAACACAGGAGAGATTGGTGATATATTTCTCTCTCTTTCTTTCTCTCCATCTTTCTCCCTGGCCTCGGGACAGCTTTATATAATTCATCATATTCCACATTAGCCACCATTTTGATGCCTTCTCCCCATATTTGTCATCTGTCTCATTCTTCAGCACAAGCTGCTCAGTGTTCTGTTCACTTCATCTCTCCTGTGTCACTTTCTCTTTTCTTCAGGGTTCATACGGCCATGGTAAACCTGGAAGTATCAGGCTAGGGAATATTAAATTTGTGATTTTCAGGACAGAACAGGAAAAGTTTGTTTCTTTGGATACTTCACAACTACAACTGTTCAAATGTAATTTATTAATTTAAATCTGTGCATGTCCAAACCAAATTAACTCTAGGGGGATTCTCATTGATTTTTTTTCATTAACATTTAAAAATAGAAACTAAAATTATGGCCTACATTTGTAGAAGTCTCATGACCTACATTTTGCCATTCATCACACTCTTGCATGTTATTTTTAAGAACATGAATGAGAATTGATGAGTTCGCTAAATTACAGTCCATAATTGCTAAAAATGCAGCATAATAAACAGCAAGGGCATTGATAACAATACATTTTTTACTGTCCAGTAAAAGGACACCAAGTTCTTGCAAACAAAACAAAAAAATACAAGAAAATTACAAGAAAAAAAATTAATCTTTAGGTAAACATGCTGAATGATGCACATTCACCTTCTCTTTCTCACCCTCTTGCGATGGCAAACAAAATACAGTCATGCTTCATTTTACAAAAATGAACAGAGCTCATATGCACCGCTAAGTTTCATGCTTTCACACTTAGAAAGCACATCACCACAAATTCTAGGCATACACAATGAAGTGTCACCATACTCATATTGTTCCTGCACACATTGGTGTGTTGTCAATTGCATAATACAAATGTTGTTGAAACCATCCTGCCGAAAAAACCGTAGACATCATCTAAATGTGCTTTGAGCTACTACTCATGCAGCACTCAGTCTATTTTAATGTCACCAGGACACCACGTGATCGTATCTCCACATGATTGGACAGACATGATGCTTCATGACTGTGCTCTATCAGCCTCCCGTGGTGGGCGGAGTCAACGTCAGTCTCCTCACAGTTCCCCTTTCATGATTCCCAAAGAACAACGCTACAACGTGCTGCTGACTGCAATATTAATAAAGTCTAACTAGGTCATTTGAGCTATCAGAAAGTCTCTGCTTCAGAATGCAGCAAGTTCAACCAGCTGAGAGGAACGGAGGCATCACTTTAGATTATGATTTCTGCATAATTAACACTGATGAAAACATTAATATCATATTTTTATAATAGTGTACATTTCAGAACCTGACAACTTAATAAATAATAAAGAGAAAAAGAGAGAGCAACCAGAAAAAAAAAAATCGTGGCATAACATTGTGACATTATTTTAATGACAATTAAGCTCATAAACTACTGTAATTAGTCTTTTTTATATCAAAAATGACAGAAAAGACGTTACATGTGATTTCAATTCCAGATAAATGCTCTTCTTTTGAACTCTTTATTTATCTAAGAATCCTTAAAAAAAGTTATCACCGTTTCCACAAAAATATTAAGCAGGACAGCTGTTTTTAACATTGATAATAGGAAATGTGTCTTAAATCAGTATATTAGAATGATTTCTGAAGGATCATGTGACACTAAACACTACAGGAATACATTACATTGTAAATTATTACAGTTTTTACTGTATTTTTGAACAAATAAATGCAGCCATGCTCTTTCTAAAAATATATAATTCATCATACATATAATTTGTGTTCTTTTCCAATTTGATTTTGGAGTGAATAGTGACCTGAAAATGTTTCACGATCTTGTTCCAAACATAATAAAGCATGACACTTTCAACCCTGTCTGTTCCTACTTCATTATTTCACAGCATTTATTATTCTCGCTTTACTCACTATTTGTCCATTACCGTAATCCTGTTTACTTATCTCTTGCTCATCATTTGTCTCTCTCCATCTCTTTGTAAGCATACTGCCCCCTCTCTCTCTATTTTAATCATTATCTCTCTTTCCCCACTGCTCCCACCCTTTCTCCCTCCTTCTCGATGCTGTCACTCTCTCTGGAAGAGGCAGACTCAGAGAAGGGGAGAGGAAGGCGGGGATGAGAGGAGAGAGTTGCTTGGTGACGGTTGCTGAGAAACAGATGTGGGAGGGGTCGCTGTGAGCCAGAGTCAAGAGTGGCGTTGCCATGGCGACCGAGGTTCCACACTGTCTTACAGGATTTGGCGCAAGATGGGAGGGATCACAGTACCTCTGAGGGGTTTGTAGCGTCATATATCCACAAGTACACCCATAAACATGCAAGCTAATATTATTTTAAAGACCCCCTGTGGTGAAAATCAAGTTTTTAATGTTGTGTATATGTCTATGTGGTGTTTTTAATGTGCTTTAAGACAAACCATGTGCAAATTCATAGTATTTTTCTCATTAAAACTACAGTGAATCAAAGACAAGAGTGTTTTTTGGCGTCACAAACTACCTTTTAACCAATCGCATCAGAGCGGGTGGGCTTTAGCATATCATTAACTATGACCACGAGGAAATAGGGTAGTATCAAGAGAAGCCAGGTTATCAGTATATTTTTCTGTTAATATGAAAAATCAGGTACATATAGCGGGTAAATTATGTATATTACATTGTTATGATGAACTATATGTCTTTCTCAACTGATGTTCTGTCACGTTTGATCAATTTAATGCATCCTTTACTGATACCAAACTTTTGAATGGTGTGTTTAAAGGTGCATTATGCAAGATTTTCAGTTCGACATATAAACTTGGACACTTCTCGTGAGCCAAAACACCACCAGAAGCTCAGTCCCTCTACCTGACATGATATCAGATGAGTGATGAGCTCTTTTGCTATTGCTATTGCTATCTGTGTGCTTCAGGAAGCTGTCCCAGCTAGAGGATGAATTGAGGGAGCTGTCCATTGTGCTGAATACAGCCATCATCATTCACAGCAACTTGACCTCCTTTATAGGGGTTTGCACAACAAATGGGTTAATGTGTGTGACTTTGTTGCCATAAAGCAGGTTGTGATTCTCGCAAGATTTGTCGGGGGCGCTACTATCAAACTTGCATTGCTGTTTTTTGAAGCCCCCAAGCTTTACTACAAGGATGATTCGCCCTACTATGAGTTTGTTTACCAGCTAAATGACGTTGAAGCTGTTATATTAAGGTACAATTCTTGCATAGTGAGCCTTTAAAGGTTGCAAAACTTTGGCCTCTCTATCGCCACCTGTGGTCAAAATACAAAATTGCATATTGCTAAAAATTCATATTGATGAAGGCTTACGTTAACAAGGCAAGCACAAGGATTTAAGTACTTGCTATTATTAATAAATAAGAGTGCTAAAGATAGGGCTGCAATTTATGGTTTTAACAAGTTGCTAAAAAGTGTGTGATACATGGATCATTTCGATCAACAAATGAGCTTCTCTTTTAATCCCATTATCCCACTATGAAATAAACAGCAATTACCCCCCACACTTTACAAGGGTGTAAAATTAACCTCAGAGCAAGCCAGGATTAAAAATAAGGCCACAGGGAAATTGAAGCTTCAAGCTCACTATTCATGTCTAATCAAAAAAAAATTAATTTACACAATAAGCACAGAGCAAACTGTCACATCTGCAAGCTATAGTACAGCAACATGATTCAGCTGATGCCTGTCTACAGGGTAAAGGGACTGTGATCACATGAACAGTTCTGCCAGGTCACGTTAGTCAAGCTCGCATCAGCTGACTCTCAGCTCATCCACGTCGACCAATAGGAAGGAACGTCTACCTGAGAAATGTGTCTACAGTATGTAATAGATAGGAGATAAACTTCCATTGTAATAGATGTATGTAATAGATAAACTTCTATTCTATTCTAAATCTATTTCTTATGATTGTTTTTTTATGATTTATAAAGATGTTAGCCAATCACAGCAGTCTCACAACAGACAAACCCCTTCAAATCAGAGCGTCCAAATCAGAGGGCTAAAATCCGGGTAGGAAAAATACCATATATTTCTAAAATATGACTTTTTATGTTAAAATCATACTAACATTATAAGTGCACCGCAGGAAACATAAAACAATAAACAATGCCGTTCATGGCCCCTTTAAAGTTTTTATTTTTATTTTATGTCATTATGAACTCTATATTTGATAAAAAAAAAATCTGTCAAACAGTAAAACTGTGAAATATATTGAAATACATCTTAAATTTAACATTTTTTATTATCAATGCTGAGAACAGTGCATTTTTCAGAATTGTTTTATGAATAGAATGTTCAAAAGAACAGCATTTATTTTGCAATAGAAATCTTTTGCAACATTATAAATGCATTTACAGTCATGTTTGATCAATTTTTCAAACTTGTGAACATGCATAGCTTCTTTTGAATACCCATCAATACAGAAAATGCTCTTCAAAGCCAGACAGTGTATTAACAGCGTCTGCCAGTAGGGTCTAACCAGGGAATGCTAACCAGCCAAATTTTGACCTGTAGGTTAATCCACACTGTCATCTATAATTCAATGATTTCCTCTGCCACTGTATTTGCTGTCACCAGTGCTTTCCCACTGAGCCGATGAGCAGGACACTGAACTCAGAGCAAAACACCTGAGGGGCAAACCTCCTAATATGAACATATAACTATCAGAGACTCTAGGAAATTGTTGTTCTCTTTAACAGCTGAACATTTCCATTTCATCCATTTCTCTTGAATTATTGTTTAACCATTCAAACACTTCACCCTGCTTGCTCTTCTGTTATATATGTGACCTTGGCTTGTACCACAACACACAGTAGTACACTACATACACACAGTCAGCACTCACACTCATATATACTCATGCAACACACACACACCAACAAGATATGCATTTAATACAGTAATATAGTATAAACCAGCAGTATAGCACTGCCCAAGATTGATGCCATAATCTCCAGCCGTGTGCAGAAAGAAGTCACCCTCGCCCTTTGATGTGCGCTTGAACTAATCTGCCTTAGCTCCCTTTCATGATCACCACAAGCCGACACTTGCTATCTACCAAACAAGATTAATCCGACACAGTCATCCCCGCTGAAACATATTAGCAAATTAACAATTTCTTAAATCCCTCACCATTTGAGGTCGCACGCCACAGCAGAATGGCCGCAAACAGTCATCGCACATCATTAGATTAGGGTAAATGAAAACGAGTGTCTCGAAATTCTTGGACAGCTCAGCTTGGGATTGTTGACTCACTTCTTAGTACACACACTCAGACTTTACAAAAAAAATAGCAAGTACATGACTCCTTGAAAAATGCTACACTGACTCAAGCTCATTCTGTCATTTTTTTGTTAAATAAATAAATGTTTATCAAGGCTGAAATAGTGAATTTTATGTCAATGAAACAATATATATATATATATATATATATATATATTTCATTATTCAATTTTTTTTTTTTTACAGCAGAACAAGAACAATCAATAAATCAAATTATATTTTTTGGACTTGTACTATGGTAATTGAATGACGATCTTTGACCATATCACCATAAACATACTATATATGAATATGATAGACATATTTAAAAATGGACACACGTGCTTTATTATATAATTATAAAAGAATAGCTATTAAATGTCTGCTTGAAAAGGGCTTATATGATTTACAATCACTAATCAATGATTCGTCTTGATACCAATGATACCAATAAATGGTATTTCTTTGGATTTTAAATTATAAAATGTAAATTTTATGTATCCATGATGCTACTTTAGTAGTATGGAGCACCATAAACATACTCTCTCTCTTTCTCTCTGTATATATATATATACACTCTAAAAAATGCTGGGTTGTTTTAACCCAGCATTGGGTCAAATATGGACTAACCCAGCAGTTGGGTTAAATTTTTACATTACATTTTTAACCCAACATTTCGGGTTTGTCCATATTTGACCCAACGTTGGGTTAAAACAACCCAGCATTTTTTAGAGTGTATACAGATATATAGATATATCATTCAGTACCATGGTATTACCATTTGATACAATCGCTGTAGCAGGGTAGTAATGGTTTGCTTTGCCTAAGAGAGCGATGAGGCATTGGGAAGAGTGACGCTTCAGCAGAACACAGCTCTAAATTACCCATCAGCCCTGTACTTTCAGACTGAGGATACCAGAAGTGCTTCTACCAGACACAGTTAATCTTCTGTCACTGGATGAGACCAATGGGTGCTCACACACACCCTGTAAATCTGACGATGCTGCTGGAATTCTTCTTTAACCTTAAAAGCCCTGCCCTCTTCAGCTTATAAATCTACTCACTTTCTCTTTTTCTCTCAAACACTCGAAAATGCCTGTGTGGAGCCAGCTGCTTTTCTTTATATTATTCATTTAAAACATGACCTCTTGCTCTTCTTCTCTCTCTCACACCCTTCCCCCTCCTCTCCTAAGATGGTTTTGACAGATTTTTTTCTCCCTCTGGATCTCTGAACTTGTCACTTCATTTCTAGATGCGTCAATTCATCACCGTCTCTCCCTCACGCTTCTCTTCTCTCCGACAACACAGCTGGTATGAATCCCATCTGCTATTGAACTATTACCCACCACTTCTAGTCTCAGACAAACATACGAACAACAATAATAACAATCAATTACGTTCAAAATCAGATTAATAACATGATACGCTAATTAATTCATCCAATACATCACAATTAATCAGATATCAAACTAGTATTTAACCACATATATTAGTATTTCATGAGACGAACTAAGATGCTTGTTTCAAATTTTGACACAGCACAACTAATCAATTTCAGTTTCAAAACAGTGAACCAATCAGAAAAAGTTGGGGGTGGAGCAAACATTGGTCAATCACAAGAAGCTGTCTGGATAATACCTTCTAGTTTTTTGTCCATTTCAGGGGCTGTGTTTCCCAAAAGCATCATAAGACTAAGTTGATCGTAGAGATCATTGGTGGCAATTGTTCTATGATCAAGCGCCAGACTTCGTACTTCCGCTCTATTTTAGTTCGCTTCTGTACTCAGTCTGAGACACCGACATGTCTCTCATTTTTTCCGCCGGCCTGAAAAAAGCCGGCCAATCAAATGCCATTCCAGACTCTGTCTACGAAGCAAAGCAAAGTAAGCAAAAGCAAACACCGCCTGAACAGTATATGTTTCATTCTGTGGTATGTTTTTATTTATTTATTTATTTTTTACAAGAGATGCACCAACATTAAAGTTCTGACAGATACCAATAAGATGAAAATAATATTGCAATGGCCGATAACCGATAAAAGGCTAATATTAAATATATAAAAAAATATCAAGACGGTCTCTAATAATTATTAACAAATAAATAATTAATATAAATATAGTATATAAATATAATTAAAATATAATTATATAGTATAATATAAATAATTAAATTGCTATAATATCTAAACAATATAAAATAATATCTTAAAATGATATCCAAAAGAATTACACTAAAAATTTCTAAATAATATTAACATAATATAGAATAATGAAATCTATAAATCTATTAAATATGGCACTAAAACTAATTTTAAATGCATTAACATTAAAATGTACAAAGTGAAAATAGATATTGGTTTTGAGATCTGCTAAAGATTACATTAAATGCTGTTATTTAAGATTGAATTGAGTGTTAGATGATGGCAAAGGTTATTTAAATGCAAAAAACACAAGATTCAATATCCAATATCGGCAGATCCCAATAAATAAAAACTCTAATATTGGCTAATAACCATTGTGGCAATGACATATTATGCATCATATTATTACAATTCCCAGATACTGTGTCTCACGCTTTTTTTAAAAATTCATCCCCTAAGAAGTCCCTATGTTGCTTCATTTATTTTCATATTGCCATACTCCGACAGTAGGAAAATGATTTGCAATAAAATTCACATTCAGCTACAGGGCCATCATGAATTGTGTAATTTTAAATCCCATCTTTTTTTTCTCGGTATAATGAATCACAAAAAAATTAACAAATATAATAATACCAACAATCCTGGTTAAGGGTGCTGAAGCTGCACATCCTCTCACACACACAGATGTTCACCTCCTGCCTTTTGTTCTCCCAAAAGACAAACACATCAGTTTTAGGCCAAATAAGCTAAATTAACTCCATTTCTTTTCTGAAACAAAGACTTAACCAAACCCAGCTGCGTGAAGGCAGGCCAAACTGGTAAATTATTGAGTTCTGTCTCACTCAAGCATAAGACTTCACCCCGTCCCCAGTGGCTCCTGGGTTTATTTTTAAAGCAACATTTACACAAAAGCATCCAGAACAAATGCTTTCCAATCTCACGCAATACTCCCATTGTAAAGAAAATGGATAAATGGGTAATACGAAGTACTTCTGTAGGCCTTCATCACTAACAGTAATCACCGCTGGGCTGCATTCTAGAGAGCCAGCTTGTCCGACACAGTCCAAAACAGCTGATATCAGGAAGAAGCAGCACGCTTTATAGCAATATGAAGTAATAGTAAACATGATGCACTGACGAACACGAACAAGATAAGCTGAATGTGAATTTGAAAAAAGGCCTGCAGTCAACATATTTCCCGTGCAGCCGCTTAGTTAAGTGTCAGCGCTAATGCCACGGACAAACGTGCAATGATGCAGTGAGTCAATGAAAGGATGGAGTGAACAAACGAACGAGAGCTTACCGCCACGCAGACACAGAGAGGTCCCATTCAGACTGAGAGAAGCGGAGGCAAAAATAACCCCTCTTCCAGTCTACCCTGTCTCTCACACCCCCTACCCCTCCTTCTTTCTCTCACTCCCTCTCACTCTCTCTCTCTCTCTCTCTCTCTCTCTCTCTGAGGAGCGGAAAGGCTGCATTCTTGACAGGTCTCTTCCACGTGTGTACTTCACTCATGAGTGCACATGCACACACACTCACACATAGGGATGTGTGAATGGGCTTTTTTGCAGTGCGGGGTAATGGAGAAATGCAGGGACCATGTATATTGCTTGTTAAAATATTAAATATGTGATTTGATGTATTAAAAGACTTCTGTAATCAGTTTGGCTCGTTCTGTCATCATCAGTTTTGGTTGCTTGTGTGTTTGCTGTCTGCCTGAGAAATGCAGCAGATTGCAACACCTTCAGCTTAGATTTGAACAGCATGTGTGTGAGATTTACTGCGATGACAATTCGGTGGCGGTGAGATAAACCTGATGGAAACTAAAGCTGAGAACGCATGATTACAAGGGGCTGAAGAGTGAAGAGGTTTTATGAAGAGCGCATGCATACACTATATAATTACCCATACTTGCTGTCAAAATATCACACAAACACAGACAGACACACACACACACCAAATATGAAAAATTATGGAATTGAGTGAATGTCAAATGCTGTATTAAAAAAACTGTATGCTTTTAAAAAAAACGCCATTGTCAATATGATTTATTTAGTTATTTCTGTGAGAAACAGACTGAAATCATTAATGCGGTCACATGACGCACAAGATAGCATCATTGACGTCAAACCTGGTGCAAGGTGTCTTCACTGCATATTTGAATATACACAACCAAGTGGATGAGATTTAAGAATTACAACAGAGGGAAAGATTATGAAATTAAATAAATTACAGTATGTGTGTGTGTGTGTGTGTGTATATATATATATAGACAGAGAGAGAGAGAGAGAGAGAGAGAGAGAGAGAGAGAGGTGCAAATCAGCTGGTATTTGCATCTGTATTTGTATTTATTGAGGGGGGAAAAGTATGTGTATTTGTATTCGCGTAAGGCCACGCCCCCTTGTCGAGTTCTGACGTGAAATAACGTAGGGCTAGGTCATTTGTCGCGCCATTGGATGTGCAGTTGCTGTAGAACAGCCTATGAGTGAGCCAGATTTACATAAAAGGTTCTTTTTCCTCAATTTACTGAAAAGGAAAAACTCCTTTTCCTCGATTTACTGAGGCTTTAAAGTAGAACACATTAGCAGCAAGTGCACATCCAATGGCGGGGGCGCCTCTGACATCAAACTATTTTTTTAAAAGTATTTGTTCGAAATAAGTATTCGTAAAAAATGTGTTATTTTTACCTTATCTATCTATCTATCTATCTATCTATCTGGCACTTTCCACAGCTCAACTAACTAGAAAAAAAATCATTTGAAGTATACAACAGATTTAAAAATAAACCGATATATATATATATATATATATATATATATATATATAATGAGTAATAAAATAAAATGAGTAAACCAAACTAAAATTCATATTATAGCTAAAAATTTTAAAATTAAATAAAAACTAGCTTAAACCATTAAATACTGTCTATACATAAATATTACAAAAATAACAGGGACACTTTACAATCAAAATTGCTTTACTATATACTTATATTTATATTTAATGTATATTTTGAAAATAAGTATACCGAACAACCTGTTGAAAACCCAAAACAACACTTCGAGGGTCCTCATCTTTCCCTCATTCTGTGCGTGTTAACGTTGCCTTTGAAACACTGATCTGGGACCAATTGGGTGGTTTTGCATGTAAAAGTTAGTGCTGCGTTTGGATTAGTGCAAAACACACTGAAAAGCCCATCTGTTTCTATTTGGCTATAAAGGGCACTTGAGTGATAAACATCAGAGGATATAGCCATTTACTGAGAGAATAGGAACTAGTAGAGCAACCCATGATATTTCCCACACAAAACGAATAAACAGGCATATGGCACCAACAAATGAGACAAGAGTAAACCCAAGCAAGCTTGATTCCTGATGCAGCGGCTCCAGAAGCAAACAGGGAGCGAAACTGCCTTAAGAGCAACAGGGTGGCATGAATTCATGGACAATGTTACTCATTACAGGCCGTAACCACTGGTGCTGTGCGGCATTCAGAATTGAATTGAGAACACATTTTAAGTTCAAGTTAATTTAGTTCTTAATTTGAACTAAAGCAGCAAACATGATGCAGAACTGCAATTCAAAATTGAATGAGGAGAAGTCAAATGAATTGAAATTCAGAGAAATTCATGAAACTAATTTTTAACTAGAAAAGCTAGTATAGAAATATACACAGATAGGTAAAGTAGATTAATAGATAGAACAGAAAGACAGACAGAGAGATAAATAAATATAGAACAGACAGATAGAAAGAAAGTAGATAGACAGAGATAGTAGAAAACAGATAGATAGAACAACAGATAAATATTTTGAGGTTTTTGTTCACTTAGTAAAGTTAGGCAAACATACGTTGTTTATCTATCACTGTGTTCCTGCGAGCCACAACATTTCATTCCACATACAGTATAGCCCAATGACAATAAAGCAAAATTGAAATTGACTTTTTCTGAGCACATACCTGCGGGACAAGGAACCAACTAACCGCATACAGAACAGGGGCCAAAAGTCTGGGCAGATGCACTGCAAAACAAACATCACTTGCTTTCCCCCTCTTTTAGAGAATTTTCGAGCAGCACCTTTCCTCCAATACTTGACTACCAATAAGGCTCCTTTATATTCCACACCACATAGTCCAGACTCCCCAGTCCTTCTGCTGTGTGCTTGAGGCCCAACCGTTGAGACTGCAGCACATCCATTTAAAACCGCTGCTGCTTGTCTTGTCTGTCACAGGCCAGTTCTGTGTGCTGAAGTGATATGAGAGATCAGATCCCAGCGGCAAGTGTGACAGCAGTAAACACACGGCTAGCCTAGCAGACTCTCCGTAGCCCTTTCTAGCACTGGCTTGAATGCAAGTTACCTCACAGGATTTAGATTTGATGACTGTGCAAAAGCAAATCCAGAGGGAGAGAACCTCATTAACTGTTCCTGGCTGAGGAACATAATTTTCCACAATATTAATGAATGGATAAATATCAGTAAATTTTAGGTAAACTCAAAAAAAAATGCATTAATGGGTGAACAAACAACATCCCAGAGTATTTTTCTGCTCTGTGTGCTCAAGAGGCCTGTTAAAAACATTTGCCCTGGGTGCACTTTTTCATTTTGCATACTAATATATTCAAATAAGAACTCTAGAGCTAATATATAAATCACTGGTGCCTTTTGATGCTTCTTATCTTTGATGAAACCCTTTTAACCTCTGTTGAGGAAATGTTCTGGTCATCTTGGATTACATTCACAGTGCCGTTTCAGGATTTCATTCATCGATTTTCTCCGTTCCTTTCATTTTCTATTGCCCCGAGGTTGTATTTTCCGGTTCTCACCCTTCCCCCAACCAAAGCTGACAGTTCCTTCATCTCTTCCACTAAGACTTTAATCAAATTATCCCCGCACGACCTTGCGTCTAACTAAAGTGAGACACAAACTGAAACACATCTACACCTTACAATCAATCAGTCAGTCAAACTCTTATTAGTTAGCTTGTTTCCCCCCTAAAAGGAGCACATTCATACTTTGCCTGGGATAGCTCATCTCTTTAATGATGTTGCATTTTTGTAATGCGTGTACATAATTTTAAAAAGCCACACAGTGCCAGTTCAACCCTAGGAATCAGCTTAGTGTTTGAAAACATGTGGGAGGTGCCACAACAGAAGTATTTATCTGAAGGCGTCTGTTTTTGTCAATACAATGCAAGAAATTGACTTCGGAAAAACCCGTACCTCTCATTAAAAGACTACATGACCACATTTTAATCTGGATCATAAGAGTATTTATTCAGTCGCTTTCTTCATCATCATCATCAGAAGCACCACAACATCACCACCATCATCAGTAACATTCTTATAATATTCAGTAATACTCTTTAATATATCAGTTTTATATCATATCCATTATCATTCATGTAATATACATATATCAATGAATGTTCCACCTCCATTGGAAAGGAGTAGGAATGATGTTTCCAGTATTTACAGCATGTAAAAGAGCGATAGAGAGAGGATAAAAATAGTAAAGAAGGGCTCTTTCATGTGTGACTCATCGCATTCATTCCCGCTGTGAGCGCTAAATACAGGAACACGCTGACTGAACGCATCAGGCGAACCATTCCAACACTCATCTCCGTATTAGCAGTGATGTCGTGTCATTTTCGTCCACTGTATGAGAGTCACGGCATGGTTTGAGGGGAGGTACTACAGGCATGCATGATGCATTCGGTTGGATGCAATATCATGTTTCATAATTAGTACCAGAGACCAAAATTTAGATTTTGCTGCTGTAATATTTATGTAATGACATTTTTTAAAAGGATTTTCGAAGGATTTTGTATTCTTGCAGCATGACACATTTATTCACGTTTGACTAACAATGCGTTGTTGATGACTTTAAATAAAAAGGTGACATTTTCTACAGAATACCCATTCTACTACATTTTGCTAAATTGCACCAGGAAATTTAAACTCTAAATTTGCATATTTTATAAGATGATGCTTAATTTGCATATTTTAAAACTTGGTCACAAAAGTTGAATTTTTTATAAGTCCCCTGTAGTACATCCCTAGATTAAAATGTTCCACCATGATGCGAGAGGCTCCTTTAAAAGGTAGCACACTGCTGCAACGACAAGAAGAGAGACTTGAAGTCACTGGATAAACCAGTGAATACGAGCCTTTCCCATTCAACTCCATTCGTTCTGTACTTAACGGCTCCCAAAGACATCCGAAATGCTGGCACAACAAATGAAAAACAATTAAGCCTCCACAACAACAAAAAACTATATCAGTCACAACCATGAAAGAGTTCAAAAAGAGCAATGACTTTTAGAGAACATGCATTAGAGTTTGAGAAACTCTTTTCTTATTATCAGTTTATGCAGTTGAGTCTCTGAGCAAGTGGCATTGTCATCATTCGGTCACAAATACGGGGGCATTTCATAGTTGCACATCTGGCAAATGTGTTTGCTTGTATTTCAGTCCTTTTGCAATCCTTCTCATGAAAGATTTTTGGTTCATGCAATGATTTCCCACACGTTACTTGACCTCAACATTCCTTTTCAATTGATTTTCTAACTGATCAGGCAAGGAAAGCTTATCTTATTCAAATCATAAACGCCAAATCAATTTGCAGTTCATTTACGTTGTGCATGTCGCCTTCAGTATATTGTACAGTACAATCACATAATTACAAACAAAACACTACAGTTCCAGAATATCTCTTCAAGGACACTTTCACCAATAAGGTGAGAGGGTTTTAGATCAGCCAGCTGTGGACATCTAGCTACTGGAACCAGCACATCAGAGCGATGTGATCTACAATAGTGCCAAACGTTTTGTTTACGTCGTGTCTTTATACCTGAGGTACAGTAAGAAGTCTACTATAACAATATCTCACTACTATACCTGGATAATTCAGTGCCATTTTTGAGGATGCATTCATTAAACTAGGCCAGGGATTGAAAAAACTTTGATTATCTTATGAAGCACCTCTTTATCCCTGTCGTTGTTACTAACCTACATCGCTAGACTAACGTGCCGACCAGGCCTTTTTCTCCTTCGATGTGTCCTGCACTGCGTTGCGTTTCAAACGTTGACATTTACATGTATGTACAGAGTCACAAACTTTAGTCTGAGTTGGTAGAACTGGGATGACGAACGACGACCGGTTTGGCTTTGGATTGTTAAGGTGATGAGCAAATGCCAGTAAACAACAAAGACAAAATGTCAAGAAAGTGAATCATAAAGAACTCTGAGGGGATGACAAATGGTGGTCGGTGAGGCTTCACGTTAAAATATGGCTTTAGAGAGGCTTGCCGTCATGCTGGGCTTGATATATACACAAACGTGTGGTAAAATCCTTAACTTCGTTGGGAAACTTTGACAGTTGGGCCGAGAGACACGCGTCTTTTTTTCTCTCTATGGGGAAACGGAGGACGATAAAAAGAAACGCATATCCTTTCTTTTGACACTAAATGTGGGAACAAGCACAACACATCACAGACCATACTAAAGTTACACAGGCGTTAGGCAGACGAGATACAGAGGCCAGAGAACACATGGAGGAAAGACAAAAGCAGAAAACAAAGAGAAGCTGATATCGCAACAATGAGAGGGCCGGGAGACAGACGGTGGTGGAGAAAAGAGGACCATCTGCTTTGTTTTCTTTTCTTCGGGTTGATCTTCCACTTCAGATCTTCTCCAGTGTGTCCCCTTATTAATACTGTACATCAATGGTTTTCATTCCTTTTCGCTCGCTTCAGTCACGCACAGGATATTTGTCCGTTTCCGACGCGTGGTGGGATGCAGATGACATGCTAGTGCAAAAAATATTTTTGTATTTTGTTTCAGAGGTTTCAGTTAAATTAAGACCAGCTGCATTTAGGCTGCAGATTCAGACGCACTTGGTTCAAGTTTAGCATCCAGGTGATTGACAAGCACCCCATATAGTTTTGTTGTAGTGGGCAGGGCAAACCAGGGGGATGTTGTCAGGGGTGGGGCCAACAAGTCTGCTGGTTACCTAGAGGAGGGGCTACTGCACTCAGAGGCGGGGCAACAGAACTGATGGGCGATGTCGTCATCCTCATCCTCTCTAGGGAGCAGCAGAAGTGGATGGGGAGTGGAAAGAGTAAAAAAAAAGTTTCAGAAAAAGAGAAGTGAAAGAGTAAGTACAGCAAAGAGAAGGAAGAGTGATGAATGGAGGGATGGATTGGTTGATTTGTATCTAGTAACATTCACTCTACAGTGCTGTATTGTGCTGTGATTCAAAGTTTTGCTTTAATTGAGTAATTTGCTTATAAATTAGAATTAGGGTGCCGGAATGAGTTTTAGAAAGGGTGTCAAAAACGGGTGGGTTATGATGTCACTTAATAAATTGGAATACAGAGGAAACCGAGCTCATGAATATTAATTAGCTAGTGCTGGTAATTTTCCTAAACTGTCAAATTATGTTCATGAATTAAAATTCATGAGCCAAGTCTTCACCTTAGTACTATTTATATATTGGCCAACGCAAATGTGCATGAGTACCATGCTGACTTTGAAATGAGATACAATACCAAGCAAATTTAATGTTTGAAATATCAGATAATATTAAAAGCTAATAAAAGTACTGCAGGAAGTCATAAAAAGCAGGTAAACAAGTTAGCATTTGTGCCCCTCCGGTCTAGTTAAGACCAGCTCAAGATATTTTCACATCTTAATTTCAGACATAAAAGAAGATGCGGCCACTAATAAGTGGTTAAATGGAAAAACAGAGGTTGTTGGGAACATTAAATGGTTAGTTTACCCAAAAACGAAAACAATCCCATAATTTACTCAACCTCAAGCCATCCTAGGTGTACATGACAAACACAATCGCGATTGTATTAATATGTATGGATTTTGTAAAAAGCCATATGGATTCCTTTTATGATGGATGGATGCACTTATTTGGGCTTAAAAATCACAGTTACAATTCACTCCCATTATAAAGCTTGGAAGAGCCAGAATGATTTTAATGTAACTCTGTTTGGGTTCTGAAAGAAGTCCTATACACATAGGATAGCTTGAGGATGAGTAAATTGTGGGATCATTTTCATCTTTGGATGAACTAACCTTTTAAAAATATTACAGTGAACAAGTAACTTCATGTAGTCACTGGTCTTCTTTTCACAGCCTCACTGTGTTGTTATGGAACAACCTATACTTACAGATTGCAATTACACTCATGTAATAGGCAGCTACTGTTACACATGTAACAGGCGGAGTCGGTTACATATGTGTTACCGACATGGTACAGTGTAATTGTATAAGAAAGAACTTTGTACTACTCAATAACAATTACTAAAATAAGTTACTATGAAAAAAGCCAGCAGTTACACATGGTCACTTCATGTGTATAAGGTTTGTAGATACACATGAAGTACAATCTTGATACACTTTATTTTACGTAGCTTAAGTAATATGTAACTGCAATGTAATTAGCAAGCTACTGCATGTTTTTATCCTGTGAACGAGGGAGTTAGGCCTAATTCAAACTAAAGTAGCCTACATATGGATAAGGTTTGTGGATACACATGAAGTACACTTAAGTACAATCTTGATTCACTTTATTTTACATAGCATATACCTGCGTATTATTTTGTAAATTGAATGCAATTAAGAAGCTACTGCATGTATTTAAGCTGTAAACTAGAGGTGTTAATTCAGATGGATAAAGGTATGTAGATAAACATGAAGTGCACTTAAGCACAACCTTGATATACTTTATTTTAGAAGTCACAAAATGACCATGTATAGCAACAGGCTTTTTACCTTAGTAAACTTGTACCAGGTCGGTAACTTTTTTGTAACTGACTCGGCCTGTTACATGTGTAACAGTAGCTGCCTAATACATGAGTGTAATAACAATCTGTAAGTACAGGCTGTGCCATAACTGAGTTACATGTTAATTACATTTTGTAACATTATACATTTGTTATAATGTCTACTACTAAGTAATTGCACTGTATCACGGACACAGTAAAATAAAGTGTTACCGGAATGGCTTTAAATAAAAACAAAAGTATCATGCACTAAAATGTAATTTTACTAACGAGGTTCGATTGAGTTGGCTAAAATTCAGTTCCAGCACCTCCGATTTAGGAATCGTCTTGTTTGCAGGGATTCAAACCTCAACCTAAATTTACACTCAATTTTGTATGTCTTAGTCCTTTCCAGCAGGGGGCAGAATTGTAGTACAAGCTGAATTCAGCGCCATAGTTCTGCTAATAAAACCCTATCGACTTAAGAATCAACAGTTTTACTCAAGTATGTATAATCTCTTGTATATATATATATATATATATATATATATATATATATATATATATATATATATATATATATATATATATATATTTGAAAATAATAGCATTACAATTGAAACTAATTTTTCTAGGTGTCACAATACTTTAAAACATCTTATCTTTTATCTCATAAGTATAAGTATAGCAATACATTAATGCAACATTGAATCACAGGAGAAATGATGGATTTGATGGAGGAGGATAGAGACTGAGAATCACAGTGACAGAGTGTGAGGGGTATTAGGTGTGTGTGTGTGTGTGTGTGTAGGCAGAGGGGTTGGGGGGGGGGGGGGTTCTGCATGCACGTTTGTCTCCACCTCTGTGTGATTCATGTTTAATGAAGGGGCGGAACTTACATCTAAACGAGCATGCGAGGATGAGTGCGTACGTTGGTGTGTGTGGAGGATTATGCATGAGGAATGGGTCATTTGTGCCCGGAGAGTGTGGACCAAGGAGACTGAATAGATGTCTTATTCAGAGATGTGTATGTGTGTGAAGGGGCACTAATGCAAAATCAGAGGGACAGCATGTCATTTCTGTGCTGTTAGTGGCACAAAACTGCATTTGCTAAGCAAGAGTTTGGGGGCAAACAAAGCTACACAGGGGAAGTGTTGTTAATTGTGTTACTCTATTTAGAAGCACATATTTACATAATTCAGAAATTTAAAATTACATTTATAACCTAAGCACATTTTCTTTTCAAATGGTAAATAAAAGAGCAAAGAGACATGAAATTGAAGTGGCCCACAGGGGTTCAGATCTCGCTAGGTTACTTGCAAGGTCATTTCATCTCCGAAAAGCCATTATTCTCTTGGGGGACAAAGGAATTATGGGTAGTCAGTTTTGAGAGGACGGCTCCCCTGTTCCTTTCTGGAGAGGTGGGGGATGAAAGGTGAGCGTTTGGACGTGGATGATGGGAGACACTGAGGTTGTGAAGGATCGGGTGAGCGGGTTTATCGAGAGGGGAAGTGTGGGCTCAGGCCCTTACCTTGCCTGCTCCGGGTGCCGGGCAGGGGGGAGGGCGCAGGGCGGCTTGGGCAGAAGGAGCCGCGCGGGGCAGCAGTACTGGTGGTGGGTGGAGTGGCTGTTTGCGGTCAGACTGGTGTGGACAGAGGTAGAAGCTGGAGTAGCAGTAGAGGAGGTGGAAGAATTGGTACGAGTAGAAGAAGTACTACAGGTGGAATAGGGTGGTGACCTGACAGAGAGAAAGAAAGAGAGGAGGAGGGGGGAGAGAGAGGGAGAGAAAGAGTGAGAGAGAGAGAGAAGATAGAGATAGGCACAGGAAGAGAGAGAGAGAAAGAAAGAGAGAGAAAAAATAAAGTCAAGAAAGAAACAAAAGATAACAGACAACAAAGACAGCCACATGCATACATTACAAACACTTTAGCAGCAGCAGTACAGGCATGGTTAGGCAGCGTTATGCAGAGTTATGAAGCGTTATGCAGACTTTTGTCGAGCTGTGGAGAGTTAGGTGCAGTCAAGCAGAGCATTTAATGAAGATCAAGATGGTTTATGTAGAGTTATGTCAAATTACCTGTATAGCGGAGTACTACAGCGTACAGACCAGGGCTGTGTCTCAATCCGCTCCCTTGTTCCCCATGCAGTGAATCAGTATATGGAGACACACATTTGGCTGCTAACATTGGGACACCGATGACACGATCACCTTATGAGGTCGTTAAATGAATTTACGGACCATGTCGAAAAAATGGCATTGTGTATCTTCACTGCAGCTGTTAAAAATAGTGCCATTTGGAAATATTGCTTTGTGTTTTCTAAACAAAAAGAACCTTTACATACATGAATGGCATCAATTTAAAATCAGAGAACATCAATCTTTTGGTGATGAACCAGTAAAGTTTTATAGTGCTTTCTGGAAAGAACTTATTGTAAGAATGCACTGAAACAATTTTGCCAACCCAACTCCCAAAGCAGAAGACTTATTATTGATTTACTGAGTGGACTGAGACACATCCGAGGAGAAGGCCAGACTTGTTCTTCACTACACCGCAGCTTGACTGAAAGCCACACTAGACAAAAGCAATCCACTGAAGTCTTATTTTAACAGTTTATATAATTTATCACTCAATAAACCCATGTAAAACCAAAATGAATGTGTTTTTTACAGGTTACATACAGATATGCATGAATTAATTTGTCCTATAATAAGAATGAGAATGTGTTTAAAATAAAATGAAAGGATTCAGCTCTTACAGAGAAATTAGACTTGCAGCTTTATGAAATCTCTCAACTAAAAACAAGACTTTTCTTGAGCATCTAAAAATGCTGAAAACAAGATTTTCAGAGTAAGAGTGAAGCAGGTTTGTTTAATAAACATGAGTGGTGAATTGTGCCTGAAAATCAATATCCGTGAGCCTTTATTCCACAATGGAATTGTGGAGAGTTCTGTCATGCCAAAAATGAAAAATGGAATGAATATCTGTTCAAATGAATCATCTGTAGTACACAGTGTCACCGAAACACATGCTTTAATAATAAGTGTCACAACATAACAATGATCCTGCAGGTTTTTTTGGTGAAGAATGTGTGACTGACCCCTACTGGCCAATCACAGGGGTTCATTTAAAATAAAACAATGCATCACATAATGGAAGTTGTGAACGTTATGTAATGCATTTTCAATCTAAAGAATAATGCATAATGGATAATAATGTATGGCTATGATAATTCCATACTGACATGGGTGGCTTATGACATTATTGGTTAGCATAACTTTTACCGTGTCCAGGCATGATCACAAGAACTAAAAACAGTTATGTATGAATTCATGCCCAATAAGACCGGAGACATTTACAAAAAAATGTACTGTAAATAGTTTCAAATTTGATTAGTTGCTTTTACATCCAAAATAAGCTAGTTTCTTAGCAACTAATGAAACTTTGAACTACAAAATGAATACTTGAAATTAAAAATTAATTACTTGACTTTTTTTATACACTTTAGTACTAAACCATCTCAGGTATGTCATCATGATCAACTGAAAGTTAATTTTGTCTCCAGTCTTGATGGACAGTCTGTCAGGCTAGCATTAAACATCAAGAAAAAAAAATACAGCAGAATTCAACATCACCTAAAGCTTGAGCAAACATAGAACACAGTGACAGACAAAGACGAAAAAACAAAGAGGGAATTAATGGACTGGTGTGAACAAGGGAAGGAAGGAAGGAAGGAAGAAAAGGAGAGAGATGGATAGATTTTGTGGCCTGAAAGAAAAGGATGGAGAAGTGTGTAGGCAGATGGCATGAGTCCTCAAGTGTGTACTGGGTGTAAAAAGGCCAGGGATGAATCTGTGGGTGTGAACAGGGACCTCTGAGAAACCTTTACGCTATAGTATGTGCAGAAACACTTTTTAAAGGTGCCAAAAGCAAAACTGAAGTGCGTTCTTTTGTAGTTTCACCAAACAAACAAAAGATATTGATTGTTCTCAAACACGTTTCCAAGACACTCTCATTGGTCTCCCAAACAGATAGCCCCGCCCCAAACTCACTCCATTGCCTGAGCCTTTTACAATGTGCGGCTGGATCAGGATTCTCAAACAAAAACTACAGAGACAAATGTTTAACTTAAGAAATCCAGGAAATCCAGATATAAACGCAAATTAAGGGTTGTAAGAGTATTTTAACAAGAACAACAACAAAAGAGTAACCTCAGCTTTTAAGTGAGAGGCAAGAATGAACACAACCGTAAAATGGGAATCCATTGCCAGAATAAATCTGCTCAAAATGACTGTATTACACATTTTTTTTTGTGCAATTCAAAAAAGAGATAAGGTAAGATATGTAATCCGCTTCAATCATTGTGTTAATACCACGTTTTCATTTTTCAATCAGTTCTGTTTGTGGTTTCCTTCATCAGGAAGGATATGCAAGCAGCACAGTTGCAATGTTCTGGTAAGAACGCAGCTGGGACAGTTGTTGGAAATGTGCACGCACACACACAGAGTCGAATCCTCTAGGGAAGGACTGTATTGGTGCACAACCTCTAACAAACCCTTTCCTCAACTGCTCTTTCTCTCTCTTTCACACACACACACTTTAAAAACTCAATTTTGCTGCCCAGCAACAACGAAAAAAAGCCGTCTGTCCCCATATGTCCGTCCACATCACACCAATGTGGTCACCTTAAAGCCAGCTGACATGCACCATCACACTGCAAAGGAGAGAGAGAATGCCTCATCACGTCTCTCTCGGTGATCAAGCACCTCAAGAGCTAAACCCTGTATAACCATCTTCTGCGAGTCTCTCTGGACTCATCTGGAAGGGCTGATGCAAGTCGAGGGAAACATGGTGCGGCCCCTAATAGAAAGAGGAGGACATCACACACTGCTTTAAGGCAGTGCTGCTGTCAAATCACATGGATTGACAAGACAATGAACAATAAAAAAATAAAAAGATTAAACTGGACAATGCAAATGTATCATTGATCAGAAAAAACAATGTTCTGAAGTCACAAGGGTTGTCATGATACCAAAATTTCAGTGGCCCACACCAATATCACGATGTTACGATATTAATTTCAATACCACAACAAAAAAAAAACGTCTCAGGTTTCTCATGTAACCATGGAATACAAATATAAGATAAATGTCTTTACTTTCAAATAAATGCTATTATGTGATTTTAAACTTTCTATTTCTAAAGAATACTGGGGAAAAACTATCATGGTCTTCACAAAAATATTAAGAAGGACAACTGTTTTTACTAATGATGATAATAAATGTTTCTTGACCACCAAATCAGCATATAAGAGTGATTTCTGAAGGATCATGTAACTTAAGAAGTAGTAATGATACTGAAAATTCAGGAAATAAATTACATTTTAAAATAACATTAATATATTTTAGATGGTAAAAATTATTTCACAACATTAGTTTTTACTGTATCAATTAAATGGCCTTGGGGGACACGAGAGATTTCTTAAAAAAAAAAAAGAAAGAAAGAAAGAAAAAAAAAAGTATATTAAACGAGTAACTGTTTGTTTCTACCAAATTATTACAAATTGTCAATAATGCTTAAGAAAAAGAGAGAACCCCTCACTGTATTTTGTCTATATTGTTGTAACAAAAGGCAGCAGTACTTGTCTTGTAGACCACATTTACCCTCAAATGCACATTTGATATTCTGACATCTTTTTTTTAAATATACAAATAAAGCCATTTGGACCACAAAGTGCATCATTCACATGCACTGCCAAAACAACAATTATTATTATGTATTTTTTAAATTGACATCTTTTTGACAGACTTTTGACATCCCTTGATGCAAATGGAGTGGTTTTGTGTTGAGGTTTTTGTGCGTTTCATAGGAAATGAGCCTTCTCTGTTCACACATACACACTCCCACATCCTTTGTAATTCCCTGCATGTTTTATTAGCCTGTCAACTGCACTGTCCTCTCTTTTTACACATTACTCCTCCTCTCACTCCTTCCTTCTTTCAAATTGTACCTCTGTTCATCTTTACGCATTTCTCTCCTTCTCCATTTTTGTCTCTCCCTCTCTCCCTCTGTCGCCCACACAGTTCTTTACACAAACACATTTGTGATAACACACCTCATTCCCTCAGCACTTCTACCGAAGCCCACAAGGGAGAGGAAAAAAAGAACAAAAGAGCACTTCTGTGACTTTGTGCCCTGTTTGAACAAACTAGCTGTGGCCAAATACTCTGTCCTGCTGTGATTGTACAGTACAAGTACATACTTAAAGTTAACTTAAGGGTAGATAAAGCTCTTTAAGGTTAAGCGTAGATACATCTTTTTAATGAATTGATGACAATTTTCATTTTTGTGTTAAACATTCTAACACAATCCTAATCATTTGCTCACGTTCCTGTCATTCCAAACCTTTCTTCTGTCGAACATTAAAGAAGACATTTTAAAAAATGTTCAAGGTGCTCTTTTCCATATAATAAAAGTGATTTGGAACTGGGGACAGTACAAGGCTGTTCTTCAGTCCCTCAGAGCCTCGTTTTCTTGCGTGTAAAATTAAACATGACTAAGGTCGATTGACTGTGAATTCACTGTGTTAAAGCTGAGGGCTATCACATTAGCTGAGGTCAGGGAAGATTTCATCACCATGCCCGCATAGCCCTGTCAATTCGATTTCACTGGCGCACGCACTTCCTTTATCGCTGAGACACTCCGTTTGAGCTGGTGGAATTTGTCATAACTATTCAGGTGGGCTGTCAGTTTCACTCTGCATAGTTCAGTCATGAGCAAAAAGCATCCATCTTCATTTCCTGATGTTGCATTTCTGTTGATTTCTTCAAGTCATTCAGTATTCTGATGGGAAATATGTCTGTCAGTCAAAGTGTAATCGACCTGATAGTGTGCTCAGAGGCTGAGGCAATGAAAGTGCATATTAAATTCATGGTTCCATGAATATCTTTTCAGCTGGAGACTGAATGTGTGCTAACAGAATGGTGTTTGATTTCCGTCAATTATCTTGTTTTATTGCATTTAATTTGCCTGTTAATTTTGACCTTATTTGGACATTAAGTTTAATAAAGACTATTACCATAAAAATATAAACTTGTGTACGTAAACTTGTGAGACGTCAAGTTAAAAATCAACTCACTACACTCTCAGAAAAAAAGGTACAAAAGCAGTCACTGGGGCTGTACCCTTTCAAAAGGTACACTTTTGTACCTAAAGGCTGCATATTGGTACCCTAGTGGTACACATTAGCACCTAAAATGTACATATTACTACCTAAAATGTACATATTAGCTCCTAAAATGTACATATTAACACTTAAAATGTATAGATTAATACCTAAAATGTATATATTAGAATCTAAAATGGACATATTACCTCCTGAAATGGACATATTAGCACCTAAAATGTACATATCAGCAACTAAAATGTACATATTAACACTTAAAATGTACATATTAACACCTAAAATGTACACATTAGCATCTAAAATGGACAAAAGTTTACCTTTTGAAAAGGTACAGCCCCAGTGACAGCTTTTGTACCTTTTTTTCTGAGAGTGTATAGTGGCTGGTTAATGTTATTTTGGGTCATTGCTTGGATTCAAGGAAACTAGGACAAATTAAACATTGCAGTATACACAAATATGGTCTGCCCTCGCCACAGGTCACAGGTAAATATTCTCAGCTGTCCCTCCCTGAGATGGCCCTGCATTATGCTGAATGTTTCTTTTGCACACAATAAACCTCAAGTGCTAAACATACAAAAATACAAGCTGATATTCAGTCCCAACCAATCAACCCTCATTCTAACGTGCAAAAATTCTGTCACTGCATAATATAGGCAAATCTGTTATACAACAGTTCACAGAAAAATAACGCCATCCCTGAATGTGAATATTTACAAATGAAAGAGCTGCAATATAATTCTACCCCTAAGAGACGTTCAAACTAAACTTAAAAGATACATACTGAAGGGCAGCCCATAGTTTGCGTTTAAAGAAAGCTCCAGAGAATACCACAAAATAACAGCATCTCTCATACCCCTTGCATGTTCATTTATCTAAAGGTGCCCAAGAATGGGGTTATTTTATTATTGTATAATTTTTATTTATTATTTTTATTTAAGTTTATTTGAATAGGGACAAGTATGTCACATAAGCTCATGTTCCATACTACAACATTTTAGCCGAGGCTAATTCTCAATGTTAGTCCCTAGTGGGCCTTTACATAAAATTACACAACACACAGTTACACTGTATAATGTTTCCTGGGTTGCCCTTATTAAATGTTAGTATTTTTTTAGATTAAAAAAAAGTCATAATTTAGAATTAAGGCATTTTTCCTAGCCTGATTTTAGCCTCTGATTTGAACGCTCTGTGTGAAGGGGCGTGTCTGCTGAGGGATTCAGTGTAACTGCCCACTGCTGTGATTGGCTAATATGCTTGCATATGAAATAGCTACGCATTACATGTGAAACTCTCTCGAATACTTTTACTACAGCTATTATACGTTTTTACTACTACAGCTATCGAGATTAACAAATAGTATTACATCAAAAGTCCAGTTCCAAAGAAGCGTAGGCTAACACACAGAGCTCTTGGGCTGGTGGTTTAAAGCAGCGGCGGATGCCCTGAGGGGCTGAAAAGATGCATTGCTGGAAGAGAAGCTCAAACCTCTGCTGCCAGTTATTTCCACGCTTAGCCCAGCAGAGACCAACCCATGCTCGGCCGGCTCAGGAAATCAGGTTGAGCAGGAATATGAAAGCGATTTCATTAATTGTTGCAACCTTGCATTAGTGTAGTAGTGACAAAGAAAAACAAGTATGATTCATAGCACAATGCATAAACGATGCCACATTTTTTGAGAACGTATTACTACGATTTAACAATGCGGGAACAATTAAATTCCCATAACACGGTGCGACTCGTGAACCAAGCATCCTGAGAGTAATTATAGTGAAACGTGACATAGCAGCGGCCTTGTTCTCAAGCCCTGTTCATCTGTGTCCTTCTGCTGTGTGTAGGGAACACAAATACATGCACACCCACACGCAAATACACTCCTAAGCACACTAAAAATGCACAGAATGGGTTATGTATTACACAAGCAACTTTTTTTGGCAACCCAGTTCATCTACAGGTGTTGCCATGACAACCAATCAGTTATCCTTCAGATCCCCGGCTCGTGCTCATGGTGAGGAATCGTCATAACAACGCAGCGAGAGACACTCCAAACAAATCACACCTCATTCTCAAACCAACACCAAGGCATAAAAACACACAAAATACACTTTTTTTATACAGGAGACATTCCCAACATATCAAAATCCAGCACATTCTTGCCATTTGACCTTTTTCCCTGCACCCACTAACACTCCTACACACGCTCACAGCTGGGACATTACTCGTGTTATTTCTGACTAACCACTGACGCCCATGTTCGCGTTCACTATATGGGCGAATGCAAACGACATGCATATCAATACCCATTAACATACTCACACTGGGCATATTGGTCACTACGGCAACGGCTAACAGGGAGTCTTGCAGCCAAGTGACGACAATTCTCGATTTCCAAATGATTTTCATCCCTCTGTTCTGATGTTCTCACACTTATCTCTCAGTTAGCTCACAGTGCTGTTCTTCTGCTAAACCTGCTCCAGATGCAAGAGCTCTTTCATAGAGCGAAGCAATAAGTCATTAGAAGCAATGGCATGTCCCACATGCATTCAGGCTGCCCTAGATAGAACAGGCCTCTGTCACTTGAAGCGTGCGCTACTACAGGAGTCAGAGAGTGCACTGTGGAGGAGGAGAAATGGAGATTAAATGAAAGCGTGAACACAGACCTGTCTTTGTTGGAGGAGTCTCCTTCTGTCCTGTGGATCCAGTGGAAGAAAGAGTGAGAGACAGACAAACATGGAGACAACAAGGAAAGTGGAATTGTCAGTAATGTTATATTGTTGAACACATACAGTAAGTAATACATACAACAACAATGGAGCAAATGCGAATTGATCTTTTGGAGGGAAATGATTTTGAATGATCACAAATATTAATGATTTTCTCAAAAGATCCATTTGAAATCTTACAGTTCTTTCTCATTTACAGATATATCCCAATCATGGATAGAAGGGGTGGGAATCAAGAGTTTTGTGCAAAGGACAAATCAAAATATATAAATATACTTGCTGTGAGATTAATATAAATGCATTATTGTATCAACGATCACCATATTTTCCCACTTTATCAATGGGAATCCAAGGCTAGAAAATTCACATTAAACGGAGTGCTAAACAGACAGGTTTAGAGTGACTATCACAGACAATCAGAATATATTTGAGATTTCACTGCGGGTTGAGAGAATTCAATTCAATTCACATTTTGGGTGGTGATGGCGCAGTGGATAAGACACATGCCTTTGGTCTTTGGTGTGAGAGACCCGGGTTCGAATCCACTGTGAGACATCAATGTGTCCCTGAGCAAGACACTTAACCCATAGTTGCTCCAGAGGCGTGCGACATCTCACATATATAGCAATTGTAAGTCACTTTGGATAAAAGCATCAGCTAAATGAATATATGTAAATTTATTTGTATAGCGCCTTTTAAAACACATATCATTTCAAAGCATTAGAAAATGCATATTTCTACATACCAATTTAGAATGATCTGTTATCAGAATTACCCAGTACACCACAGAAACAGAGACCAAGTTTTTAACCTTATAAATATGCAAATAAGAAGAATTATGCAGGGCACAGGTCTTTCCTGCTCCTGGGTATGGAATTTAGCTCCAACCTTAATCAAACACAAACTAGCTAATTAAACTCTCCAGGATTGCTGTAATAAAAAAATTAAATAATAATAAAAAACACCTCATGCATGAGTGCTAAAGCAGTTGGAAATAAACGTTGCAGGACAGTGGGTCTCCAGGAGCAAAGATGCAGGGTTCACAAATGTGCAGTGTTATGTTAAATGGTTAGTTCACTCAAAAATGTAAATTATGTCATTACTCACTTTCCCTCATTTCGTTCCAAACCCATAAGACATTTGTTAATCTTCAAAACCCAAATCAAGATATTTTCGATGAAAACCGAAAGCTTTCTGAACCCCCAAAGACTGTAACGTTATTACCACTTTCAAGGCTCAGAAAGGTAGTAAAGACATCGTTAAAATAGTCCATGTGACTAGGGTAAGTAATTAATGACGGAATTTTTATTTTTGGGTGAACTAACCCTTTAAAGACTTTGAACTTTAACAACATTACTTTTTAACAATTAAAATGAATTACTTTTTAACAGTGCTTTTTTACAATGTTAAAAAGGTCACATGACATCTGTTATGCCACTAACTAACAATAAAATTAGAGTAAAATTAATTACTACTTTGATTAGGAGAAAAACTATCCCAAAAACCAGCAGGTGTCAAGGTCTGACCGCCCTGAAAGCTTCTCCACAGACATTCAATTACATCATAATTTTATAAACTCTATCAGTCAGTCCTCCAACATTACTCACAGACTCACATCTAGGACAGTAATTGCCACCTTCAATAGACAAATGTAATTAACACCGACCATGCTAATTATTCTGAGAAACAATCCCACCTCAACAGCTCACCCACAGCAGTAGTTACACTTGTTCATTAGCCTGAAAGCATTACACCAGAGAAAGAGAAAGATTGTGATCACCCAAGTTTGGTGATTTGAATCGGCTGACAGGAGAAGGGTGAGGAAAAAACGGACAAGAAACACGGATAAAAGAAATAGACCTACACATGAAAAGATGATGCTGTAGTCTATATTTATTCAATAATAATGCAATATGTTTAATAGGTGCGTGTGTTGTTAAATTGAGCTTATATCCACTGTAATTAGCTAAAAAACATACAGTATATCTGTGTTAAATATGAATCCATAATGTTAATCTCATGGGCACAGGATGCTTCTCTTGACCTGTAGCTATATCCTTTCCCAAAGCTGAGCTTTGATAGCCTGACTTCATCATACATATTCTAGTCAGAATGAGAGTCTGATACTGCTCCATAGGGATTTGATTATGAGGCGTCTTAATCGAACCAGAAAAAGACCTACAACCACTGCGCGCACTTCAATCGCTGTTGCGGAGACTCTATTCATTCTGGTGAAATCACAAAATAAACTGCACAAAAACATGTCCCTGCTTGATATAGACTGTAACCTCTGATGAACATATTCGGTATTGATGAGAGAGAAAAAAAAAACTATACCGAGGACGGATTAGAACCCATAACCGCCGACACTCTTGGCAAAAGATCTAACGCACTGCCACTAGACCATTGAAAATCCGTGCCTATCTATGCATTTCTCTATGGGTTGAGCAGAAAGGCAGCACAGTTTGACAAGTTTGTACCCAGCACTTTTGAAAATGCACTTCCAAATGCGGGCACTGAGGTGGGCACGGCCCTATCTCTATGCACTTTTATTTTGATAATGATCAAGCTTCTAATATCAAATCTACTGTAGCAGTGCTAGAACTGACATATTGTCCACGCACGTGAGTTGCCAGCGCGATTACTTGGGATTTTTTCCTCAGCAGTGGAAACAAAGGACTCCTCTTATTTATGGTCATACAGATAAGACAAGAGTTTTGTCAAACATTTTTATAAATGACTACAAAATGTCATGCTTTTAAAAATTGAAGAAAACAACAGGATGCGGGTTCATGCCGTCTCTGTCTCCTTTCTGGCGCACGTGCCCCAAAAATCAACCAAAATGCAGCAAATAGTCTACTTGACACACAGACATAAGAAATACAGTTACTTAGATTATCTATCTATAGAAACCTTTAAGTGTCTACTTTGTATTATTTGACGTTATGCATTATATAAGTCACTTTGGAATAAATATGTTTTCAGATGATAAAGAAAACACTACTGTACTTAAAAAAGCGGTAGGCTGTTATAAATTATTTCGCGAACCCCCTGGCAATAGTTCACGGACCACTAGAGGTCCGCGGACCACACTTTGATAACCACTGCTGTAAACGACCCTTGTATGTGAAAAGAGAAAAGGCGACCCTAAAGAAAAATGGAAAATGGGATGCTGGTGTGCCATCTGCTCAACACCAAGGGAGGGCTGGTGAGGGTGTGAACAAGACATTGGGAAATATCGCAATAAAGTAAAAGGAAAATGGATGTATATGCCATTCATTCAAAATCTGTCATAAGTCTATAAAACGGTAAATTTATCAGTAAAGCAAGCCATCTGCACTCATGTCATGTGACTTTCCATTGTTTCAGGTAAATATAATGCAAAGCTAAAGCTATCAGCACTAAAGCTGCTCAGGTGTAAAGTAAACACATTGCCACATCGACCAGATGCTGTTTACGAGACGGCTAGTGAGTTCATGCATTCATCATGCGAATCATCTGATGTCACAGGAGATGACACCAAGGGAGAGGAGTTAAATCTACTTTTACCTTCATTTTATTTATTTTTTTTAATTTAAAAAAAGCTATGGGAGCTGATAGTTTCTAAATGCGTTTATCTAATATTTTTCACAGGACAAGCTTTTTGCTGCCTTTTTTTGTGTTTGAATCAGAATGAGACTCAGAGGGACACTGAATCTCATGAATGAACTTAAGTAATTGTGAACAAACTGAGCGACAAGGTGTTGGTCATAATTATGAGATGACTTTCCAGTGTCGGTTTCAATCCAATCGAGTTTATACATCCTATCAAACTGATTAAAAAAGGTGTAAAACCACCCCTTACAATCCAAATAAAATTTCAATCAGATTTGCCCAATTTATTTCGATTGATGGTTACATGTAACTTTTTATTCCGACTGTACTGCTAGTCTGATTCCAAGCGGATTATTAGTGTCCATGTAAACGCAGCAAATGAAACTCCTAATATTAATGATAAATAATGTTAATGTTCTATTAAAACAAGACCACATTTATTTTTTTAATCACAAAGAATATCCTAAAAATTATTTGGTAACACTTTACAATAAGGTTTATTAGTTAACAACCTTATTTAACGCAAACTAAGAATAAACAATATATCTATAGCATTTATTAATCTTAGTTAATATTAATTTCAGCATTTATTAATATATTAATATCAACATTAGTTGATGCACTGTGAGCCAACATGAACAAACTATGAACGACTATTAATAAGATTAATAAATACATTGCTCATTGTAGATCAGTCACTGGTACAGTATGAATAAAAATCGCCACCCCTAACAAATACTACAGTTTAAGCACGATTACTATGCAAGAAGAAATGAAGTACACTATCTGCCCTGAAGGAAGAAATAAATAAGTCTCAGGTGATAAGGAAAGCACTCAATTTATCAGAGGGCATTCAGGTTTCTCTCCATTGGAATCAGGGCAAGAGAACCAATAGTCTATAAGAGGTGTATTGGACAAACAAAACCTTGAAAGTGAGCAACACAAAGGGTACAGTGAATTCTTCAGCCAATTTCGCTCTCTTTCTGACTCCATGCTACTCTCTCCCACACAAGTTGATCCACAATCTGACTGCGCTGAATTTTAATCACAACCTCTCCTACACAGTGGCCCGATCATACATACAAAACGAATCTCCACACACCACACCAGCCTTAAAAACGACAGGAGATGCTGTACCGCAGTGCTCGACACTGATCCAATCCACTAACGTTAATCTGCACACTCTCAAGCACGAATCTGTATGCATCGCATGCTGTGATGAGGCCGGCTCAAGTGCACACTACAGTGATCAGAGGTGCAATGGAGAGGTCGATTCCTCAGCAATGCAGGGATGGAGACAAACAACCCAACTGTCAGCAGCACAAGGAGTGGCCGACTACACTTCTGTACCATCTCTCTCTGGAATCTGAACGTATATGGAGTCAATTGACACAGCAAATGCTGGGAATGATATTGACTATGTGCTACTGACAGCTTTGCTAAATCTGGAAATCTGTTCAGGGACCATCCAACACTTAAAATAAAAATAAAGATAGCAACAGCACCAGTTCAAAAAAATGTATTTCATCCCAAACCAATAGAGTTGTGCACCATTCGCAAATGATTAAATGGCTAAAATCTTTGTTTATAGTAAAATACAGCTACACTTCCTGGAACCTCCATATTCTCCGGAAATCATACGGGCATGGTCCAATATGTTTCAATATCAAAAAAGTTACGACATTTGTGAGAGATTTAGGATGCTAATTCAATCTCAGGATCCCATGACATTAGCCTGTCACTCTGCCAATGGCCCAGCAGCACAAGTCTGTCCAGATAAGAGTCTGCTGGCTTATGTAATGTTCAGGCTCGATGGCACAGCCAGCTGCCTGTTCGATGGCCCGGAAACTGTTCTATTGTGACAAACTGTTGCACTCAATTTCAGTTTTGAAAGACAGGCACGGTGCAAACAGGAGAAATACCCTCTGAAAGGTGCTTTCTTAGTTCTGCACCAACACTAGTGTAATCTACAGGAAATGCTGCTAAAAGAAGTAAAACATGGCATGTGCTAAACATTCACAAGCAGTTCAAATCTTAGTAAATATTACAGTCCTCACAGCAGTTTCCCTGTACTTGCTTTAAAGGATAGTTCAAGCAAAAAATTCTCATCATTTACACACTCATGATGTTCCAAACCTTTAAGACTGCCTTTTTTTTTCTACATGACACAAAAGATGATATTGATACAGCATTGAAAGTCAATGGGATCCATTTTCACACATCTTTGTTTGTGTCACACAGAAGAAAGTTGTACAAGTTTGGAATGACATGAGGGTGTGTCACATTTAGTAATATTATCGGTTTGACTACACTGTCACTGACACTGTCGGATGAGAACCAAACTTGAAGTGAATTGAGCTGGACAGATGAGGAGGCTGTTATCTTCTGTAAAGCTGCTTTAAAACGGAATAAAAGGCGTTTCATTATTGAGGATTTTTTTGCAACAGAGACGAGACTGTTATTGTACTGAATTGCATCAACACTGAGCTGAATAAATACACTATTGTCTTCTGTAGAGCTGCTTATAACTAAATTAAACCCATATCATACTCGTTTAATAGTTTATTAACTTAACAGTTTTTGAACTAAACCGCTTGATTACTGAGCTGACTTGAGCAAAAAAAATTACACCATAGTCTTTTTAGATATGCTTAACTCATATGCATCCTTGATAGTTATTTTCCTGTTTATTACTGTGATGCTGCTTTGAAACAATCTGTATTTTATAAAGCGCTAGATAACTTGACAATGACAGAATACATTTCATTTTGAGTGAACTATTCCTTTAAATATATTGGATTGTAGTCTATTTACCGTAGTTAACACTCACACAACCAACATCTTAAACACTTTTTGCATGCAAACACACGCTCCCTTGATTGACAGTTTGCCAAACAGCCAGCATGGAGGCTGTGGAGACTGTAATCTACTGTAGATCCTCAGCTATGCAGTAAAAGAGCCCTCAGGCCTGTACTTACTGTCTCGGCAGAGTGCTTCCCAAACTGGTAGCAGCACAGTCTCGTTCTCGTCCCCTGTCTCGGTCCCTTTCTCTCTCTGTGGAATTGGGTCCAGCTGACAGGCTTTGGCCGAGCCTTGTGTGCGTGTTGGCATTGACACGGCGATCCCGTGGTGGCACTGGTGGAGGTGGGGGCGGGGGCGCCGGAGCCGGGATGGGTATTGGGATGGGCCCGCTGTTGAGGCTCAGATTGGCATAGACAGCGGTGGAGGATGCAGCGTGGGACTTTGGTGGCAGGACAGGGTGGATGGGAGGTGGAGGTGGGGGTGGGCAGGGCTGTCGGTCCAGTCTAAGGTCTTTGTTCTCCTGGCTGAGTCGGTCCAGCTGAACTTCCAGTTCCTCGATGCGCCGCCGTTGAGTTTCCAGAAGCTTCTGTTGGCTCTCGATGATGTTATTGAGCTCCAGCAGGTACTCCACTGCCCGGTTAGGGCTCTCCGGGCTGCCCTGGCCAGCATCCATGCTGACAGTCACCGTCTGCCGGGACAAGCTTCTGGGATCACCCTGTGGGTGGAAGCTCTCCCCCCCACGTGGAGTGGGTGGGGGGGAGAGATGGAAATGTGTTGGAGTTAGAGTTGGGGAACCAGGGTAAAATAGTCAGTGTTTTTAATCTGAGATTCCCTCAAAGTTAGATTCAGCTTCGGAAGTCACAGTACTGAAAAGTGATTGGGGAAATCCATATTGAGAATTTGCATTCACATATAAGGGTGATGAAAAAGAGAGGATTTGTTCACTTGTTTACGGTGGGTGCGAGCATGTGTTTGTGTAAGTTTGCATTGCTATTCTTCTGTGACATGTTCCCACTGCCACCAAGGACTCATGGAAATTAATTTCATCAGTCAATCAACTATATTTAGGTAATAACAAAAATATATAATTCAGCAGTCACGGGAGATTCCCAGCACCTCAAGTCCAAGGTAAGGATGCACCGCAAAAAGCCAAGTCAGCAAATATCCTTTAAACAGGAAGGAAAGCCGATTTCCTTTTCGTCCATTTCTCTGATGCACGTCCTCTTCCGTTTCTCTTTGAAATGTGGAGTTGAAGCACTGCAGCTGTTTTCTGGCTGTGTATTCATGACTCATATTCCAGTCCGATGTGTTTGGGAGACATTTTCGTCAGGAGTCATTCTATTCCAGAGGCAATCGAGATAGAAAGGTGTAGAGAGAGAGAGAGAGAGAGAGAGAGAGAGAGAGAGAGAGAGAGAGAGAGAGAGAGAGAGAGAGAGAGAGAGAGAGAGAGAGAGAGAGAGAGAGACTAAAGTTCTTCTGATAAATCCACTGCAATACTAAATTGGCTTCTGGGAGGTGTGCGCATGTCTTTCAGAACAAACCAATTCCCCCTTCTCTCTTCTTTGCACCCTCATTACAATAGCAAGATCTCTTCATTCAAGCCATTGATATTGCTTATCATTATACATTTAAAGACACCACCTGGATTTCCCACGCATGATGAATTTCAACTCATTGTAAAGTCAGTTCAACAAAATATTTCGTTATTTAATAACACATACTGTTTTCTTTGCACCTTTAATCCATTATTCTTGAACCCAAATCTCTCTTCAGTGTAAATCACATCTATCATTCATGTTTAATGTAGTACGCATCTGTCGTTTACTCACGAGCGGTTTCACACTTATTGCCCAGACAGCCCTTGAAGACAATCGCGTCTCCAACGCGTACAGATGCGCGATAATCAGACGATATGTAGAATGCGTCCCAAAAAAATGATGTCAAATTCGTTTAAATCTCCAAATTCGACGTTCCAACGTAAGACATCTGATGTGACTTTAAACCGAGCAGATATGTATTGATATTTTGTCGTTGTAAGTCCCAACGCGGTCCTCCCGATCAGCTGAAACAAAATCGAGAAGAAATACGATCCTTGCAGCAGGATGTCCACTGGCTGTCGAGTTTTATGTCGCTTTGTATGAGCAGCGCAAAGGCGCTCAGGTCCCGAAACAGCTGAGACGCGCAATAAAGCGTCCGCGTGCTCGTCCACACAGTGTCAAGCTAATGCGCGCGAGATCATTAAATAACACCCATGCTGATGGAGCACAGCTGTCAATTCATGGAGACTGCGTTGCATGACAACTAATTAAATGGCAAAAACGGTTGTGTCTCCCTGAATGTGACATAATGTCAAGCCTAACTGATGCCACTCACAATGGATATTCGCAAACGAATTAACTGATCACATGTTGAACAGACGTGCATTCCTTCCTGATGGTCCCTGGAAAGCCCTGCACCTGCCGCCCCTCGCCGCCATTCGGTTTCACCGCAGTGTCCACATGTGTCTCAATCGCAGCATATCGATGATGCTCCGCGTCTTTCGCCGTGTAAACGGAAGATGCAGGGGTTAAAATCATTTGAGTGAGTCAGAGAGAATAAATTTTTCTTTTCAATCGAGGCTCTGACGTTGGTCCGAGCGTGTAACGCTAGAGGAACATGCCGGGGAAACTGTGTCCCCATGGTCGGCCATTTTGGAACGCGGTAACATTTAGGTCGACGGGAGAGTGGCTCTTTGAGCTGAGCCAAAATGAGAGCTGTTTCTCGCGCGCTCTTGCTCTCCCTCTCCCTCTCTCTCCTATACACCTCACTACTCAAACCGAAGGCTAGTGGTGCAGAAAAAGCAAGCATAGATTTACACATGGGTACAATGTTTCTCATTCATTCAGTGCTGACTAAATTTAAATTTCAGTCAGCAACAGGTAGTTACGACTTTAACGTAAAACCTGTCTTTGCTCGGCTACTTTTAAAACGATGGCAGGGCCCAATATAAATATTTTTTTAATATCTACCGCAGTAAAAACCACGGACTAGTAGCTTGGATTTCACAGCAGTTTTAGGACGTTTCGTGTGCTGAATCACTCTCGTGCTCTCACTCCTTTCAGCAACCCACATTAAAACCATCCATTTTTTTCTTACTTCCACCCACACGTCCTGCCCTCTCTTTCTCTCTCTCCGTGCCTTAGTCACAGCTGAACTGCGTGTGAGTGCAAGGGATGTGCTAAGCACCACATGCGGGAAAAGGACAGACCACTAGTATGTTGTGGTTTACGTTATCATTAGAGCTTAATTTATCTAAGCAGTAGGAACGCAGTGATGCCACGTTTAGGGTAGAATTATTAACAGTTTTGCAATAAAATACTGATATGATGCAGCACGCCATGCATACACTTGTGCTAGTAGTGTTATACAGAGCATCTCAATCAGTTCCCTCAGTAGTCAATGTACTATCAAAGGAGGCAGTCATTTCAAGGTCTGTTTCATTGTCCAAGCCATGCCAGTGACAAATTCCCACAATGCACTACAAAACTAGTGATGCTCAAAAATGATATCTAGCTTATACGGTTTTGCTGGTCCAGGAAGAATCTTTAGCCATCCATACCATTCTGCATCAATGGCTAATCAGCTCACTGCATAATGCTCTTCTGAAAGTTCATGAAATGTGTCTGCGTTCTGCATGGGCGAATTGGGCACGCTTTGCTCATATGGAGCTGATATCCACTATGTTTATGTAAGAGGTGCATGCGGAGGAGAAAAGAGTTGCAGAGGAAAAAAGAAAAGAAAAAAAAATCGAGGGATGGAGAATCCATTTAATTTCTTACTCTCCCACACAGAAGCCCTAATTATTCAGCTGCATAATTCTCTGTATTTTAATCTATCTATCTATCTATCTATCTATCTATCTATCTATCTATCTATCTATCTATCTATCTATCTATCTATCTATCTATCTGTCTGTCTGTCTGTCTGTCTGTCTGTCTGTCTGTCTGTCTGTCTGTCTGTCTGTCTGTCTATCTATCCATCTCTCTCTCTTTATCCATCCATCCGTGTTTCCATCCGTCTCTCTCTCAATCTAACCAATCTCTGTTTGTCTGTCTCCCTTTTTTTACGTTATTCCATTCTCTTACATCTCTTGTGCTCTTTTATGTCTCCGACACCAGTCAGAAAGAGAAATCTGGAGAACATTGTGAAGATCTGAGCTTCAAAACTACTGTCATGTTTTCAGCCCTCCCCATCTCTTCGTCTCTCTCCCCACAGGGCAACCGCAGCGTTTGTTCTCTCACACTGAGCTTTCCATTCCCTCTTAAATGCTTTAGGAACATTTCCTATTCTTTAACTATTCATTCACAAGAAGCAACATGTTATATAAGGAGCTTCATCAACATGTCACATCGGTTTTACAGTTGATCTGATATTTGCTCTGCAGACTTTACAGAGCTGTGGTGGCTTCATGTGTTCTGGTCCAATTGTGGTCTCGTTCTGACATTAACATTAGAGCTTCTAGCAGGCGTGCTGGACAGGAGGGAGGATTGGACTTGGACCAACAGTTGGTTTGTAATAAAGTCAGACTTCAACACCCTATAGTGTCTGCTAAAACTATATATGTACATTTTATTTTCTATGCTTAAAGAACAGAAGTCTGGATAAAAAGAGATGAGAGTATGAGGATTTTTTCTTCAGGGCTAATGACATCTCAAGTCCTTCATTAACGAAAAAAATCCATTTTACACCGTTCTTAAATGAGCCTGGCCACTGGTTGAATACCTGTAATATAATTAAGTGTTAATAACAATTTAAATATTATCAAAATGGAAAAATATGTTTTGTCAGAATGCACAGCACATTAACAGAAGAAAAAGACAGAAGTGATATTCGCCTTCCTCAATACCTGATCAAATAACTAACATGCGATCACCTTTTTCAACTCCCTTTACCTGGAAATAGTGTAAATATCATATGGAAATAGGACATGAATTTACATTGGACTACAAAAACTATCTTCACCTGCCACTGACACATACAATATCCAGGCCAACTGCATAATACGCAACATATCAGACACGCTGCTGTAATGTACAGCCCTTGTGCACACGCCTCGCACTTATCGTAGATTATGCTTCATATGCGAGTGACACAAACCCTCCTCATCCCATTTGAAGCAGCCTGTAGCTTGCTGATTAAAAAGGTCAACATCCAGCCCCCTTCTGCTTCCCTGAGCAGCACACATTCATGGCACGCACCAGCAACGTGTCTGTTTCTCAGGCATAGGTTATGTGTATTCTTCTCATACTAAAAATAAAGATATTGTGACCTCTTGGATACATATTAACACATCACATGTAACACTTAAACGTCAGCTGAGTTAAAATCAGTGGTTAAAAAAAGTCTGCTGGTCAAAAATGAAGGGTTGAGCCCAATATACTGGGGCAAAATAGAGGGATTGAGGATCAGGGAAAGAGTCCCTGTTCACCCTCCCGTTTCAGAGTTAACATGGTGTAGGGCACAGTATAATTAGTAAGAGCAATTAGATAGAAAGAGAGGGTGAGAGAAGCCTTCCTGTTCCCCACAGGCCTGCCTGCCTGTGTCTCTCCCATTTTCAAATATATATAAAAAGCATTGTGTATGAATTTAAGAAGCCGACTACAGAAAAACAGTTTTGGTAGTTCGAGAAAAAAATCAGTTTGATAGTTTTTCCTCTGCTGTAGATATAGTGAATATTTAGGAGGTTGTGTGTAGGAGTTTATTCCCATGCGACAGTGATGTGAGCGAGTACTCGCCTGTTGAAATGCAAAGCCTTGAAATTCTGAGAGCCTGCTTCCAAGATGATTAGCGATTAGCATAGTTCATGCTAGCAATCTCCAACAAAATGCTTCTTGACAGGATAGGTACTTTCCATAGCAATTTAAAAGAAAATTAGATTAGTCAAACAGAGTCAAACAGATGTTTGATCACCGCTGAGATCCTAAAGATAATTTTTGGGAACATAGCATAAATTTCAATTAGCATTAGCAACAATAATGATAGTAAAATATATAAGTATTACAATATATAAATAAATATATAATTATTATGCTTGGTTTTAAAACGTTGTGAGCTGCCTTTTTTCTTTTCTTTTTCCCAGAATGCATTAAATGATCTAATCTGTATTTTTAGGCTTATTAAGAGCATCACTGTTAGCTTAGCAAACCCAAATGAAATCAATTGTGGCATGTCGCTCAATATGTTTTGGAACCAAGCTATAGAGCGAGTGGAAATGAGTGAAGACAATCTTTTATTTAGTTTTATTCAATTTATTTCTTTAACTGCATGTCATTATTCATAATTCAAAACTCCCTGTTGATGCATTCAAAAACAATACAGTATCTTCATACATATCAAGAGCAACAATTAAAAACCTGTACATCTGTGTTCAAGGTGTCCCCTCACGGACTGCTATTTACACACTCAGCATCTTCCCTGCAGAGGGCGCCACTAAAATAACGGCTACTCGAGGTCTTGCTTCAGACCCGGCAGGTAAAAATCTGCAACACACTGCTGCCTGCTTCGTCATTTTCTATACTTTAGAGTCCTGTCTAGTGTCTACACTAAGTCAAAATGAAGGAGAGGATGCTTATGCTATAAAGGAAGTAGAACCTTTACACAGAAGCTGACTTTTTTTCTTTTCTTTGCCCCATCTGAACACTTGAAAAACACTGGCTTGCGAGTGGCGACCTCCATATGCACTGAATGGGGTAAAAGCGAAATGGCAACCGCAGACAGCCAGTTGGAGGATCAGCACCAATGGAGAAAAAGAGATCACGTCAAGAATTCAGACTGGGCGGCTGCCTCAGTGAGGTTCTCTACTGGTGCAGCGGTTACTTCCTTTATATGACAGAATGTCCTCTGCTTTCATTATCTTGGGCCGGACTGTCTGACACACAGGGGTGTAAAAAGCACTGAGAAATTATGCTGAAGGATGAGTACGTTGTCAAAGGTTTACAGTATCTAGCCAAAAACATATTTGAGTGAAAGTACAAAAGGTTGTACATGTACTTGGTATTTAAAAGTAAACTACATCTTAGCTTTAGAAATCAAAACAACACTGTAAAAAATATTGTTGGTTTAACTTAAAAACTGAAGTAACCTGGTTGCCTTAAAATTAAGTTCATTGAAATAGAAAAATTGAGTTAATACAATGAAGGAGACTGATTTAATCATCAGAAACTCAAAATGTTATCTGAACTACATAAATTATTTAAGTTGATTTGACAAAAGAAGAAATGTTGTGATTACAAATCATGAAAAGATTTTTTTACAGTGAAGAGACCGTGTTTTTTTTAAAGACACATTGCAAAGCAACCAAACTGTGCAGAGCAACCTGTTTAATCATATTGTTCAATGTTTAAAGGAATAAGACTCAACATACAATTTATAAAAATAAATAAATTTAAAAACAGTCAGATGTTGTTAAACACTTAAATCAAGCAGAAACTGATGATGTTGTTTTACACAAGTATAGTTGTTTATATCGTAGTTATTTTATAATTTAGTACTGATTAACATTTTGAATCATTTTATGTTAAGTATTAGAAACTGTGCTTTTGTTATTTTATTCGTATATATATATATATATATATATATATATATATATATATATATATATTTAGATTTCACTCATATATATATATTCCGTTTTAGTCATTTTAGTACCTCAACAAACTTATTGGTAACACTTTAGAATTATTCAAACAAATTTAATTTGTTAACATTAGTTAAATGCTTTAGTTAACTAAAAATGAACAATACTTCTACAGCATCTTAGTTAACATTAATTTAATCATTTACAAATATATTGTTAAAATCAAAAGTTGTATTTGTTAAATGAACTGTGAACTAACATGAACAAACAATGAGTGACAGTATGTTCATTAAAGGGATACTCCACTTTTTTTTGGAAATAGGCTCATTTTACAACTCCCCCAGAGTTAAACAGTTGAGTTTTACCCTTTTTTGAATTCATTCAGCCGATTTTCTGATATTTAGAAAAATGTTAGCAACCAGATGGTTTCTGGTCTCATTGACTTCCATAGTAGGAAAAAAATATACTATGGAAGTCAATGAGACCAGAAACTGTCTGGTTACTGATATTCTTCTAAATATCAAAAAATAGGCTGAATACATTCGAAAACGGTAAAACCCAACTGTTTAACTCTGGGGGGAGAGGTAAAATGAGCCTATTTCCAAAAAAAGTGGAGTATCCCTTTAAGATCTAAGTCAAATTGTAACAACAATAAAAAAGTATGCTTTTTTTTCTTGTAGAAATGTAATTTTGCAAAAGTATAAATATTCCGTTTTTTAATAATACTCGAGTATAGTAATGAAGCACATAATCGCTCAAGTACTTTACACCCCTGCTGACTTTTATCCTATATTTCTAGAATATAGATATAAAAACATTTCCTTTACCTCTTTACAAATAAAATTGTTCTTGTTCTGTACAATGGCTGACTCCTTACAAGGCCAATATAGCAAATTCAAGTTGAAAATTCAAAGCTGAAACACTCTGTTGGTGTTTTGACATTTGAAAAGCGTCAAACTCAGAGGGACAAACGTTGCCCCTGCTGTATTTCTCTCGGTAGGAGGAAAGAGTATGACATCATTGATTAGCATTTAAATGGCACATTTGCACTGATAGGAACCTTGCAGACATTGTTATAAAAAACATTGCATTGTTGTTTTCATATATCTGTTGGCTCAGAGTATGGCTCCTTTTTGAGACTACATCTCTGGATACTGAACATCTAAGGGTCTAAACTGTCTCCGGTACGAGGAAACCTATATAGGGCGGGACAATGTTTAGTGGGCATGCTAATTGTTATCTTTGTATCTCTAAATCTTGATTTTACTATGTTGTTGAGGACACAATGAAGAGGGCTGTGCAAAAACCACGGTGGGCACTAGTGGGCATTCAAGCTGTCAAATCAGATTTTTTATCATTTGAAGCTGACAACAGATGTTCTAGAAAACATTGCGATTGGCCTCCTGGGCTGTGGGATACAGTATCATGCCATCGGGACATTTGATTTCAATTGTAAGGGCCAGTGCTATTAAAACTAGTATACTCACTACAGACATGCAAGATTGAATTATAAGAATCATTTTAAACAGCAAGCTTCTCGTCAAGCCAATGGCACCTCGGTTTAAAATGTTGCACGTGTCTCAAGGTAACTCGACAGTGCTGTATATTTCTGATATGTGAGACATTGTAAAGGGATGGGGGGGGGGTAGAAAAAAAATAGATAGGTTCAGGGTCTATAATTATGTACAATAAGCTTGCTTATAAGAACTCTTACAGTAAGGGAAATGCTACAGTGCCTATTAACGTTTTGGAAAACAAACAAAATCTCCCCCCTCACAAAAATAAATCCGAAACGAAACATTTACAAGGCTCATCCCAGTTTCTGTACAGTACGTGCTGATGCCAATGGGATAATCGGGTACAAAGTCAACATCAATACCCAGGCTGGTTGAGGATTCTGAGAGCAGTGAACTTCAGATGTACAGCTGAACGCTGTGTAATACACATGTAAGAGCCCTGATTTAAAGTGTTATCACTTAAGATCATTAGATCGCTTTTCCGAATCGCAAATTGTTAAATGCTTACAGGCTGCGTATGGCAACAGAACTTGCATGTGATCTTTTATGCAAGCATTTATCGGTATGTGTTAGCACAGTAAAAATCTCCAGTGATAAATTAACTCTTATTGGGTTATGTCTGCTGATAAAATTCTGATATTTATAATATGATACCTTTTGGAATTCTGAAATAAATTAAAATCTCTTTCATAAAGTACTATATTATTTTAAAATACCAAAATGCATGTTTACAGGGATGCATTTCATTCGAATTAATTTATCAGAGATGATTTTACCGTGCATATTTCTATCACTCGGCTTTTTCGATGAGCTTGCCATGACACTGAACAGAAAGAGATAGCACTTATTGCTCAGACAGTTCTGAGGTAAAGATCAATGCATAAGCTGGTGGTACAGCATGTCTGATTATCACCGGATATCCTTTTGAAATTTTCGGTTTCGATTCACCAGCCTGTGTATTTTAACAGTACACAAAATTACGAATCTCACATCTTAGGTAGAAAAATTCCTACCGCAATTTTTGATCAGTAAGTCTTACAAAATGCATAGAAGACCTGTATCAAAATGCCCTTTTTTTCTTCTTCTTTTTTTTTTCTTTTTGTCTCCTGAAATGAAGATTCCGCATGATGCTGGATGCTGATTGGTGGAGGGCTCGGGAATAAGGACAAATCAGGCCTTCGTTTTCTTTTGTCCCCCCCATAATTTGTCTGAAATGTCGAGGCCAATGAAATGGGTCTGAAAAATTGAACCAGAAAGCATACAAACGGAAAAAGTATCACAATGGGAAAAAAAAATTGGGTCCTGATTATGAGCTCGAGGGAATTCTATGTCTCGTATAAAGGAATATCGCATGAGGCACTTGTAATGGCTCTCTTTCACTTTGACTCACTTAGCTGAAGTTTCGCAGAGCGTGTGCAGAATATTTTCCCCAACTCGTGAACCAAGTCTTGCAAAGATATAGATGTTAAAGAGGCAGAACAGTATTGTGTTGCACACTTTCTACTATGCTACGTCTTGTTCTTTTACTTGTATTTGTTTCTTTTTTTTTTGGTAAACACTGGCTAAAGAAGCAGAAGGCACCTGGAGAGGTTTGATACGGCTCACTGGCCTTATAATAAAACTTTAGTTCTGTTATCTTCCTTCCCCCCCTCTTTCAACAGCGCACACAGCAGGAGAGGGGTTATAGTCCAGTCACAAACAGCAAGCAGCTAATAAAATCTCTTAAATTGAGGGTGCTAGTCCTGGTCCTGAAGATCTTTTTTCAATCTAGATAACTTTCAGAAGTGTAGCTCTTCAGGGGCATGACTAAGCAACCGTGTTTTAAATAAATCTTCTTTTTTTATATAATAGAATTTTTGTTGTATTTTTATGAAAATAAATGGAAAATATGCTAAATAAAAATGTCAAATGATATGAAAAAGACATGCTATGAAGGACACCATGAATCATAGATGCATCCTAACTGACCTTGCAGTTCCGGTCATGCTAGCCACAACGTAATGGCAGCATTTGCTCATTATCTCTCCGTGGCCACTAGATGGCAATAAAATCAAGTCTTGATCGGCCTGCGGTATCTGGATGATACCAAATACAACCCACACAGGACCATATAGATATGGATTTGAGACGGAAGAAGAACTGATATGATGGTGGTGGTGAAAACCACATAATAGAGACAGAGCTGGAGAGGCTGTATGTGTGAGTATGTGTGTGTGAGAGAGAGAGAAAAGAGACGAGATTTAAAGGGATAGTTTACCCTCTGCCCCCAAACAAGTAAAAATCTGTCAGCATTTACTAGCACTCATGTTGTTTCAAACCGGTATGACTATTTCTTCCATGAAACACCAAAGAGAAATTTTGAAGACAAGCGAAAAAGGATGCAGAAGCACCATGAAAGCATCACAAAGTGGTTCATACGACTTGAGCACTGTTACCTAATATATTACAAGTCAATATGATATGTAATATATTTGTGTGAGAAGAACCAAAATCTCAGAAATTACACAGAAATTACTCGGTGAGTCTTTATGACCAACTGAACCAAATACGAAATCTGTGAGGGGAAATCTTTCGCCCTCGCGCAGAATTCCTGATCATGGGGATTCGTATTGAAATTACTGGATTTTGCCTGCATCTCTATTCACTGAAATCTGCCCTAGCTGTCTTAGTGTGAAAAATAGCAATTCATCAATAAATTGTTCTTTTGAGCCAAATTTTTTTAACGAATCAGTCGATTAGATTCACGAAAACTAAATTTGGCTGTACCAACTCCACAGCAGTCTCTTATCCGACAATCGAAGCGGCATCACGTCACAAAAGTGTGGAAAAAAGTGTGGCCCGCTCACACCAAGAACGATAACTATACTATATTGGCATCCGTAACAACTGACGATAAAATTGTTTATTATAAGCACACATTGCCGTTAAGTCGTCTGTCAGGCTCTTTAAACCACGATGGATTATGATTGGCTGTAAATGTTTTTAATCGTTCATATGCTAGAAAAAAAACATTGTGAGACTGATTCCAACGGTATTGTTCACGTGTCATAATCGTTGTAGTTGTGGTGCGAACTCCACTATTCTCATAGAATTAGAAGAATGATTATTAAAACTTTATAGACATGTAGCCCCGCCCCTTTTCAGTGCTGTCCGTTTTGTATTTCCATCTTGCGGATTTATAAATGAACCACTCGTTTAAAAATCTTCCCTGTCTATTGTTACGACATCCGCGTCCAACATTGCAATAGTTAACTCTACATTAAGTAAATCCACATCACCAAATAATTACTCTTTGACAGCGATGCCATAGAAATATACAGAACTACCACAATAACGGAAGTTCAAAGACAAAATTCTAAAGATGGCTGCGCTTGTTTCTCTGGCACATATGGTCTATAGTTATCGTTAGATTTTTCACCCTTGGTGTGAGCGTGGCTTTAGGGTTCCACTTGGGACAGAGCCTATGACTTCAGTAGACTTGGAATATAGTACACAAGTTGTATGGACAATTTTGGGGTGTTTTTTTTTCCCCCAATTCATTCATGTGGAAAAGAGCAACCAGTACAACACTTCTAAATTTCTCCTCGAAGAAAGAAAATCGCACGGGATTGGAACAACATGAGGGCGAGTTTTTAGGTGAACTATCCTTTTAAGGGAATTAGCATTAGGACCACAGTCCTCCCTTATTCTGGCTCAGCCTTTTCCTCTCTAAAACCTGAGAGAGTTTGTGAGGGCTGGGGACTAGCCAGGGTCCCGGAGGTGTTGTTGAAGATCCAGGGGCTTGTAGAGGCCACTGAGCGGAGAATGCGATGCTGACTTCAGAGATGCTGTGAGCCGATTCTGCACCTGACCCATCATCGTCATTGTCCAAAGGCTTGAGGAAGGAGAAAGGTGCGCGTGGTGTGACCTCTGTTGTGCTAGTTCCGTTGTTATCCCTCTTTTCTCTTCTGACACTCCCTTTCTCCCTCTCAGGGAGGCCGTTCTCTCTCTCTGAACTAACATCCTTCACTTTTTGTCTTCTCTCCCCAATGCTCTTGCTTTTCTGCCTTCCCCGTCGTTGTTCCCCCTCTCCCTTCCTTTCCCCCCGTGTGCCCTCCTCCTCATCCTCCTCCTCCTCTCTTCTCCGCGGCCCCTCTCGACCCCTCAACGTGCCAGGCAAACTCCTCGAACGCATCTGTTGCTCTCTCCTTCTTCCGGCCGCGCTAACATCCTCCGCCCGGCCCCGCTTGCCCTCCACGGCTCCTCTTCCTCTGCTCCTTCCCTCTGATTCCCTCCGTCCCTCCCCCCTCCTCTCTCTCCTCTCACATCCGCTATCATCCACCCGTCTGCTGCTCCTCGGAGGAGAGCGATCAACTGCTGCCACAAGTGGCTCCTTGGAGAAGAGGGAGGAGGGGGAAGCAACTCCAGATTCACGGTCTGAGAGAGGAGAAAGAGAGAGTTGAATGATAAAACACTAATCAGCCCATCTTCATGTAAAACTACAAAAGGAGGTGTCGGATAAGGGTTCGATGATGGAGGAGTGGGTGGATGAAAGAGAACGCAACCATGTGATGCACCAATGACTGTTCTGAGATCAGTAAGGGGTTACTGCCTGCAATTTTTACTTGAGTAAAGGGATGTGATGGAGTTGGTGGGTGAGAAATGGTTTTCTGTCTTTCTGAATGCTTGAGTAAACTACATTATGGCAGTGAAACACAGCATCAGCAATTAACATTTGGAAAAATTGATTGTTAAGAAAGTTATTATTATTGTATGGTTATTCTTTATGGGTATGCCAAATCAATATACAGTATGGAAGACCTTGGAAATCTTTGCAATGCAATCTTTCTTTATTTAAGGCCACAATTTAATGGAAAAGCAGTGGCTGCAAAAGTGAATTTAGAAGTTTCTCATCCACGCTGAAACGTCGGAAAACACCTGAAAATGCTAGTGTGGATGGAGAGCCTTTTTTAACAAAAATGCTGTTTTCAAATGTATCCGGATTAATGTGGACGTAGCCTCAAACTGAAATAAAATAAAACACGGCAAATTTAGTTGAAATATGTTGAGTGATAGACGTGGAGTGATATATTCACTCCAAATTTGCAGTGAATTTGGAATAAATTTTGAATAAACTTCCAATAATAATAATAATTTGTATTATATATTTTTTTTTATTATAAACACTTACAGTATATAAGTTTGGGGTCATTAAAAAAATAATAATAATTAATTACTCTTGTTCAGCAAGAAAGCATTCAATTTATCAAAAGTGATAGTAAAGACATATTAAATATTATTCCAGAAAAATCTTAATAAATAAATTCCATTCAAAAATTTTCATAACATTTCACAATATTACTGTGTTTAGTGTATACAATAAATGCAGCCTTGGTAAGCGAAAAAGACTTATAGTTAATAATATTTAAAAAATCTTATTGGCCCCCACGCTTTTGAACATAATATTACAAACACACACTGTTAAATATATAATAATATTAAATATTTGATATTTAATAACATGACACCTCTAGTGAAACAGAAAAAGCTGAATGTAGAATGCAATATGAGAACTGCGAGATGATGAACATAGAGAAAGACAAAACGACAACCAACAGGAACGGTTACCAACCGCATGTTTTCTGTCCGCCCGATGACATAGAAGCAAGGCTCGCCCTGCTTGGAGTTAGTCATACAAAGAGATAAGCTGGAAAGCTCCACTGGAGGAGAGTTCAAGAGAGAGAAAGAGAGCAAAAGTATAAAGTAGCGAAAGAGAGAAAGAGAACGCAGTAAATAATGAGGAAAAATCCAATGCAAAGTTGCAAAAAAAGTGCAGGAAAAGGAAAGAAGCTTCAGTCCAGACCATGGGTGGCACAAGAGGACAGGCATCTGGGGCTTATATACTCAATATTTCTTGGTAAAACCGTGAATGTCTATAACCTTGAATTTCTCCACTAAGTTTTCATGGACAGTTGTAATATTTCAACACACAATCTCCAAATATCCTCTTACCCACCCATGGTCTTGACTAGAAGAATCTGATCTACAGATGTTAACCTGTCAACAATAAGAGGGAAGCAGAACTCTTGTAAAACACATTGGCCATCTTTCGAACAATACTCTGATCATAAGATAAATTATTTGAACCCTCTTTTCCTACCCTTGTCCCCCCTCACCATAATCCGGTACATATCCGTTGCCTTTCTTCAGTACGAGGTGAATCCATGCTCCTCCCTTTCGGATCTGCTCCACGGCCTGGCTGTGTGTCATCCCGGCTGTGCTGTCTCCATTAATCTCCACTAGCTGATCACTCACCTGCAACACGAGTCAGCAAAACCCTCAGTGACTCAAAGACAGCACCTAAACCCAGCATGCCTCAGCATTATCTTAACAACATGACTCTTAGAGTTTGAGTCACACTTTCAAACTTCCCTGACAGCATCATTTGAAATGTTGTATTTACTCGATTTGTAATCAAAGGGCAGTTTATGAGTGTACTGCACACACACCTGAATTTTCTGACTGCGTGAGGCCGGTCCGCCCTCCATCAGACCAAGTACATACAGACCCATGTTATACTCGCTTCCACCTCGCAAACTAAAGCCAAACCCTGTTGGGCCCCTCTCAAGATCAACACTGTAAAATTGGGAATCCTGCACAGAGAGAGAGAGACATTTTCATATGCAAGTTTATGTGGATCAGGGTGTGGGGTATGAAATACTTTCAGAGCGTTTAGATAACATTCTCCAACTATTTTAAAGAGCATGCTAATTCAATTATTATTTGTGCAGAGTAAGACCACATTTTGAAAAAAATATATATTTATCACACATTTCTGGGCGCATGTATGTAGCCTCACCTTTTGCTTGGCCCGATGCCCTTTTCTTAACCGGCTCTCAGCATCAAAGTCAGGGTACTCAGGCAGATTATTGTCTAACAGACAAATAGACACTCATCAGTTTGACGCGCACTTTAATATTTAGGGTCTATACACCAGCACCCTCTTGTGGTAACTGTTGAAAATATAACTCAAAAACTATCAAATGGAATATCAACATTTTCCCGATTTCAGAATATTTTTATATTTATAATATATTTAACACAATAATTATTTTTATTTGATAAATAAATAAATAAAATATTTAATTGACTTAAGTATTGATAATAATTATTTTTAAATTAATTGTTAAATAATACATTGTATTATTTATAATAATTAACTTTTTACAGCAAGTTTCTCAAGGCACTTAGATTTCAACAAATACTAAATTTAAGATATACACAATAAAAACAAACAAGCATGCATATACACTACCATTAAAAAGTTTTGGATGAGTAAAAAAAAAACTTTTTTTAAGACAAAGTAATTTCATTTCACCATAGGTTTGGTTACCATCATACAACATATAATATAATAATTTCAGCTTAACATCAAACACAAGAAGGGGTCGGAAAATGTGGTTGCTGACGCTCTGTCTCGTGGGTAAGATGTCTCTTGACTTGTTAGTAGATATACAAGTGATATATCATTGCTAAATATAACTGTGTTATGAAATTATTATATTATACAGTGTATAATGGTAGATTCGGGTGAACTATCCCTTTAAGCACCACATTGCTAATAATGTTGAAATGTTTCTTTAGCACCAAATCAGCGTATTAGAATGATCTCTGAAGGATCATGTGACACTGAAGACTAAATTAATGATGCTGAAAATTCAGGTTTGGCATCACAGGAAAAAAAAATACATTTTAAAATATATTATTAAAATAGAATAAGTTCATTTAAATGGTAAAAAATCTTCACAATATTACTGTTTCTCCTGTATTTTTGATTGTGAGCATAAGATCTCTTTTAAAACATTTAAAAAAATACCAACCCCAAACATTTGAACGGTGGTGTATGAAAAAATACCGGACATCTAAATATGAAACTTCCTCCATCCCAGTAAAAACCAATGCAATTTATTTTTGTTCTATAATATTTATTTATTTTTTTTAATTTAGTATTTTGAGACAATTTGATTGAATTTATTAATATTCATGCAATATTTATGGTCTATTTTTGCCATGGGAAAATATATATATATATTAATTATTACATTTTTTTTATAGTAATTTTTTTAATATAGAAAGAAAATTTTTTAAAATTTTTTTAAAGAAAATTAGCACCATCTGGTTACAGTATAGAGAAAAAGCATAGAACCATGGTGTAACCACTAGATGGCATGTACAGCTCTCAGAGGGTTAAAAAAAAACAGTCGAGCAAAATGAAAAGCCTTATGTGTGTGTAGTATGCTTACTAGTGTGAGAGCGTGGTATAATGGTGAGTCTGAGGTTGTTGCCAGCTCTGCGCAGTATCTGTGCGAGGTCTCTGTGAGGAAGCGTGACCACTGATCTGCCCTCCACGGCCTCCAGCTGATCCCCCGGCTGAATCTGACCACTGCGTGCAGCTGGACTCCCCCGTCGCACCGTCACAAATCTGTGAGACACTAGAGACGAGGCTAAACAGAGAAAAGACACAGAAAGACAGAGATATTCATTCATCCATACAAAATATACTCAATTCTTTTTACTTTATAATTGACCACTACATATTTATTTCCGTTCAGTATAAAATAATGATATGACAGCACAAGAAGAGCCACATTTCTAAATGAATCACTGAACCAACAGATGATTACACATGAACACACTCGTGATTGAATCCCTTTACTCCAACTTTCATGTTTACATAATCATGTGACATTCTAGACCACAGAAGTTCAGAATAGTGACCTTGATTAAGATTAAATTTATTATTGAATAGATTATGTAGGCCAACAATATAATGCAAATCTTAAAGCTTCAGCAGTTACATCGGCACAACTGTTTTCCCCAGAGCTGCTTTATACCGTACGTAGATGAATTAAACTCATTCCATAACTGAGGAAATTTACACATTTACTCAACACTGAACTGATTTCAACTAAATAATGACCATTTACTATCGTCTTTTTAGAGCTGAATTACAGCAGAATTGAATTGTTTGCATCAGTGAATCATTACTTTCCTGTTCATCACTGTAAAGCGACTTTGAAACAATCTGTATAAAGCGCTGTATTAATAAAGGTGACAACAACAGCACAACTCATAAGTCTATGTTGGAGCACTTAAAGGGACAGTACACTAAAAAAACACCTCAGTTTCAAAAGTTATAAATTATGGGGTTTTTTGTAGTGAAATATTTCTTTACAGGATTAGCCCACTCAAAAAAAAAAAAAAAATTTGAGAAACAATTTCAAGTTTCAACTCCTCACACAGTTAGCTGAATCCCATAGGAAATGATTCCAACTGGGATTCAGATCTACAAAGACATAAATAAGCCTCTGCTCCAAAAGAAAACACAGTGTGCCATTGTTTACAAGTTTATTTTGATGTGAACACACACATTGTTCAACACACGTTTTAAAATTCCACAAAGGTCAGTTTCCGGAAAACAAAAATCCTATCAGTCAGAACAAACGTGCCATTAGAATAAATTTGCACTTGTTAGTTAAAAGGTGCAGTAAATCCTATGCATCAATCATGGTTATTGTACACCTGCAGTGTTTGTTTAATTATTTCCTTATCCTCAGGGTGTCCCAAGCTTCACTGTTGTTCTCCTGTTGATGGGTCTGCACTGTTTCTCAAAGGCACTTTGAGTATGATGTGTTTTGTTCCACTCCAGACTCTCCTGTCCACATTATTCAGCCTTTCACTCTTAGCCAAACAAGAGGCTGGTTGCCAAGATTGTAATCTCAAAGACCTGCGCACAATTACCCTGAGCACTCGCCATCATGTTACACAGCGACAGTCGATTGAAGAAAGAAAAGAGAGACATAAAACTTCAGGCAGCTGACTGAAATACTGCTCTGTTGCCTTTAGCATTCAGCTCCATTCATCTTCGTTGGGAGATGATAAACGCACCAATATTCAGTCTGACGTGCAAGTTTTCATAAAAGAGAAAAAACTACCGCCCCAAAAACGGGAAAAGACAAGAGAGGCTAAAAGAACATTAATAATATTTTGATAGATTAATATAAATACAGCTGTGTGTTTTCGCAATGACAAAGGCCTTTATTTATCAAACACAGGCAGAACAAAGTTTCCTATTGAATCCTATTGAAGAATTATGATTCTACTGAACAATCTGAAGTGTTTCTTTAATAAGGCCCAAAATTATAATTCAATTAAAATTCTAAACTGTAATGAAACCATGATTGTTCAAAAGTGTTAAAAAGACATGAATACCTTTATTCTTCAAAGATTAGTTCAATTTACCAAAAGTGTTAGTAAAGACTTTTTAAATTGTTACGAAATATTTCTATTAGACCCCGACCGATAAAGGATTTTGAAGGCCGATACCGATACAAATATTTGTTGGTTTTAAAATCCGATATTCCGATATATCAGCCAATATTTTTATTTATTTATTTATTTCCAGAAACGCACAACAAAACATTAACAGATTTCCCTAACATTAGTTATTTTTTGTAATTTATTAGTTTAAACTAAAATAATATGATAATGCATTTTAAAAAGAAACTTGTTTCTTTTATTGTCACAACAGACTCATGATAGTGGCATTAGCTAGCCGTTTTTATTTTATTTTTCAAATATTCATTTATCGGCCATTATAACTGCCGATACCGATAGTTTAGAAAATGCCTAATATCGGCCGATAATATCGGCCTGCCGTTATATCGGTCTGGCTCTAATTTCTATTTTAAATAAACATTGTACTTTTGAACTTTCTATTTGTTAAAGAATATTGAACACACAAATATTAAACAAAAAACATTTTTTTTTAACATTGTTTGACACCAAATCGACATATTAGGATGATTTCTGAAGGATCATGTGACACTGAAGACTACAGCTTTGCCATCAGAGGAATAAATTACATTTTAAAGTGAATTCAAATTGAAAACAGTTATTTTAAATTCTAATATTTCCCAATACTACTTGTTTACTGTATTTGATCAAATATATGCTGCCTTGCTGAGCATAAGAGACTTCAGTCAAAAACATAAAACAAAAAAAATCTTATAAACGGTAGTGTACGCCGGACATAAAAATATAAAAAATATTTTCTTAGTTTCTAACTATTGTCTTTAACTTACATTTGTAGATTTGCCAAGCTTAGTTTGTTTTATTTTTTAACTTTTCTGAATCGAACGTCTCCTATGTTCATGTGGCACACTGTGTAGCAGAGAAGTTTGCATTTTCAGATGCAGGGACATTCCCAAACACACTGTTAGCACATCCCCATACTGTACTGCCACTGTCCAGTTTTGGCCGGTGAATCGACCTGTTTGTATTGATTGTGCACTCGTGTGGGGAAACAGCCAGCAGCGCGGAACATGTAAAAACAGGCCTGAAACAGTTTCAGTTAGCCCTTTAAATGCTCACAAATGCACTCAAAGTGGGTAAAAGGTAACGAATAGAATACCTTTTCAAGTATAATATCAAGCACTTTTTGTTTTTCGACATTTGTGAATTGGGAATTCAGCTACGCATTTCAGCCATTAAGCTCTGATAGGAAATGAATGACAAAAACAAAAGGAAACAGTGTTGACACAATGGGTAGCAGATCTGAACAAGCATATCAAACATGACATAAAAGAACAAACATATGTTAGAAATGTTTTCCTAATTTACACCCTGCTGTGTCTTTAGATTATGAGCCAAGAAACTCTTCCTCACAACAACATGAAAATCCCTTTTAGATCGGTACAAAGAGTCCTGAAGCTTCCTCAACTGTGAATCAAATACACCTGTTTGTTTTTCTTGGACCTCTTTGATTTTTTACCTCTAATAATCTAGTTTAACTAGCACTTTAGTTTAACTACTGACAGTATCTGATCTGTACGCACTGTCCTAAGAACCCTAGAGAGAAATAGCTACATACAAGATCTAACATACAGGAGACAGAGAGAGAGAGATGAAATACACATGTAGAGCAAGCTACACAGAAACCCTTTTTATGTACAGTATATGTGAGTGGTGTTTAAAGCTGACATGAAATGGAAATTCACTGTAATGGTTCAGATAAACCCTACGTTATGGGGACAAAATGTCCTCACAAAGATGGCAATATCCAAAAACCTTGTCCTTGTGAGAAAATGTTTGGTCCTTATGCGTAAAACAGCTTTTAAATCAAACTATGTTTTAAATCTATGATGGGTAGGTTTAGGGTAAGGGCTAGAATATGCAGTTTGTACAGTATAAAAATAAAAATATATCTGCAATGTCCTTGCAGATATAGGAAGAGAAGAGAATGTTCCCCCACATACTGTACCACATCGTAAAATGCTGCCAATTATTACCAAAACTACATTATTCATGAGTCTGTCTATTGTTCATAACACATTCACGCATTATTCATAGCTTATAATAGATCTTAGTTAATGAGCATATTGTTCTGTGGGTTATTTATAGAAGTTGACATAGAGAAAAAAAGATAAACAGTAATAGTGTTTATGGGAAGTATGCATTTAATAAACACGCCACATGTTTTGAAAATTTCTCCCACAAGAAAACAGAGATAAAGAGATTTAAAAAAAAAAAAAAAAACCAGGGACGAATACAGCTGTTTCTGACCCAGCTGCCTGAAAGAGAGAGAAATGCTCTTCGGGATTTAAATTTACTGAACAACAGACTACTTTGAATTCATAAAGGTGTGGTGTTTATTACATAACAGTTATTAAACACTTCCCATAATCCTATAAACCTACACTACTATGAATGACACAAAAAGACAACAGCGGGTGAATCTGTTGTCACTGGTCATTGTCGTTTGAACCTTTCTGGATCCGCCATCAAAATAATAAGTTTAATTGTATCAAGTGCTGTGAGAAAAGGCTATAAATCCCCACCTCCAGCATCCTGATAGAGCCTACTAGCCGAGACTCCTCCTTTATGAGTACAGATGTGACGTAATGACGCAAAGACATGCTCGAATCTCCCGCGGAAATCCACCTGTACCACTGGAATTAAAAAAACATTAATACAAGCTTACCGTTTTGAATCGAGCTATGGCAAGCAGAAAGTTTTGAACACTGGTTATTTTCTCAAATATGTATTTTGGATCATTTTTAACCTAAAAAAAGCGATGGACTGCAGCTTTAACTATGGTAAGTGCAATATAGCCTATATGAACCACAGCTTTTAAACAACACATAAAAATACTGTCACTCAGTATAAACAGCAAGAGTGAAACTTTAACCACTTTTTAAATGTGTAGAATAACTTGGTCAACCTTCAGCGCTTTAACACAAAACTTTGTTTCTGTTCACCTCCGCTTTTATTTATGAGCCTCTGTTATTTTCACGTCTGGGCAGATTTCCTCTAAACTGCGAGCCAATGAGCCATACGAGAGGCGAGTTTTACACACACCACAGGGTTCGGCGGGAAGAACAGAGGTTTTGCGTGTTGCGGAAGCCGAGTTCAGGCGGGGGTCGATGGTGGATGGCTGCAGCGCTCCAACAAAACTTCTCATGCAGAGAACAGAACAGTACGACTCATGCCGAGATGATGACCTTTTGTCACATGTCAGAAAAACACGCACAAATGTTTACCTGGCTATTGGCGAACTCCTATCGGGCCTCTACTGTTCTTTAATCAAAGAGGAAGTGTGCTTTTTTATGTAAACATACTTTCTCATATCCCAGTTTATTATGAAGACATACAGCTACAGAAAGTACTTGTTAAAGCATTTTCCTGATTGCTTGAACATTGCAGCCAGCCTGACAATTCAACCAATAGCATAGTATTGAGGAGTGGTTATCTGATCAGCCAGCCAATGGCAAAGAGGAAATCTACTTTAAGTCTGATAACAGTTCAAACAAAAGCATGAGTTTGGTTATATGATAAGCCAGTCAGTATTTTTGCTATTCCATTTGAAATGACAATTCAGCTTTGTTTGGGGGTATGGCTATATGATAAGCCAGCCAATGGCAGAGAATCTACTACAGTAACTACATGTAACATGTAATAAGGACACTGTAAAACGTGGAACTACCTTTTTCATTCCATTTGAAATTACACACTTTGGCTTTAAAGGGTTAGTTCACCCAAAAATGAAAGTCAGTATTTACTAACCCTCATCTTGTTCCAAACCTCTATGTGTTTATTTGTTCTGCTGAACACAAAGGAAGATATTTGGAAGAATGTTTTAATCAAACAGATCTCATTCCCCTTGACTACCATAGTAGGAAAAATACATACTATGGAAGTCAAGGGGAATGAGATTGGTTTGATTAAAACATTCTTCCAAATATCTTCCTTTGTGTTCAGCAGAACAAATAAACACATAGGGGTTTGGAACAACATGAGGGTGAGTAAATACTGACAGAATTTTCATTTTTGGGTGAACTAACCCTTTAATTATAACTATAAAACTCAAAACTATGTTAAGTCACTCATTTTCTAACATCTGTATACTTACATTTATATAATGCATCGACAATACCCTTGAGCGAGTAGCGAGTAAATGATTATGTTTGTACATGAGTAGAATGAATGAATAATTAAAAAATTTAGAGAAAACATTTATGGGTGAACTATCCCTTAATGCATAAAAAGTAGTGGTACCGTCATAGATTGAGCTCCAAGACTTGGAAAGGATTGACAAAAAATATATTATCATTGCTTCCATACACTGTAAAATTGCTGGGTTGTTTTAACCCAACTTTGGGTCAAATATGGACAAACCCAGCCATTGGGTTACATTTTTTAATTACATTTTTAACCCAACGTTTGGGTTTGTTCATATTTGACCAAAGTTGGGTTACAACAACCCAGCATTTTTAGAGTGTATGAAAATTAGCTTGCTTACAGAATCATTTTAATACAGTATATTGCTTTTGTTATAAACAAAAACAAAAAAAAACTGCTCAACAAAAAGTGTGTACTGAAACTTTTTTAAATGTTTAAAAATGCTGTTTGTACACTCTAAAACATGCTGGGTTGTTTTAACCCAATTTTGGGTAAAATATGGACAAACCTAGCCATTGGGTTAAAATATTTAATTATAAAAATGTAACCCAATGGCTGGGTTTGTCCATATTTTACCCAAAATTGGGTTAAAACAACCCAGCATTTTTTAGAGTGTGACAAAAACGTAAGGAAAACAAAACTTTCACACACTACGGAGCAGAAACACACAGATGCAGATCACAGCAGTAATACTAATGGTGATTGAGCATCAGACCCACAACACTTCATTTACATCAGGCTGACCCTGCAGAATCAAACAATCCCAACTGCACAGGAAACCGTATCTGCAGTGAAACTTAGTTATAGCAACAAACTAATTGATTTTACGCATCCTATCTAAAGAGATCCACGAAATACATTATGAACATTACACATACAAGCTAGCTTGTATTCCTATGGGGATAAAGATGCAAAACCAACCATCTGTTTAATATTTAATCTTATCCAGCTTATTAGTCCTGTCATATAAATATGCACTAAAATGAACAATGCGAAACCTCACATGACATGGAGAAAATATGCTCAACCAATGATCCAGAACCTGCGATGTCTGTTAACATTGCTAAGCTTCACGAAACAGCATCAGCTGACCCCTGAACAACTCACTCTGAAAAATGGAAACGAACATACGAGATACGACGGTGCCTTAAGGATATAACAGCATAGAGAGGATACGATAAGATACAGACAATCTCGTATTGAACACGACTGGAAGGAACTCGCTCTTTCTCCGTCTCACACACACATTCCCAACAAATTACCTCATTCTGATGATCTCACACACTCGATAAAATTTTCAGGGTGTTCAGTTTGTAACAGTAATGATTTAACTGACAGAAAATACAAATATAAATATAGAGATAAATATGTGTTATGGTAGTTACATGATGCCCCAACAGATTTCAGATTTCAAAAGAATACCATGGTAGATGGTACATGGTCAAATAAACATGGTAATACCATAGTATCATTTCCAAAAAATATCAAGGCATTATATTCATTGTCCACTTCCCATAGTACGACCATAGTATTTTGTACCTGGTAGTACCATGGGTGTATTTCTTTGACTTGTACCATGGCAGTACCAGCAGGGTATTCTTATAAATATCACAGAGTACCAATACTATGGTTTTTGTAATGGAAAGAATATTATGATCATAAAACTATGATAGCATGTACAAAAAAAAACAATAGTACCCAGACTTACTTATACTTCTACTATACTTGTTTGTAAATGTGAATGATATTTTTTCATTATGTTTCAAAGTTGATTTTTCTCTTTATCTCTACTGAAGTCTGTAAGCAGATATTTGAACGCCTTTCCAGTGTGGATGAGTCTGTGTTCACTGGTCCAACACATCACAGAAGAATTAAGCCTTTCATTGGCACTGCCACTGGAAATATTTCAAGCATGTGAGACCCCAGGTGAACCACAGCGCCAGGACGCTTTGACGTATGAAAAGTACAGAGAGAGCAATCAAAAATTGTGCACTTTAGAAGAACTGTACCAGACTGAGGCTGAGACAAAGCCTACGGATACAATACAACATGCAAAACATGCATCCTGTTCTCCCTCACAAAAGCGGACTTCCCACGCACAATGTTTTAAATCACGTTTAAACATCCCTAAACTTGATTCAGCTGCAAATTACAGTACTTAATGGTACTATTTACTTTACTAACAATTAACTTAATTGGTAGTAAAGCAAACAATGCCAGGGGCAATAATTAGCCTAAATACAGATATTATAAGAGTACATAGAGGTAAGAGAGTATTTACGTTTCGCGTCCTTCATCGTTTTCAGGGCAGACTGAAGCCTTTCCAGCATTTTGTCCTGATAGAGTTTCTAAATCCAGCTTCAAATCCAGAGAATTCCTGACACGGAGTCTTTAATCTACATGTAATATTACAAAACAATGAAGAAATGGAGAAAACAAGGACTGTTCAGGTGTTTTTTTCCCTCAGAACAGAGACACTGAGGAGGCTTGCACAGACAAAACTGAACTGAGGAAAATAGAGAGGGGGAGAGGGGGAATGAGTGCAGAGAGAGAGAGAGAGAGAGAGAGAGAGAGAGAAAGATCACTGAAGGGAGGGATGTTGAGTGAAAGCATGATAGGGAATACGTGGAAAATAAAAGTGATTTAATACCACACTGATTCATCGCAAAACTATCAGCCTGAGACTGAGAGTGTGATATTTACAACTATATATTGGAATTTATAGTACACACATACACACACACACACAGTACTTTATAGACACTAGTTTGAGGTCAGTATGTAACAAATTTTATACTTTTATTCAGCAAGGACACATTACAAAATTACACACATTTCTAAGGTTATAAAAGATTAAGGTCTTTAGTTTAGTGTCCACTTTTCACTATACACTGTAAAAAAATATTTTCAAAATTTGTTATCACAACATTTTTTCTTTTGTCAAATCAACTTAAATAATATATTTAGTTGAGATAACTTATTATTTTGAGTTTCTGATGATTAAATTAATCTCCTTCATTGTATTAACTCACTTTTTCCAGTTAAAATCAACTTAAAATTAAGGCAACCAGGTTACTTCATTTTTTTAAGTTAAACCAACAATATTTTTTACTGTGTATTAACTAATTGCATATTAGCGTGCATGATACCAGAATGTTTATTAGTACTTTATTAATCCCAAATACATTATTGCCTTATCCTGCATGACCAAATTCTACATCCCTTATTTCTGCCCAATACCAAAACTTAACAACTACTTTACTAACTATTAATAAGCAGTAATTAGCAGTTAATAGTTAGTCAATAGAAAAAAAATCAAGAAGACTGGAGTAATGATGCTGAAATTTTAGCTTTGCCATCACAGCAATAAATTACATTTTAAAATATATATGTATAAAAAAATATATTAAAATATTATATTATATATTAATAGCTTAATAAACTTAAAATATAATTTACAATATTACTGTTGTTTTGTCTGTACTTTTTATCAAATAAATCCAGCCTTGGTGAGCATAAGATACTTCTTTCAAAAACATAAAAAATCATTGCATTGCATCAATGCATTAAATTACATTGATGCAATGTCTAGTTATTAGAAACCTTTAGTTCTATGAAGTACTGTATATGTAAACAAAACGATAAATAAAACATGTAAAACAGACAGATCACAGCGGTTCTTTGTTGGAAATCTATTTTAAAAACAGAAGATGTTTATCTACTAAACAATAAAGCCCAAATGACAATGAGCAAGTACTGGACTTCTAAACAATTGGCAAAAAGGACAATGCACAAGAAAAAGAGAGAGAGAGAATGAAAACAGGAAAAACTGCTCACTCAGGAAACTGTTCCATTTGTTGTTTCACACAACAGTGCTGGACAAACCATGACCTCACTCAGACTTTAAATTATCTTACGTTAACACACTCAGAGCAGTGATGCACAAATCCTTCAAGCGCATTTAATAACTGATAAAAAAACAACTATTAATGTCTCCTTAAAAATAACAGAGCACATATTAGCTAAGCCTCAAATGAAGTGAAAGAAATCATAATCACTCTGCTAGTTAGAGATTTTCTGTGCACATGCTTATTGCATAATGACATGACTCAGACGTCCAACATGCTTAGAGGGGTAAAATGCCCTTTTTCTCTACTATTTTTTTTCTTCATGATTCACCTGGTCTTCAAACAGCAATACAGGCAGAATTATAGTCTCTCCCCTCTGTGATAATTGCTTTACTCAGACGGACTATTTCCTGATATGAGTCCTGATTTTGATTAAATAATATTGTATTAATGTATAACATCATTTTTGGCTTCCAAGTACCCGAATAACCAGATATAAAACAAACAATGCAAGGTCACATCCACTGGCCAGAAATTAAAAAATGCAGATCATGTTCCACGAGTCTGTACTTACTTCCATTCACTACGTCCTGTGATGCGATGACAAACCCGAATCCCTCTCCTGGTCTCCGTCTCAACTCCACCTCCATCGCTCTGGAGGAGACCACTCCCCTCGCGTCTACATGGCTTTTGGACACCGCGCCGAGGTTCGAGGCAGCAGTACGGCTCCACTGAGCAGGTCCGTCCTCAACCCCTAACCAGTCCCGGGGCTCTAGGGTCAGGGTCACGGGCACAGAGTCCAGGAAGCTGGTGCTTTGGACCAGGTTGGGGAGGTCACTGCAGGGCGAGGAGGGAGAGAGGGTGCTCTGGCTGGGCACAGCACCATCAGAGGAGGGTGACGTCAGATCTGGGGTGCCCAGGGAGGGAGGAGGTCTTTTATAGGCATTTGGGGAGCCTGGGGAGCAAAGAGGACCTGAAAGAGAACAGGATAAGGATGAGTGATAGGAACAGGAGGTACTGATATATTTGTCCTGCTACACTGTTTATTTATATAGAATTAATCCTAAATATAATAACAATTCATGATAAATATATAGAAATAATATGCGGTCAGATATGTGCATTATATTATATTATATTGTATAGTTATGTGACTGAATATTAAACTTTTTTTATTTATTTAATGGTATTGGCTGATATTGGATATTTAATTGTACACAGTCTTTTCTCTTTTTACATTTAGATCACCATTGCCATCATAAAAGGCTCACTTAAATTTAATCTTTAAAAACACAAATAATTAACATTTACAAAAATTAAATGTAATTTTACGTAATCTTAAATCTCAAAATGAATGTTATTTTTTCATACTGAACATTAAAATGTTGTGATGCCTAAATTCCCTCATTTTACAAAATCTTAAATTTTACAAAACACTTTTTTTCTTCTTTCTTCTTTTTTATTTTGCAGTGTTTATTATAAACGATCTGTCTGCATACAGTGTGGGTGACACTCACTTCCTCTGTAAACCAGTAAGACCACCTCACCCTGTTTGGTATGTTCTTGCAGCACCCGCTGCACCTGTTCATATGAAAAAGATCAAATGAAAGGATTCAAATTTAGACGGTTTATGAGGGAAGAGTTTCAGAAAAAGACTTGCAGAGTTATTGAATTTACCTGTGCGAAGCTGAGGCTCTGCACATCAGCGCCATTGATTTTAATAATGGCATCCCCTGGCTGTAAGGAAGGGCACTGTCGTCTGTCCCAGACCCTCTTCACCACTGCCAGCTGCCCTCCTTGCCCCCCAGCAGTCACGCTGAAACCCATACCCCCTCCCTCGCTCCTGCCCAAGGCCACAGGTACCAGCTCACCCCCTCCCCCACAACCTACCCCACCCGGGGCTCCGGGGGACCCTAGGCCACCCGGAAGAGGCCGCGGGGGATTGTTGGCTGGACACCCGTTGAAACCACAGGGTGGGTGCTCGGTTGGAGGTACGGTGGCAAGAGACGTTTGGGGCATGGGAGGCCGCTGGGTGCTAGGCGCTCCTGGTGGCGGCGCGGTAGGACCCACCTCGGGCCGGGGCAGGGGGAGCGTAGCAGAGGAGAGATCGCTCTCGGAAGACTTGGAACTATGATGGGTGTGAGAAGGAGCTGGAAGAGTGTTGTTGTTGTAGCTTCGGACAAGGGAAGCTCTGGGTAGAGAGTGGAGGAAACAAATGCGTGTGTCAACAGAACAGCATAATAATAATAATAATGGTAATGAACATGGTTGTGATATTATGTAACCATGTTTATTTGTTATTATTAAAGTTAATAATAACTATTATCATCATCATTATTATTATTATTACCATGCTCCTTAATGATAATCATTGCTATTAATAATCATTAACACAGACGGTTTTAATCATTTATAACTGATAATAATAATCAACATAGGTGTGATGTTATTATATAGTTATGATTATTATTAATAATTATTATTAATATTATTACTACCACCAAGTTCATTTCTGATAATGACCTGATTAAGTCTATATGTGTATAAATTAAAGTCTATATGTGTATAAATTACATGCTGTATTAGCTTTAGGCTATGTTTACACAGAAACGATTCTGAAGAGAAAACGCAAAAGTGGCATTGCTTTATCACTTTTTATTCTGCGTTTAGACGAGCGTTTTGGGTGGGGCTTCAGGCGGCTAGGTGGCAATGTGGAGCACTGCCACACAAAAACACCAAGTCCATGCGCTTGCGTAAAACCTGGCGCCTTGCGTTTTTACCGTTTACACGGGAACACGACGGTGGAGCGTTTTTATGATTTCCACTCTGGAGGGTGGTTTCACTTTTTTGCGTTTTTAAGTCCCAAAAACGCCGTCGCCGTATAATCATCCGATAAAATATTTTTACGTTTTCACCCGCGAGCGTTCTCATGTAAACAGGGCCTTCTATGATTAGACTTTTTTTTGTCTTTCTAGGGACCCGAAACACAAATTAGCTTATGCTATACTCTTGATGTGCAATACAGATTTTCCAGTTTTCGACTGGAATCAAGGTTTTTTAGTCCTGTCCTTATGTAAATAAACTTAAAATAAAAAATAAAATAAACAACATGTTTATATATTATTAATAATAATAATAATAAACCCAGCTCGATACGCCATTCTGGTTACCTGCGTGTGACAACAGAGCTGACCTCCGTATCGCTGTGACTAGAGCTCATTCGCTCCGATGGGGGAGGGGCATTTGTTAAAGGCACCGCCCCCAACCCTAAAGTCCCTCCCACTCCATTTCCATTGACCATTGAGTAGGAAGGCTGGGGTGCTGTGTTCCCATTCGCATCCAAGGCCTCTTTCTGCATGCGGGGATAGAAGTTGTTGTGGTGGGACATAGAGCGATTGAGGTTCACCAAGCCAGGCTGGTGTCCATCAGGATGCTGAACCTGGGATTGAGCAGAACTAGGGGCTGCAGGTTTGGCACTGGTTGGGTCGGAAGGGGAGGCGAGGCTTGTTTTGGGGCAGCCATCAGGGTTGTAGAGCATGGGGTAACCTCGACGAAGAACCACATCCACACTGTGACCCATGGGGACGGATTTCAGCATTTCTACCACTTCTTTATGGGACAGACCCAGCACACACAAGTCATTAATGTACACCAGGATGTCCGCTGAGGGAGAGAGAGACATTTCTGTCATTTGTATTTGTACACGAGGAAAATCAAAAGCAATCAGATTCTCATTTTGTGAGTACACAAGTACTAAAGAGGTCATATCATAAGGAATCAAAAATGGCCTTAATCTTGTGAGTTTAAAGAGATCAGTGTACAGTAAAACCCTACTGTAGCTTTTAAAACTTCCAGCCAGTAGAAAAAGACAATTCATTGAAACTAATGTTAGAAAGGGGAGGATGAACGCTATTTTAACAAGGTCAAATAAATCAAACAGACAATCACAAGGGATATAAAAAAGGGGTATGTCACGTGACCCTTTTAGGCATAAGTGAGTGTGTGTGGGTGTTGGTGGGTTTGTCAGAACACGTGAGGGGACAGTGGCGTGTGTAATAGAAGGCAGATTAAAACCTACAGCCCCATCTGGATTAAGAGAAGATCAGGAGATTCAAACCATGACCCTCCAGATCACCAAATACATACACGTATATACAGGCATAATAATCTAATCCACAGAGAGAGAGAAAAAGCGTGAGTTTCATGGGATTTCCTGCCAAAAATAAAAGTGAGGATTGGAGGGATAGATTAGGATGGGGAGAGAGAGAGGAAAAGCAAACCGCTCATGCTCCTGTGGTAAAAATCTATCTTTTATCCATCTGGTCCTTTTCTCTCCCCTGGTCTATAAATGAGCTGACTTAAATCCAGATCTATGGGGCTTTTTGTCTTCTTTTAAGTGTAAAAAGAGGACACTATAATCAGCAGAACCATTACACCACAAATGATTCACAACGTCCTTAAGAGTCCCCTGGCCAAATCTATGCGTGTTATTAAATTATTATATCTATCATACATCTATAAATATTTAAAAAGCTGACCCATTGAAGTGCCATCTCCTGTGCAGCAGATTTACACAAAAGCAGCAAAAAGCAAAAGCCACTTAGCAGTTTCCAACAGAGAATACTGGTGTTGCCAGGGTAATATGAATGCGGCATGCAGGAAAATCCTCAATTCTTTCTCATTTTCACCTAATCGCTACTCTAGTTTCTCTTGCGAAATTAGAATATATGTTAATAGCTTAAATATATATATTTTTTAACATAATTTCCATTTAATTTAGCTAATGCCTTTCCACATATTACTACACGTGTCATTAAGGAAAGCAAAACAAGAACTTCTTTAGGTAACATTTTCTTTTGAATAACAAAAAAGATTTAAAGAACAGTAATTATTAAAAGTATAAAAGCACAAAACAGAAAAATGTTCAGGTCTCAGACTTTAGAAAACTACAATAAAAATAATAATACATAAAGTACAGTTTTACATGGTCAGAGTTTGCAATACAGTGCCAGCTGCATCTGTGTTTTAATGTTGTTTTTTTTTTTATTTTTTTTTTATAGGACACAGGGTTAAAACTCCTAGTCTCACCTGTTTTGAGTGCAGATGGGCCTCCTGGGGTGACGCTGTACACCTGCAGGAACTCTCGAGGTCTACTGCCACCCACAATGTTGAAGCCAAACCCACGAGGCCCTTTCGACAGGCGAGTGTGTATGGAATAGCCCTTCAGTTCAGATGGTTGGTCTGTGAATGCAGGTACTAATTGACAGCAACACACAAACATAGAAATAAGTGTCTACACATGGTATGCTAAGTGCACAAAAATCTAACAATGCTTTCAAGCCTCATCACTAAATTGTTTTAGGATGGAGTTGACTGCTAAACAACAGTGCCATCTGCTGGGATGTGAGCTCTCTAGCTTATACTCTGAATAAATTGGTCAATCACATACTTGTATCTAGGGGAGTACTTTTTTAATTTTAAAGTACTTTCTCCTATTAAGCCTAGTAAGCCATTTAAACACCACAAACACTGTCTAGTTCCAAAACAGCTAACTATCATACTACATATACATACTAATATGTAAGGTACACAACAGTGCACTTTGAAAGGCTTTTTTTTCCCCCAAAATGCAAAGTGCTTGAGTTGGCTTTCCATCTCCTAGGTGTCAATTACCCAAAGTATTAGTTTTCTAATTTACTAGTAGCAATTTTGCATTTTGTTCTTGACTCATCAATTCAATAGACGGCTAAAGGTTTATTTTTATAACCACATTTACTTCCACCACTTAAATTAAACATGCAATTTGAAGAGGTCATGTAACAATGTAGCACACTACTTTCAGAAACCTGCATAATGCATATGGTTCCATATACTAATTTTTAAACAATAGCAGACAGCATAACATAGACACTACACACTATATACAACTACTTTTTCAAATTCCTAAAACTCCTCCAAGCTTAAATTAGATTTTATTTTTTTTTTTAATTTTATTTTAGTCTCAGAATTCTGATGCCCACTTGTATCTATTCACATACATGTGCACACATGGGCCTCTTACACACGTGTATCGTAACAGATGTAATGGCTTCTGAAAAGCGTTTGGCTCAGAAGGGATGGCAGACATGACCTTCTCAAATATAAGAGAGCATGCTTTGAGTGATAGATAACATTAAAGGAAAAAGAGAGATGAGAGGTGAAAGCCAGCAGGGAGGGACGAGGGGATTGTGGATAAGGTTTAAAAGGCAAGGAAAGCAAGCTATAAGATGAAGGCGTGAGAGAAAGACTAAATGGCTCCAGGAAGGTTTGTAATCAATCTTTGTATGAAGACTGCAGAGAGAGTGAGGGTGTGTTAGGGAGTAAAATGTGGAGAGGGGCCAAGCTCACACACACACGCACATATATGCACTCACACTCCGTCTTGCTGACAATCTCTTTGCCCTGAGTCCTTGGGTCCAGCCAGCTTGTGGTCTTTGAGTTATGGCTGAAAAACGAAAGAAATTAGAGACTTTTCTCCCCCACAAGGTTTCATCAGCAACATGAAATATACAACAGCAGTAGAGAGAGTAAAAACATTAAGCGCACCTAATTTTCACAGATCAAGGCAAAGAATATGCATTTTTTATGCACATCTTTAAGTTCAAATGTCACCTTTTTCTTTGCATTAAAAACACTTCCAACATGATAACTAAACTCCATCCACTGAATTCTAAATTTTTCATTGATGCACATCTTAAAGTTCAAATGTCACCTTTTTCTTTGCATAAAAATTGCATTAAAAAAACACCTTCAACATGATAACTAGAGTCCATCCTCTGAATTCAAAATTTTTCATTGATGCACATCTTAAAGTTCAAATGTCGCCTTCGCATGTCAAAAATCCAATGTGACATAGAAAAGACATCATGTCAACTTTGAGCATAATCTTTGATTACTGGAGGAAGCAAATGACCTTCTGTCTATTTTTGTCCACTCTGTCCCACTATACCATCTTATTTTTTCCTTTTTCCCCTGCTGACTCACTTGATGTAATAGGGTTCGCCCGTGTCACTGAACGCCAGCTCCCAGTTTTCAGGCAAAGCCCCTCCACGTGCTCCGTTCTCCATGGCAACCCCTCCATCCCGCCCACCGCCTGAGTCCCAAGTCTGATTAGGTGAGACAATGGTGGTGGGAGGGGCACTGCTGGCTCCGGCAGACCCCGCTGGGGAGCAGAGAGTAGAGTACAGTGAACATGACATGAGATGTGGCCGTCTTGTATAATCTTAGGCTACCTCAGGCCAGCGAGAGGTCACGCTGTTCATGTTACTCTCCTCTCTTGCCAGCTCCAATATGAGAAAAGCATAAATTCCCAACACAATTTGTATTTAAAAACATAAAAATTGCAAACATGTCCTAAAAAAATCTGTAGGTTTAAAGTAACTGCAAAACGGCGACTATGTGAAGTCAATTCCAAATACTGTATGATGATCTTACAGGGCTAGGAAAGAAATGTGTTTTGAGGTGCCTGCATTTAAAAACACTTGTTTAAAAAAAAAATAACAGCTGGGTACCTGATAGACCAGAGTCTTCCTCACTGTTGTCACCTTCCTCCACAGCCTTTTCAAGGTTGCTGAGCGATTTGCTGCGGGTACGAAAATTCCTCAAGAGGTTTCGATGTTCCTGGTACGTAATGGGGGGGCTGTCAGGACCAATGTGGACCGGCCGAGGTGTGCCATAATAGTTTCCTGTTAAGACAGAGATGTTTTATAGATGCCCCCCAATATAGCACCCCACAGTCCCAAAACTGTCCCAATCAGAAAACATTCAAATACAATGGGTTACATGCTGTAACTGAAACAGTTCTTGACAAGACCGTCCATTTTCAACCTAAAAGCTATGAGTCAGCCCAAAGTATTTCTGAGGCAGCCAAAGAACCTTTTCTTGAATTGTGGACCAGAACACAATAATCCAGCAGCTCGAATTTTTTTGATGATAGCCAAAATACAAAGCATACCATCTCCATTATTCTGATTAACTTTGCAAAGAAAATGGTGCCAAAAAAGCTTTACAATGTACAATTACAGACCAAAATTAGACACCACAAGTATTTTTTTTTTCTAATTTAATACTAAATTCTTTATTATATTATCAAATGATAACATGCACTCAAGCTGGCATGAACTCACAAGTCTGGCAAGAGCTCCACAAAATCTGATGATCCATGTTATCCTGCATGTTTTCAGCGAATGTTCCAAAAAGATCATCTAGTGCTTCAATGGAAAATAAATCTGAACTTTCGTACCAAGCCGTTCACATGATCAGTGAGATAAATTTGATTAGTGACCTAGAAATATTGACAAATTCACTTTTACGCCCTAACATTTCTCAATTTAAAATGTTCAAAATTCTAAAACTTGCCTGGTTTAAAATGTTTTTTTTTAATCGAAAAGCCATTTCTAATGTGGTATGTGACCCCACTGTATAGAAAGTAGAACTTGGTTTGTGTCACCAATTTAAATGATAAAATTATAGGTCTACATTTTATCAAAAGAGACGTTTTGTTCCGCTCCTGGCTACTGCTGCTGCCCTAGATCATGCTCTCTTTAAAACCCTTAATCACTGCTGTTATGAAACTAATAAACTGCCAGGATGTTCCAGAGCTCTTTTAGCAATCAGATCAATGGCAAAAATATTAGCTTAATCCACTTCTGAACATCTACCTCTAAATCTCTAAAATAAAAGCATTCAACATAAAAACTTCAAAACAGCAGATAATTTTTTTTACAATATAAGTGCACTAGGAGTGCAAACTCCTCAGCTAAGAGAGTTAACTCAGCAATTGTACAATAGCTAAATGTTTGGGATTTTTCAGAGATAAAACTGCAGCTTATTTACAACTGGAGAAAACATGAAAAGAGAGAGAGAAAGAGAGAGGGAATGGAGGTGGAGGGGTGATTGGAGACAGAGAAACTGAAATAGGGATTATAGAGTAAAGCCTCTTTTCTCCTGTACAGAGTGATAGAAAAGTAGGAGTGTGGTGTGGTTTCCTAGTAGAGAGATGACTAATGGGCTGTGGGGCATCATCACTCAGGTGTTAAAAACACTTTTGTGGTTAATTATAGGCATATTAAACTGATAATACCAAATCTCACATTTCTAGTGTTATTTCTGGGGGGTCAGCAAGGTTTGTTTTTGTTAAGGAAATTAATACTTTTATTAATTAATAGGATGCATTAAATTGATCAAAAGTTTCAGTAAAGACATTTTTTGTGTTATACAAGATACTTTATATTAATCAAATAATCCTGAAAAAATGCATCATGGTTTCTTTCAACAAAAAATATTAAGCAGCACAACTCTTTTAAACATTGATAAAAAAAAATGTTGATTGTGTACCAACACTGTAAAAAAATATTTTAAAGATTTGTAATCAGATTTTTTCTTTTATCAAATCTATCAAATCTTTTAACAAATCAACTTAACAATTCATTTAGTTCAGATAACTTATTATTTATAGTTTCTGATGATTAAATCAATCTCCTTCATTGTATTAACTCACTTTTTCCAGTTCAATCAACTTAAAAATTTAAGGCAACCAGGTTACTTAATTTAAGTTAAACCAACAATATTTTTACAGTGAAATCAGCATATTAGAATGATTTCTGAAGGATCATGTGACACTGAAGACTGCAGTAACGAGACCTGAAACATAAAATTACATTTTTAAATGTATTGAAATAGAAAACAATTTCTTCAAATTATAATAATATTTCACAATATTTCTGTTTTCTGTCATTTTCTAAATCAAATAAATGCAACCTTAGCGAGGAGCCTTGGTGAGGCTTTCAAAATCATCCAAAATCTTATAGCCCAAACTTTTGAACACAAGATAAGATTTTGTCCCAGTAAAAATTCCCCAAGTTTCTGTTTCTATTTCAAATTTCTATTGGTGATATTGTCAGTTATTTAGACCATGACGTTTACATCAATCATCAGTCCTTGAGTTCCCCAAAGGCACGTTTAAAAACCTCAAAACCAACCCTTGGGAACTGACTCGACCAAGTTGGACATAAATAAACAATATGTTTTTTTTCTTTCCAAAGACAAAAGAAAGTAAAGTGGCACAGCAGTATCAAAACTACGAGTCAGCATATCCATAAATCCAAGAGCTGCAACTTTGAAGGATGTCATAGTGTGAATCTGCAGCTGTGTATGAGACCCTTAACAAAGACATCAGCAGGCTCAGACATCAGTCTACATTACACGCTTGTTCTCTCTCCATTAGGGCTCTTTTTCAGCTCTTTCTGCTGATAACGTCGGAGGACAGAACCGAGCCAGCACGGCACTTTTGTCCGCAGTCTAGAGGGTGCTTCTCTTAATTCTGATTGGCTTGAGCATTCTGAGCTTTGGCGTGAAGCCCTGACCCTCACCATGTGTTCACGAGAACACACAAACTCAAATGCACGCACACAAACTACTCAGTTGAACAGTAAATAACTCCTTCCACATCAAATTCAAGGCCGGTCTGTCCCATACGTTTGATGAACAGATGCATTTTTCACACTGATTTTTTGTGACATTTTCAATGTATGGAATAGAATGGTTTTAAACAAGGCAGATTGTGTAAAACATTCATACTGGTAGCTGAAAAAAATGATCAAATCAGTATAAACAAATGTGAATAACTTAGTTAAAGATAGTTTCTGCAGGAGCAGTTTGTTTGTGTAGGTTTGCTCATAAGAAATTTTGAAGAACGATTGGAACCAAACGCCAAAGTTCCAATCGTTCTTCAAAATATCTTCCTTTGTGTTCATCAGAAGAAAGAAACTCTTGAGGGCGAGTTAATGACAAAATGACAAAATGTTAGTGAGTTTCATTTTTGGGTGGAGTATCCCTTTAAAGATCCAGCAGTATATTTTTTACCCAGGTACTTTTTATCCCTGTTTGCACTAAACCCATCTGGTGGGTTTGCTGCCAAAAAGCTTTTATTTTTTGTTTCATGTGACCATAGAAGCCGGTTTATTTTGGATGAGAGCAGAGGATTTTTAGTTTTATTTTTTTAGGTTTTCTGACCCTAATGCCAAGTTCAGACTGCACGATTTTCAAAGTAGTCGGGTCGCTGTTCTTTTCACACTGCATGACTATCTTGGCCAGCATTCAGTCGCTGCTGTATTCACACTGGACGATTGATCGGCGACAGAAGGTTTCACACTGCATGACTTTACAATAGGAAAAATCGCCGACAGACTCCGTCTAGCACGCAAACTACATTTCACAACAAACACGCGTGAGATATGACAAGTAAACAACGCGCGACACCACACGTGGAAGACCGGAGTTCTCACGTGAGACTTTTTTTTCGACCCAGTTGTGGTATACAGCTCAGGTGAAACATCTAACAGACACGAGTGCTCCTGCAAAATTTCTACTAATTTTTGTTCCATTTATTGTGTCCAAATAGAGCGAGAAGAAGCTTTTTTTCTGAAACAATGCCATATCATGTTGATATATAGCCTATACGTGATCCATAACTCCTCCCCGAACTCCCTGCTGCTCTGTATCTTGCTCTCTCACTGGCTGCCGGTGATCGCCGATGTATTTTTAGTCAAAACACTTTTCACACAGCAGGATTTTGAATCGCCGACAGGTCCAGATATCAAGCATGCCAAATATCTCACGGGCGTCGGCGACTCGTCGGTGATTCTCTCAGTTCGCGTCTTTGGTCATTCACACTGCGTGATTGTCACTCGCGTGAACGAGCGCCGATTTGCCTGTGATTTCGGGCATTTGTCGGCGATTTCTCAAAACCTGTCGGCGAGCCAAAATCGCGGCTAAAATCATGCAGTCTGAACTCGGCATAAGACTGTAATTCTCCAGCTGTGATCCAGAAGGATCTTTGGCCACTTAAATTATCCTAATCACTGTGCATTAAGACAATATTGACACAAGTCCTCTTCCAGGCAGATTTGTAATATTTTTAGTTGATCGCAACTTCATATTTATTGCCCTGTTGTTGAAAATGGGAATTTTGAATGCTGTGAATGCTGTTTTCTTATAGTCACTTTCTAATTTGGGAAGCTCAACTTTTGCTGCGCATCAGAACTATATTCTTTAGTTTTACTTTTGATGGATTAAGGGAATTTGGCCTTTATATTCATTTTACTCCTGTGATGCTTACTTATTTTTACACCCATCTTTGATCATATTTACCAGGGGTGACCATGTTAATAATTCTGACCATGTCTGTATTCATTAAACAAATACCCATGGCACCTTATCATTTATATTATGAGTTTAATTTCCATGTCTAAAAAAACAATTTTTTTAAATTAAGTTGGCATATATCCAGGTTTTTCAAGACAGTGGGAATTTATATATATATATATATATATATATATATATATATATATATATATATATATATATATATATATATATATATATATATATATATATATATGCATTATATATCACTTCACTATATATAAAGAGTAGGTGAAATGACATGCATGCAATGTAATAGTTACGTTGTCAATTTGTAAGTCATAATGAAATGACCAAAAAGTACCAATAAATGATGTAACTGGTACAGTACGTTGGATTTGCATGCAGGTGTGATGTTCATTCTATTCATGAGGATCAGTGTTCATATGTTTTATTGTGTATTTACCATAGTAACTGTAGTTTCCATAACCCCACAAAACCACTTTGTTTTCACTTTTATTATTTTGTAATTTTTTAAAAGACAGTGGCTCATCCCAGTTTACTAACTGTTTTGTATTAATTTTTTTGGACTTCAATTTAGTAGCCTTATTTTATAATAGCCTATGTTTATTCATCAGTGTTAGTGATATTTTTGGAATTTATGTGCATGTTAAGTGGAACAGTACTCTGAGTGCGTGTGTGTGCGTGTGTGTGTCTGTCTATTTTTGTCTGTATCTGTCTCCTCTCCACCAAAAAGCTGGTGTGTCGTGGGTGTTCTGGCGCAATATGGCTGACGTCGCATCATCCAGGAGGAGGATGCTGCACATTGGTGGTTCGTCGAGGAGATTCCCTCTTCCATTTGTAAAGCACTTTGAGTACCCAGAAAAGCGCTAAATAAATCTAACAAATTATTATTACTATAAATTTTCAATTTTATGTAAAATGCGATATCCGCCGTGTTATTCTGTGTTATTCTTTCCAAACCAGACAAATCCCAGTCTCCCTTCTCTACAGAATGCGATACATCCGCTCAACCAATCACAGTGCACCATTCCACGCATTGTAAATAGTAACGGTGGTGCTTTGAATACACTGGCATCCTGGTTTTCCTTATCTACTTTGTGATCAACAAACAAACAAAAAAAATGTATAATTTTGACAGCATTGAACCACTGGTTTAGATGCATAAAGATAACTGATTCTGACCTTTGAACTTCCCACTTTCCAGCAGGGCTCCAGACTCTTCCAGGGAGAAAAATTCCTCAATGGAGACAAAGTTATAATCCACCCCTGAGATCTCTCCATCCCGCGGTTGCCTGGTCGTACCTGGGTCAGGGCAGATAGAGCAAGCATATGACTGTAATCGTCAAAAAATACAATGTTTGTTCTTTTTGCTTAACTTATCAAAAATACATAGAAATTTGTTACAAATAGACAACAACCCATTTAAAAAAGAGAATGTAAAAATAGGGAGGCTATAGTGGTACAGACACATGGGGAATTTTAAAAGATCGCTCATTATTTTTTCATAAACTTGCATCTTCCCTTTGCTAAAAAAAAATCTAATGCATTTTTTGAAGAAAAAAAAAAAACATCCTGATGACATCACCAGGAAGCCAGTCTCTTTGATGCATTTGATGTTTGGATCCACAGACCTCAGAGAAAACAGACACACAGCTGTCACACTGAACTTGTAGAAAGTTGATTGGCCTTGATATGGAAAAGGGTTGGAGTTTAATGTATGATGTGAGTGTCAAATGTGGGTAAAGGCAGTTATGTTACAGCGTTTACATACTAAATGTATATCAAACAAACTGTGCGTGTGTCTGTGTCTATTTGCATATGACTTCGGTGGTGTGAGGCGACAACTGATTATGATTTCAAACACTTCAGACATGCTCTATAATCCCACGGTGATGAGATTATACAACTTTCTCTCAGCTTAATTCCATCTCACACGAAAGTTGGGACAACTGGATTTTCCTGAGGTAGATAAGCAGTGCATCACAATTTAGGCTAACCTGATCACCGCAATTCAGAAGAGATACGGTAGGAAACCTGCATGCTTTGATCAATCGAACTTGCCAACATAACAAATGGCTCTGAGGCAAAAGTCCTCAGGAAGAGAAAAGGTACAAGGTTTATGAGGTAGTGCACCTATCGCAAGGATACAACACACACAGTTATTCAACATCAAGCAGGATTGTAATGACTTAAAAGCCTTCAGCCACCATATACAATAAATCAGCCATTAATAACAAAACACTGCATTGTCCCAAGGTATTATACACCCCGTATATGACATCACAGTGCCTGTATTGCATTAATCCTGATGACAGCCAATGCAAAAAGCATGAGTGTTTTGAAAACAATGAAACAATGACGGTTTTTACGCAACACATTTGAGCCCATTACATTCACTCTGAAATGAATCTCTAATGGATGTGTAGGATGAGACATTAAGGATTTAGACACCGAGGACTTTTCACTTCCGTAATAATGTGACAGATTTAAACTGGAGATTTAACAAGAGCAAAACATTTTTATTCATCAAAAAACTGATTGGATTGTGAAAAGCAAGAGTAAAATATCAGAACGGAGCCAGGTGGTCCCGGTTGAAATATGGGGATTTTGTGATGTCAGTTGGAAAGAACAGTTGAGCAAGTTATCACATCTTGACAAAAGATTACTTTTTTTCTTTGGAAACAACATATACTGGTGAATTATGCACAGTATGAGCAGGAATGATTGTATTAGAAAAGTTCTGTATATGTAAACCATTTAACATGACGTTTTGCACCTGGCTAAATATAGCCGGATGCTTTTGTACTGACACACCTGTGCTATTTTATCTTAAAAGAACAGAAAAGAGGAGCATCTTACAGTACACAGTCTTCTAATTGCCTGCAATCAATTCAGAGATGTGACGTTTTGAATAACCGGGAGCGTTATTTGGGAAAGCCTTTCAGTTTGAGTAGACAGGCTATGCAACTGAACCGATAGATTAAGCGTTATGTGAATGGGTGCGCGAAAATGCGCAAGCATGTGTGAATGGGTCTGTGTTTGGGTGCTTACGCGCTTATGCATATGTGCCAGCACAGGAGTGCTGAAAGGCACAGCAGGGTACCTCAGGCTGAAGACAAAGACAAATGTGCAGCTTTGGGATCAAGAGCAGGAAATAGGCAAAGTTCGAATCATGCAGGACGGATTAAATGCATCAGCTGTGATGGTGAACGGGAGCTATACATTAATAAATGCATGAAATGATTGCTGAAAATAGTTGCCGCTTTGTTGCAAGGCAAAATATGGAACAGTGCCATTCACAATGAGCGCACTGCTGTGACATTTGATGACAGTTGCCAAGGCAACGGTTAAAGTGCATTGCATTGCCTCAAAGTGACTGAACCTTTGACTCTGTATGAGGTTTGACATGATTGTAAACTGGATTTGTTTACAGCCTCTGAGAGCATTAAAGCATGAGATTGCATGCATGCTTTTTCTGGCTGATGTATTTCAAGATCTCATTTCTTATATGCGTGAACTTCAGGCCAAGGAACCCTTGGTTGATAGAGAGAAGAAGCAGGGAGCCATTTTACATATTGTATACATAATCTTGTGTAGCCAGGCTTGTGACTAAAAAGCATGAGGTTTAAACTGTAAAATTAACTTAAATACAGTAATTGGCTGGGATACTACTTTTCGCCCACAAACATGGCCAAATCCAGTGATTATTTCATCCTCAAAAGCAATTGTTGTGCCAATATGGTATCTTGTAAACATGACTTTGTCTTCAAATGGACTGATGAAAAAAAAGAGAAAAAAGACCTTTGTTCATCTTCAAATGAAGACATTTTTGATGAAATCCAAGAGGTTTCTGAACCACCCATAGGCAGCAAAGTCATTACAACTTTTAATGCCCAGAAAGGTAGTAAAGACATCATTAAAATAGTCGATGTGACAACAGTGGTTCAACTGTAATGTTATGAAGCGACAAGAATACTTTTTATAGGCAAAAAAAACAACAACAAATATGGACATTATTCAACAAACAGTGCAGCGCTTCCGGGTTCTACGTCAGAACGCAGGCTCACTATTGGCCGATGCTGGTCATGTGAGCACCATGTCACGTGTGTGATGCTGACACAGAAGCTAGCTACTTGGATTATTTTTGGGTTTTTTTGCACACAAAAAGTATTCTCGTCGCTTCATAACATTAAGGTTGAAACACTGTAGTCACATGGACTATTTTATCAATGTCTTTACTACCTTTCTGGGCCTGAACGAGGTTTGGAACGGCAAGAGGGTGAGTAATTAATGACAGAAATTTCATTTTTGGGTGATCTAATGCCGGGGACACACTTGAAACATTCTAAGACTGAACTGAACACACTTACAGACCGTTTCCAATGACTGCAGCAGATTTTAAACACCAACTGAACGCAACTGTCTCTGACTTGGCATGAGCATGACGTTTGGGCATGATCAGTCGTGAGTATCAAATTACATTCATTGGTGTGTCCCCAGCTTAAACCTTTAAAGAGCCCAGGATTACTGCATGATGTAGGTGTTTGGTTCACTCACAGGGCACGGCGCGCAGGTAGAGGTTCTCTCGTATGACCTGTTGGAGTTGGCTGTCCATTGATCCAGGTGTAAAACACTTGCTCAGGTAAAGTCTGAGATCCTTACAGAGAGTCGAGCCTGCAGATTACAAACAAAACACATGAACGAGAATGCAATGGAGAGATTTGAAACCACTTTAAATAACAGCACTGTTGCCAAATTCACAAATAGAACACTGCTGTCACCATGGAAATATGAGAAAAAAGGTGAACTGGCAAAGTGAAACCGCCAAAGATGCAGTTCTGAAAATACACCATAAGATCGATAAGGGTTAAACGGTCTCTCCCCCTGAATTCAATCCTAATACTGCACACCTCAGGTTACTACAGTAACACCTTAGACCTCACAGACACATTCAAGCATGCTGCGACTGCACTGCAACTGCAGAAGTCTCTAAGGTCAGTGTGCTGTTGTCACAAACAAGCACTGCGGAGCACCTAACGAGGACCGCTCGGCTTCTCCGTATTGATTTTTGCACTTAATATAATCCGGTGGTCCTTTCCGCACACAATCTCAACACATGGACTCCTCAAGGACTCATGGGAAAGGTAGGATGAGTCATTTCCCGCTGATCTATTCATTTTTTAAAGTGCGTTATGACCTTAGATGACAGCCAGCTTCCTTTCACACAAGATATTGATGGTCTTTATGCATTGTGGACTGGGATTGCCCGCCCCGTTACTCGCCAGTGCCGGGCTCCACCCGGCCCACGCTGACAGCGATCAATTGGGCCAACCAGGGCAGAGAGTTCCATAGAGGTTAAGTAATAGAGAGAGGGATATCACATCCACTTAATGTCTGACACTGAAATGTGGGAAGGTGGAGACCTGTCATAGCTATTGGCAAATCAGGATCCTTTTTACATACTGTTTTGAGAAAAAAATACTGTGTGGACTAATCAAAGTTCTGTTTTATCCAAGCACAACAGCGGCAAGCGATACTACACTTTGACAGTAATTTGGTTTTCTCATTCTTTTTGTATATATTAAACATCATACATGGAGAAGGAGAGATTGGTTTTGGAAGTTCAAAAACATTTGATAAAACCTAAAGTTCCTTAAGGAAAGATTAAAAAAAACAGATGTTATGTAAATATACTATGTGTCATTCATTTTTCAAATAAACCGAAGCTTTTCGACCTTCATTACTCAAGTCTTCAGTGTCACATGAACCTTCAGAATTCATTCTAATATGCTGATTTGGTGCTCAAGACATATTTCTTTTTATTGTCGATGTTGAAAACAGTTGTGCTGCACAATATTTTTGTGGAAACCATGATACATTTTTCAGGATTCTTTGATGAACAGAATGATCAAAAGAACACAGTTTATTTGAAGTTGAAATCTTAGTCAAATATTAATGTTTTGTAACAATATCAATGTCAAAATATTCTTACTGACCCCAGCATTTTGAAAGCTAATATATAATTAATTCAATAGTTTAAAAAAAATGAATTTTCTACTTTGATTATTTCCAAGCCTGGATGCCAGCCAAATTGATGCCACCCACAACATTTGAGATTCTGACTAGAATCTGAGTATGACGACGTCAGTTATTTCCATACTGTAACTATTCTACTTCCAAATATTCTACAGTAAACCAAGCAGCAAAGTTGCTGTACTCAAACATTCAATACCTAAAAAACTATAATCTCTGAGTGATAGTTTTGTTGTGGGATTTAATTAATAAAAAAGCTTTTAGAACTCTTGTTTGTTATACAAATGATGCTGTATCTCACAAAAGGAGGAATAATTTGACATTCTTGTTAGTTCAAGACATCGTCTCCACAAATCTGAGAGAGTGAAAATGCCTACATTAATTTATGGTGTCAAAACCAATTTTATAAATTAATAATATGAATATAGTAAATAAAATCCCTATGGAGTTTCTGGAACTAATGTATTCAGAGAGGCTAGATTAGGATAATGCAATCTTCCGGCAGAATGACACTAACGTGACATGTCAACACTGTGATCTACTTGGGGCTGTATAATGTCAGTAGGTATAAAGCTCTTAAACATCCAAGTATTTTATTTAATTTAAAAGTGCAACAAAATGCAGATAAAACCTATAAAATAAAGGGGTTTGTTGTACTAGCAGGCAGCCTTGTGAGTAAAAATTTGGATTAAAAATTAAAGGTCATCAAGTTTAACCCCAGGCCTATGAACTAGAAACTTAAAATATCTAATAGGAACATTTCACGTAAAAATGAACATTCTGTCAATCATATTTATAAAATTGTTATGAGACTCATTTTGGAGTTTGACAGCCGCAGTCAGTCCCCTTTCATTTGTATTATATTAAAGAGAAAAAAGGCCAGGATATCCTTCAAAATATAGCCTTTTCCACAAAAAGAAAAGATATGAGGGTGAATAAAAGATGAAATGTCACTTTAAACGACAAAAATCTAAATCTTCTGTCAGTTGTGTATTGTTAAAAAAATATTCAGGAAGTCTTTCCTTTGCATTGTCCTACTCTTATCTAATGCAAAGAAACAGTTGGATCAGTGCAGAAGCTTGTTACTCTCCAACTCATGGTGTCACCCAACAGTCAATTTGCTCTTATCGATAAAAAAAGTACCTGGTAAGACGGTTTTGATCCGAATGGGATGTGGACATGAGTTCAGAACCCCTCTTACATCTCCCAAGGTCAATCCCAGGACAGGTGTACCTCCAATCTCTAAGATGACGTCACCAACAGTGGCTCCACCCCCAGGTGCTGCTGTAACAAATGGGAACTCTCCATAATCTGCACCACCTCCAATGGCCACACCAAGCTCTCCCGAGGCCCCGCCCAGTGGGACGAAGCTCTCCTGCACTTTTGAGCGCCAGTGCAGCTTCTTAACAGTGGCCTTAGACATGTTGACAGCGCTGGAAGAAACGAAAAAGGAAAGACATTGTTCAAACATGTTTATTTGTTGTTTGCAAACATTAAAAAGGAGATTTGCTTACTAAAAAAATGCCTAGGCTGTTGGTCACAATGGTCCATTGCCTTGTCTTAGGCACTTTTCATCTAGTCAAACTGTGAATTTAGCTGACTACCCCAGCTAAACCAACAATAGACTAGCTTGACCAGGTTAGAAGACCACCAGTAGGGTTTTTTTCAGGAGGGTTGACTATGAATCAGCATCTTTGCACAATCAGTATAGTTTTATTTAATGCCATGTCAGCATCTGTGGCTATGTTCATAGCAAAAACCGAATAACAAAAATACAAGTTACATATAAAAATCAAAACCTACAGCTGGGCCATCGCCTTTAAGCAAAAATGTACTGGTATGTGTCAATCTTGTATTACCTATATCTAGTGAACACCACTTGATCAAATCTTGTTTTAAGGGAGATTAAAAGTCTGTTTGAGATTTCAGGGTGGATTTTATGTAATTTGTTTGTACACATTTGTTTGTACTCTTCTTGCCACCTATTTAATATATAAAGGTTGACAGTAGGTCTAATGTCTGAGGGGGGAATTTGACATTTTCCATGTCCAGATTAATAGCCTCCTTTGCATATCTTTGCACAGAAACTGATTAAAAAATATTCAGGTTAACCAAGCTATTATGGTTTTCAAAATAGGTTAATTGAATATGGATAAATTCAGATCATTTTGAAATGACATTTTGAAACCTCAAACACCTTCACTGTGCCTCTCATATCATGTACAGTATGATACTCCTTCTTTATGTGTACAGATGTGGCGTAATGACGCAAAGACATGCTCGAATCTCCCGCGGAAATCCACCAGTACCACTGGAATTAAAAACATTATTACAAGCTTACCGTTTTGAATCGAGCTGCAAACACTGGCTGGCTATGTACAGTATTTCCTTGTATTTTATGTATTTTGGATCATTTTTAACCCAAAAAAAGCTACGGACTGCAGCTTTAAGAAACAAAAAGTTTTAATTATGTATTTAAAGTACTGTTTACTACCATACAAAAGTATACGGTCAGTAAGATTTGACAAAATTGAAAATTCAGCTTTGTCATCACATTTTAAAATATATTGAAATTTTAAATCGTAATAATATTTAATAATATTATTATGTTTACTGTATTTGTGATCAAATAAATGCAGACCTGGTGAGCATCAGAGACTTTCGAAAATCCTTGCCAACCCCAAACTTTTGAATAGTACTGCACTGTATATGAAGTGAACAAGATACGACTTTTTTTAATACAAAGTAACTTTTTTAATGTATATTTATTTAGTGGACTAAAGCTGAGGACATAGTCCACAATATACATCCCATAACTCTTCAACGGCACATTTACGCGAGTCCCAGTGGTGTTCCACAAGCAATACACATGATACGAGTCTCCAAATTGAAACAAAACAAGCAAACAGATGGTCAAAACGCGGTGGGGGTGATATCCACAAACACAATTTACACAGGCTCATTAAAAATGCATAGATCTATTTCAGGTGTCACTGATTCTTCAACCAAAAACGTACACGTTTTCATCAGCAAAATTGTCTGGGGCTTTCCACTAAACATTAAATTAGAAAAAAAAAAAATCTGTATCTCAAAGGATCTGCCAAATTACGCATCAGGTTGGCTGCAGAAGGCCCTCTCTCTCTCTCTCTCTCTCTCTCTCACTCAGCATGTGTGTCCCTGTTGCTTAGCCATATAGCGACTCATATAGTCTCTATAGATATGAATCAGCAGCTAAAGATACAAACATACAAACAAAAATTAAAAAGGTAAATAATTTGCACACGCTTCAACTTCCTGATTACAACCCTGCAGTGCAAAGACCACACACTAGTTAATGCATCATCTGATATACATCAGCAAGGGTGGGGAGGGTGGCCTGAGTGTTTAAATGAACAATACTAACAGAGTTACATAGTTACAGCTACACCATTGCAGTAAACTCAGGGAGGGGAGGAGAGGAGACCGTGCATTCCGGCGCTGCGGGTCTTTTCCATTACCTCACAGAGAGAGAGAAAGTTAGATCTCCAGGTCTCACGGACTCTGCCTGGGAGCCGTGGAGAAATAGCGGCGCGAGTCACCTTAAAAACTGAAAGCAAACAGCGGCGTGAGCACTTCAAACGCTCGGTATCAAAGTCCATCCAACCTGCCGCAGTGTGTTTGCACCTCACTTGAGCGCACACACACACACACAGAGCACAGTACAGTGTGAATTTGTTATGAGCATGTACGGCTCGCCGGAAAACATTTCATGCAGGTAAAATAAGACTCAGCACTTAGGATACAAGATTAATATATAACTTAGCTTTAAATATGCATCTGGATCTTGTCTAGCACTTTGTTCGCTGCTGTTGTGGCATCCCTCTGGGATGATGTTTCATGTGTCACAGACATACACACAGTCTGAGGCAAGTTTCTTCAAGTATATCACTGCCATATGACATCTGTGTACTAAAGCGAGATCTAAAGCCTGCTCCTTTTCTGATTAAATCCCGCTTGCATCTTCCGCATTACACATGCAGAGTCTTCATGAGCTGCTGAGATGTTGAGAATAATTGATTAAGTACTTTGGAAAGGTGCCCAAAACTGCCCCCCAATCTTTCTTAAGAATAAAGAACGAATAACACCAAACAAAAGAATTGGTTCAAGAGCATTTAAGGTTCACGTTCCTAATGCAATGGTTGCACTTCAAACTCATTCAAATGGCCAATGCATTTGTATATTTCAACAACATTCGCACAAACCAGGAAATACAACAAGTAAAATAGTCATGCATTCATTTAGTAGATGCTTTTATCCAACTACCGGTCAAATGTGTGAAATCATTAAGATTTTTTATGTTTATGAAAGAAGTATTTTATGAAGTCATGCAGATTTGATGCTTATTATCAATGTTGTTAAACCGTGATACATTTTTTTCAGGATTCTTTGATGAATAGAAAGTTGAATTGAATGCATAGTTGCTGAATAAAAGCATTAATATACTTTTTTAAAAATCTTACTTACCCCAAACATTTTAATGATATCATTGTTTTCACTAAAATTACAACATTGAAAACAATAATGATTCTTGAGCACCAAATCAGCATTTTAGAAGGATTTCCGAAGGATCAAGTGACACTAAAGACTGCAATAATTACATTAAATACATTAAAATAGAAAACATTTTAAATTGAAGTAATATTTCACAATATTTATTATCACATCACTGCAGCCTTAGTGACTGGTGAGCATAATACAGTTTTTTTCAAAAATATTTTTAAAAAATTCTTATTATTATTATCCCTAACTTTTGACAGGTAGGTCAGGTGTAAATGACCAACAATATTTGCAGAGCACGGTGTCAATTTTAAGTCTAAGCTGGATTACTATTTAAGCTACAGTAGAGCAAAAGAGGAATTTAGAAAACATTTTACTTGCAGTTTTCAAAATGGGACAAAGTTTAAATCTCAAACCCTGCCTGAACACTCTTCTGAGGGAGTCTGTGCCACTAAAGATGAAGTGCAGAGAGAGGATAAATCCTGCTGGATCTTCAGGTGAGTCAATGAACAGCTTTAATTGAAAACTAAAGGTCCAGATGTCACTGGGCCAAGAAGAGAGATGCAGATCAAAGTTTTGTGGATGACATTCTAAGAAGAGACATTTAAGAGCTGAGGTCCGACTTCGAAGACGGCTGCTGTTTGAGATTTGTCGACATTTAACACTGCAACTCTTAACATTAAGTACTGTTCAGGCTGTGGAACTAGATCATAGATCAGAAGCATGTAATTCGATTTCTACCCCTGTGTTTTGTCTCTCAAGTTAATGATTACACTGAACATTAACTTAAGAAAAGCATAAGACTACACATCATCACCCTTTCCTCCTGAATAAAAAACAGCTTAAACGTGTTTGTTGGTCTTATTTGGTCTCCCAGCCTGGACTGTTGGCTGGTTTAGAAGGGTTTTTATCTTGTCAGGCGACTGTAAACCAGCTTAAGACAGGTTTAAGCAGGATTTCTTTTGAAAGATCGACTTGACAAAGACAGAAAATGTCAACGGAAGTTCCATTAGAAACATGTACACCCAATCAAAACTCAAAATCACCTCAAATCGGATCCCAATAAAATGTAATCGCTTGCAGACATGTTTAAAATCTCTCTGCGGCATCACACTGCGGATCGCTATTATAAAGAGCCTCGGGTACATCAGTCTGCCGTTATGTGCTGAACCATTAAAGTGTTCAGGACGATGTAGAGCCAAGGGGTTTGGGTTTTCTCCACATCAGCAGTCAGGGTACCTCCTCAATAAAAACAAACAATCTGGAACTCAGAAGAAACCTCTTCAGTCAAAAGAGGTCACACTCGATGTTATTTCAACATGATTCAAGTCATCCCATATTAGTTTAGGACTACAAATCCTAAGATCAAACGGAACAATTACAGTACTTGTCACTTTCCTAACCAAGTTAAGGCATTGAAAGTGTCTTTTCACTGCAAATTGGCATCTTACGTGCAAGTCCACTATGTATTCTGGAGATGAAACTTCACGGCCCCTGCACACATGCTCATACATATGAATGCCCACAATGCACACCTGCACAGGCTAATTTGCATAACGACACTATTGGCTGTTGATTTAAGTCCATAACCTTCATACTAGCAGCCTTACGAGAGAAACAAAACGTAATGGGGAGAGCAGAGTACAGGTGAGGAGAGGTATGAAACTGTCTTGCCAGGGGGAAAGATAGAGTGAGATTCAGAGTGACAGAGGCAGGCAGTTCTGCAGTAGTAGTAGCTTGCCCAAGTGGTTAGAAATGAGCTTAATGTGTGTGTGCTTATGTGAATGCACTGTTTATTAGTGCTTAAGCAACCCTTTCTCTTATATTTTCATATTATTTAATTTATATTAGTTTTAGTTATTTTTTGTAGACAGGGTTTCCCCATACTACCTTGCCGCAGCGCGATTTATTCACGCTGCTAGGTCTGGATACCATAGACCAAATTTTGAAATTTTAGATACACGCCATCATATACGACTCTTTTGCCAAAGTGTAGACATCCAACGCACATGGCACCTTTTAGCGTCAAATGAGATGCTTCGGTTATGGTAGGTTTAGGTATGGGTAGGGTTAGGGTTAGACCACTAGGAGGCGCCTTCTGTCTCATATATATCTGCGTTTCATTTGATGCTAAAGGATGCCATGTCCGTTGGATGTATACTCTTCGGCAAAAGCATTGTATATGACGCCTTGGAATGAGAACGGGCTCCTCTGACCCATCGTCTTCTTCCTCATCTAATTTCTGTCGCTCAACACATACGTCATATGGTATAACTGAAATGATTGGCTATGGGCTACGTACAGGCACGTTTGATAGACTAGCACCCAATAAACGGTTTTGGGCATTTGTTTTGTATTAGTAGGCTATGTTTTTTGATGTGTCCATATAGTTTTTTATTTATTTATTTCAGCTTTAGTTGTATAGCTTTATTATATATATATCAAACGTTTAGTACAAAATAAATTAAATGATAAATGTTGCCTTGGCAGCAAGCTGACAGAAAATAAAAAAGTACTAAAAACAAACTTATTTCATTTGGTGTTTATTATATGTCAAGAAAATAAAAATGTAATAACCCTACATGGGGACATTAAAGATGTCCCTTGTGTAATTTTAAGTGCCATGTGCAATACCCAACACATTATTTATTTTTATTAAAGACAAATTCCTCATAAGCATATTTGTCAATAATTCTCATTCTGTTCTGTGTAACATTGGCTTGTTTTCTGACTGACACATGTCTGTCAAATTCCTTCACAGATACTCAGTGGGCAGATTTCTCCTCATAACATGCTTGAGATCTCACAACCCAAATAAAACAGTGATAGTCATATGAGTGTAGTCATAAACGCTGTGGAGGGTTATGCTGCCGTGCAAAGGCAAAAGACCTTAACTTCAATTTTGGTCAAAATGAGTTATTGTCATATTTGGAACAATAGACATCAGTTTTATCATGTGGATAAATATCTTGTGTCAATTTTGTTCTTTTCTGCTAAAAATAAGATAATGTTTTTGCCGTAACTTCAAAAAGCAGAGGGAAAGCAAAGGCAGAAGACCTTAATATCAGTTACTGTCTTTTGGCTTTGTACCGCTGCACTCTAGAACGCCAATATTACGATACGGTTGAAGTTAAGGCACTCTGCCTTTGTTTTACCCACCATCAACGCGTTCCAGCGCTGAAGTTACGGCGTTATGCCTATATATAATTGAAGCGCTTTTGCCACATGCATTAAATAAAGTCAAAATAAAATGATACCGCTGTTGCAGTGGTACTATTAACTAGTACTAGTAGTAGGTCTACAAGCTTTCTAATACAGGGTGACAATCTGACAGTCCACTCACTGACAGAAAACAACGCTAAAACACGCCTCACGAGTCACGACACACCTCCCCTGGCGAGGAGAAAAGAAAAGAAAACATTCCCACATACAAACCAACCCAGCAAATATAAAAGATCGCAGCTTACCTTAAAAAAAAAAACATGGTCAAAATCCATGGAAAACAACATCCATTGAGAAGACAAATCCATTGTTTAAATCCATCATGTGCCGGTTGGCTCGCCTAATCTATCAAAGTGCAAAGTTGTCCGGAGCTTTACATTTAATTTTAAGTGTCGCTGTGGGTAGCTAGTAGGGTAACCAGAAGTCCCGTTTACACCAACCACTATGAAATTGTCCCAGCTAAACAGTAAAGCTAAAGCTAAAAGTCACAAAGTAGCTAGCACTGTCACTCACTGCTGTTGTCGGAAAAAGAACAGACGTGAATTAAAGGTTGCGTTTACTTAAAACTGGTAAAACTCGTGGTGCATTCATAGTTGTTGTAAAATATCTCTTCTGTTTTTGTTGTTTAACTTATATTCATAGCTTTAAAATGTGAGAATTATTTCATATAAATTATTTTAAATGAATGATATTTTATAACTCAAACTAACATTTAATGTACAAATTGCACCAGTATTACATTTGACTAAAAATAAGACTGTCTTATTTATGTTTAATATGTCCTATGTACTTAATAATTTCCATTCTGTCCAGAAAAATTTTATTAAAACTAAAGTTAAAATTAAAGTTTTAAAATGATCCAATACAGATAATAGGCCTAGCCTTCTCATTTTTTTAATATTCTATTGATGTAAAATTAATCATTACTTGACAGAACTTACTAAATGTTATTTTCATGCTTTCATTGTTATAACAGAAATGTTTGTATACAGTGATAAAAGTCAAAATGGTCAATAAATTATAAGTTAAGGTATTTTGCCTTTGTATGACCCATTATTGTTTTGCAGATAATGCAAAGGCAGAATACATTAACTTCCGAATAAAGGTCAAGGGTCAAGTTCGAGCTCAAAATTTTTTTATGTAGATAAATATATTCATTATGACAACTACTTGGCAAATTTTCAGTGTCCTACCTATCATACAATTGGCTGGACAACAAAAAAACTTTAAACTCATTTTTCTCAGTTTCACACTCTGGCGAGTTAAGGTCTTTTGCCTTTGTAGGGCAGTATGATGGTGCCGAGAGGGGCTGCATGCAGCTAGCCAATGACTGCAATGGTCATTATTTACCAGCAGAGTGGGGTATGTATCCCTCATCTCATCTCACATCACTGCAAACCCACGGCAACTGGTCTGACACATTTTCTCATCACCTGCTACACACTCTACACTCTCTGTGTACAGAAAAACACCTAAATCCACATAAACCTGAAAGGACTCCGTTGTCTCCAAACAGGAGTGCGCGAGGCCGCTCTTTTACTACGTGGACCAACAGTTCACTCACTCACGCGCTCGCGATGATGTACTGCTATTGTTGTCTCCTATTGAGGAGCTTTCAAGCGAGCATCTTTTACTATAGACACAAATGTGTAGCACATGCTGACTTGAAATGAAAAGCGATAGAAGACATGGAGATAGTTGACAAAAACAAAGCAGCTGACACGCAGAGAGCGCGCGGCGTTAAATGCTGCAAAGGCAAAGTGGCTCCCCTGGCATCAGTCGCCACGCAAGGACATAATGGAATTCACGCGGTACACCAACAGAAATGAAAAATGGACAAAAGCATATGGCAGTAGTATCGGATGGTCAGTCAAGCAATGAGACGGTCTGTGGCATACCTTCATAATTCCAGTCTTCCCCCCCGCGACGTATTGCCGTATGGCTGTAATCCTCCTTACAAATACTCTATTAATATTGATTGCCTATTGGAGTCGCAGGTGACTGCAGATATGCTGTGTTGGAGGAGCCCTACGGTTTCAGGTCCATTGCTCTGCGCTGCTGAGGATGAACTGGCCGGAGAGGGAGGACAGTGTAGCATTACAATCCCGCGCGGAAGCCTCGTGCCCTCTGGGCCGCTCAGCTAATGGAACATGGGTCAAAATTACGTTGCATTCAGTGCAGCCCTGTCTTTGCAGGTTTGGCAATAAGGAAGCGATGATAAGGCAGCCAAGCGGAGGGGAGGAGAGGAGGAGGAGGCAGGGACGGGGAGGGAACGCTGTGTGAAACAGGGACGTATCGGACCTCCCTGGTCGCAGGCGATTGGACAGCGCCGCGCGAGACTGGGAATACATGAACGCGCCGTGACTCCTTACCCAAATACTTCAATCAAGAAGACATATTTGAATTGATAATGAATAGGACCGCATGCTTCTCATTAAGTGAGCGAACGTTCTGATCAGACGCAAGTATTTATTTTGGAGACAATATGAAAATCTCCCATCCGATTCAGTATTGTTGTCAACAAGTGCAAATTCATCGACGAATAAATTCTTATACAATAATGGCTAATTGTGCATTTTCTATAAGGCACATGGTAATTTTTAAAACCAGATATTTTCTTGAGTTTTTTTTTTTTACCTCATTGGCAAATGTTTAACTTGTTCAAAGCATACATTTAGCAAGGTTAGCACTGTATTTTTATAAATGGCACTGCAAATGCATGCTTTAAACATTAATATCATAAACAAAGCAAACTCATTAACAAAAATAAGAAGATCCGTATAAAAATAATTCAAACAAACGTGATGCGTAGGCCTACTAGTGGAATCCTAGGAAATCCCTTTGCCCCTTATAAAAGTAGGCTAGCTACACTAACGGCTATTCATCTGTAGGCTAAATTACAAGATAAATAAAACTTTTTACTTTAAAATAGGCCTAACTTTTTTAAAGAGATCATTCACACAAAAAATGAAATTTTGTCAGCATTAACTCACATGTTGTTCCAAACTTGTATGAGTTTCTTTCTTCTGTTGAACACAAAAGAAGATATTTGGAAAATTTGGTAACCAAACAGTTGACGGTATCTATTGACTTCCATAGCTTATTTGGCTATATCAACTGTTTGATTAGGCCTATCGAAATTCTTCGAAATGTCTTCTAACAGTTCAACTGAACAAAGAAACTAATACAGGTTTGGAACAGCATAAAGGTGAATAGATGACATAATTTTCATTTTTAGGTGAACTATCCCTTAATAGCTACTCAGTTGTAATGTAGGCTATACTCTTGAGTTTTACTCTTGACTAAAATGACCAGTTTCCTAAATGTAACAAAATGTGGCTGTTGATTTTTTTTCACATTTCAGTTGATGAGCTTGTAAGTGAAACTCTTTGTGGTCTGCGCGCGCGCTGCGGCAGCTTCTCCGTCTCCGTTGATCTTGGGTCCGTTTCTGCTGACATCAGCGGTTCACTGTTTACGGTTCGCTATGACGTTGGCGCAAACTCTTTCTAAAGACAATCGCAACCCTCCGTTCCAGCTCCGCGATGTAACATATGCGAGACATACGCGTGTGTTTGTTGTACAACACTTCTTAAATAGTGCCTATTGCAATCCTCAAAAATTCGTCCGCCATTATTCGGCTACACTACTGTTTTGGATGAAAAAGAACGTGTGGAAAAATAAGGGTCGTAAGCATCATTAAGTAATGCGCACACTTTAACCATGTGCTCTCTCTGGTTGCCAAGGAAACTGTGTGGGTATCTTGGATACAGTGCCAGTAGCGCATGCAACCGAGATGGTCCTCACTGCAGAACATGAAATCCAGGGGGAGGAGTTGGATCCAGATCCAACTCCGCCCACCTCACATACACCTAAACCTATACCCATCTCCACCCCCTGATCCCTAACCCCACCCTTTATCCTACCCATCTCCACCCCTTAGATCTGGATCCAGTTTCGCCCCCTGGATCTTGAGTACTGCAATGAGGTGCTACCTGCGCAAGCACCACCCACCCCAAGCAAGACATCATCTTTGGCTATTATTTTCCAACACATACAATTGCCCCATAAAATAGCCTACATTATAAGATATTAACGAGCGTTAACAGACACAATTGCATCGAGCTGCTCGCGAAAGAACAAGTATTTCTTCAATAGTGCGTTCAGCCCTTCGCTATCATAAATAACATGGGGCAATTAACAAGACATTCTCTTCATTACAGAGGGGGTGATGGAATGCCTGTTGCAGTGCCACAGTTGTGTGGAAGTGTGTATGTGTTTGGCTGGGGGTAAAAGTCAATGAGGTACCTTAGAAAGTGCTGACTATGACTCAGTTTTAGTACAGAAGTGCCTGCTTGCTGCAATCCCAGTGCACCCTTGAGTATAGACTGTACATGGGAACAAACACACACTCAAAAACACGTCACTCAGATTCAAGCAAGTATTATTGCATAAAAGACTTGCTGATTTTACCAGATTTTCTTTTCATATTGTGATTCTTGTTGAATTGCATTGAATCCAATAAGGGCCACTTTGACCCATATTGTATCCAGATTTCAAAATGGGCTATGCTATCATTCATTTTTTAACAGTAGTAGCCTACATTGTGAATAATAAACTATATTTTTCTATTTTCATGATTTGTTATCACAACTTTTTTATCTTTTCTCAAATTCTTTTCTCAACTTGGATAATTAATATGGTTCAGCAAACATACTATTTTGAGTTTCTATTTATTAAACCAATCTCTTTTATTGTATTAACTCAAATTTTTGATTTCAATGAACTCAATTTTAAGTTAAGTTAAGCCAACAATAGTGTTTTTTTACAGTGCTTTGTTCTGTGAGGCGCGTTCGTGACTCTCCTGTTCGAACTCTTTCATCAAAATGAACAAATTTTTTCCAGAGTCAATTCGTTCATTTTGTTCGTTGAATGAACCAAATGACACGAAAAAAGATTCGTTCATTTTGATAAACGAGTTCGAACAGGAGAGTCACAAACGCGCATCACAGAACAGAGCAACCATTTGAGCTTATAAAACTTAAACTTTGTTTTGTTTTTTTAAATGAGTGATCGTTTCGCTTGATAAGACCCTTATTCATCGTCTGGAATCGTTTAAAGCCCTTTGAACAGTTTGCACTGAAACTGTCTTTTGGACCTTGAACCATTTGGTTCCCACTGAAAGTGTTATATGCAGAAAAATCCTGGAATGTTTTCATCAAAAACCGAAATTTCTTTTCGACCGAAGAAAGAAAGACATGGACATCTTGGATGACATGGGGGTGAGTAAATTATCAGCGAAAGTTTTTTTTTTTTTAAGTGAACTACTCATTTAAACCCTTTTTTGAGTAAAGTTTTTTGAGTAAACAGTGAGTAAATTAAAAAAAATGTTACATTTCGAATATAAGTGTGGAAATGCACTTCTTATGTTTGTTTCCAGCCAACTGAACGTGCATGAAAAAGCATTAAAAAATTGTTAAAATGTATTCCTTTGAAGCATTGGAATACTGCCTTTAACAATGAAATTTGCAGGACAAATTGACCTGCAAACATCATGGAAATTGTGTACGCACGTTCCAAAACATGTTGACACATTGCAGGCATGTTCAACAGTATTTACGACTACCCAAATATCGAAAAACTGTCCTGCTGCATAATATAGGGGTAGGGCGAGGTCCGTGAATCTATCCTAACTCTGTTCTGTTTTTACTCGTATCCAAACTTGTCAGATTTGCTGTTTGTGAAGAACATGTTAAAATAAGAAGGTGAAATCAGTGACATAAAAATGCAAAACCAAACCCACTTGCCTTTTTTCCTCTCTTTTTTTACACACGAGTTACACACATTCATCTCTGCTAAGCTCTAATCTAACAGAGCACACCATGGCACTCACTGAAGAGAGAAAGAGAAAGTGAGGGGGAAATAAAAGAGAGAGAGGGGGAGGGCTGAGTGAAGACAGTGAGATAAATCAAAGTAATTCATCTCTTCAGAACAAGATAGCAGATAAATAGGCGAGAGCATGTGAAGGAGGGTTCAAATGAGAGAGATGAGGAAAATAAAAATTCATCACTCTCTTCAGTGTTATCATATATTATACAGTATGATATTGCGTGAGAATACAAATCAGTAATGATCTAAACATCAAAATGAGGTGTTTTGAGAGAATATTTTGTGAAAGCTTAATACACTATAAGAATCTCTGAGTTTAAACAGTTCTATATAAATATTTACTTTTGTTTAAAATAGCATTCCGCTGATAATAAGGTAATCTTGCAAATGCCACATATGCACTTTGTTTCATTAACATATTTTATGATGTCATCCTGCCGAGAACTGAGAGTGTAACCACTAGAGGGCAATAACTGTCCATTTTTATGTGCCCATTTTATCAAGCACTTTTTTGATGAATTATATACAGCAGTCTATAGTGGAGTGGGTTGTACCTCTGTTTATTTTAGTACTTTGTTTTAATAGTAAGTATAGGCTAAATATAGCAAGAGCTAAGATCGTTAAAAAAATGGAACAACTACTTTCTCAACCATAATCAGACAGCGAAAGTTTGTTTTCCATTCAGTTGTATTTTGTTAGTGTTATGAAGGAGTGACCTTGACTAGCTGAATAAACATAAGACTTAAGTAATGAGATAATTTGCATTCGGACATCAATTGTAGTGAAGCAAAAAGAACATGGTGTGTTCAAAAGAGGGCATTGCCCTTGAGCAGTGCACTTAACCCACTGTCACTCCAGGGAGACTGTCTCTCTGCAATTACTGTACTGTACATCCCTCTGGGTGACCAGTGTCTGATGAAGGATGAATAAATGATAGCACTGTCTGAGATTTAGACCATCAGACAATAAGATGGAAAAATTCAAAACCATGGCTTCCTCTTTTTGTATTTTAAACTGTAATGTGGTTGTTTCAATGTGATTGTATAAGCTCCTACTAAAAGGCGAGTTAGATGACACGACTCTATTTCTACAGGGATTGATGCACAATTATTCATTATGTTTGAAGCACTTTTGAGTTCATTTTGAGTTCATTCAACATGGAAGTATTGTCTTTTTTAAGGTGCATTACTTTCATTGTATCAAACATGTTCAACGCAGTACATGCGTGCAGGGATTACAGCGACTTAGACTAGAGTATGTCATGGGAATGTCAGGAGGAATTCATTTGGTGACAAAAGCTTCAAGCTGATGACAAGTGTAGGTAACCGCTTTCCTATAGGGATAAGGCTTGATAAGATGACCTTCATGCCTTTTTAAAACTTGCAGGTTCTATAATCTTTTTACCGGTCCAATATGTGCTTAAGTTTAGTATTTCCAAATTCACAATTTAGAATTTATTAGATTGTAGCACAAAAGCTTATTAGTATTGGAGTGTTTTATGATGCATCTTATGATATTTAGTTATTCTGGATTGTGCTAATTTTTAATGTCAGATTACAGAACAGATCTGTATAATAGTTGGCAAAATTCCATCCCATAGTGCTTGTAATCACTTTACTTTGTATAATGTATCAGCTGCCAGTTTTTGGGCTGAGAAGATCAACATTGAAAGGATTTTTTCTTTCTTTTAATTCCTGCCCAAATACATTTTCTCTTGTATTATTAATGTCGTTAATCTCTGTAAACATTTAAATAAAAGAAAGATGGAAATAGTACAACTCAATTTTGATCTGCCATTCGCACATCCTATGCAACAGCGCACAAGAGCGCGTGGACGCGCGCAGAGGCAGCGCAAGTGCGCTCACGCGCTCGTGTGTGTGTAGATTGATCCGTTACGTTGGGAAATGAGCAAGGACTCGCCCACATTTTTTGTCGACGCTCCATAAAATCGTTTGCCCAATATCCCTGCCTTTAATAAGTTTCTAGGCTGCCTGTCCCTTTAAACGAGTCATTTTTTTCTTTAATCCTGAATTGATGGCTTAAATGCGGAGAATAGACTATCTGCCGAGTGTGCGCTACAGTCATCAACAGCTATATTACTTTTTTTAAATTTATTTTTGTCCCTAACGGTCTCAAAGTTAATTTTCTTAGAAGACGGGAAATAATTGAACGCTTTTGATTTTTTAAACCATCTGAATCCAACTCCACAGATTCAAGATGAAAAGCTTTTAGAAGGTGACTGACAGCATCTTTGGACCACTCTAGGATTTTACTACTGGAAAACTTGCCGCTTTTATAGAAAAAGCACATTTTTGGAAATATGTCTCATAAATGTGTGTGAAGGAACTATCGTGAGGATAATGCATTCTGCTCCAATGAGGTCAAAGTGACAACTCCGACATGTATGAGGAGAACCGAAAAAGTAAGTTTTGTTTTATAATTTTTTTTATTTTTATTTTTTAAAGGCAACCCATAAGTTGTGTTGTCGCTGTTTATGCTGTCAAATGTCATCATATATATATATATATATATATATATATATATATATGATGTTATATATATATATATATATGATGTTATATATATCATATATATACATATATATATATATATATATATATATATATATGATATTATATCATATATAACATCACAGTTTTACCCATACAAAAATAAAACACCTGACATGACAAAAACAATTCAGTTGGCTAAATATGAACTAAACGACAGAAATTAATATAAAACACCAATTGATCATAATTAAATATATAACAAGAAACATTCAAACAAATATGATGGTTTTTCAGGGAATACCTTCTCAAACTAAATGTAAAAATATATATGTTTACTTTTGGATTGTATAACAACAAAGTTAAAACATAATTTAATAAAATTTTCTGTAAAGCTTTGATATATGTAAATATGTTTTTCTCCAAATTGTCTTTCAAAATATATATTTTATGTTTTTTATATGGTAATAAGGTCACTTACAGTTAACTAATTAACATGTTTTTACTGCTGTTTTGAATTTTTGTTCAAATTGCTTAGTTTAACAATTTGAAATAGTACTTGAAATTAGGTAAATGCGTTTGTTAGGGTAATTGACAGTTGTATACGAACAAGAAATGCTCTACATGCTAGTTATAATGAAAGATGAAGGTTTTGAGCCCTGAGCTCTGTTGCGATCAAATTATGAATTTATTTTTCCAATTTATTTTCTTGTTTGCAGCACCAGATGTTTAACTGCCACAGGGTTATATTCAGAGCTCAACCTGCACATGCGCTCTATGAATTTCTGATTACAGGCAACCTGCATTTACAGATATCATTTGACTTCCATCATTGCTAAGTAACCCCATGCACTGCAGGTTAATGCACATAGTGTAATGAAGGCCACTGGAGACAGCAAATGAATATTCTGCTGGTAGTATGTTTGATTAAATGGGCCTCTAATCTTTGATCCCTAACTAGCTCAAGAACCAAATCCTTCTGCTTTAGAAACAAGCCGGCACAAAAGAGTAGTTGTACTGTATCTCTGTGCACAGGTTTGTACCCAGTTAACAAAAAAGATGTCCTAAGAACATTTTGCTCATGTAAAACATCATTACAGAATGTTTTTGCAAACGTTCGAAATTACAAATGGTTTTTTTTCTTGGTTATGCAAACATTAGCAAGCATTCCATTTTATCATTTTATATTCTCTGAATGTTCTGAAACAATTAACATTTAAAAAAAAGGCTTGATGAATGTCCAAATGAAACATATCAGAAAAAGAAAATCCATGAACGATGTATAAATAATGTTCTTGTGCTGACAATTTGAGAACATTTTTAAAGATTCCTTCACAATTCCTTCTTTTAATGACGTGCTAAATTGACCCCTCAATTTCTATTTGGAGCGTGTCTTTATCAGCACAGTGCAGTAGTCATGATAGCTCATTTTACTAACCTCACACAGGAGTTTATTTCACTCTCCTGCCTCCCCATTTTAAATGTTCAATGAAAGTACTGATTGCTGTTATCTCTGACTGATAGGATTCCCTTCAGTCTCACTGAGGTCTTATGCATAAATTTAAGTTATAATTTGTTATCAGAACAGTGTACTCTCTCTCTCTCTCTCCCTCCCCCTACCCATGACTCTCTCTATTAGCTGTCAGCTAGCTGTGCTAGAGGCTAACATCGTGAATCCACAGGTACTCACATATGAAACCGCTGGCCCAGAATCCCGCTCTGCACCCCCTCTCACAGTGGGAAGTAGGTCACAGCTGTTACTGTGTGGTTCTCCTCACCTAGTGCAGAGCCCTCATGTTCATCAGAGACTGTGGCAGATTAGAAAGCTTTGTCTTCCTTACCCTCTTTAATATGACCCGAGTAAGTTTCATAGTTTTCAGTTGCTTCAGTCACTAGCACTCAATAACCAGGAGCACATGCAGTAGCAACTATTGATAAGATTTGGTGGTAAGACTTTAGAATGATGGTCTGTTATTAATAGGTAACTATGCAGGAATTAATGCAGGACAAATGATTAGTGCTACATTAACAATAAAATGGATATGAGATAAGCTAATCAGTAAATAATGGGAAATTTAGAACTGAGATAGTTTCTTATTAGGTAAATCGTCTCGCTTACATATGTAACCCTCGTTCCCTGAGTAGGAAACGGAGACGTTACGTCGAAATGCGACAAAATGGGAGTTTCGCTTGGAAGTCTATCACCTTTGAGTGTTAAAAAACAACCCAATGGCAAAGAAATGCCATGGGTCTGTGGAATTTGCATAGCGTAACTCCGCCCCACCTTGTGGGTATATAAGGAAGAAAGCTGGCAGAACATGTTTCCTTGTGAGAGGCCAAGAATTGGCGTTCCAGCGGAAATGGCAGGGAGACATTATGTCTCCGTTCCCGAGTTACATACGTAACCGAGACGTTCCCTTTCGTAGCCACTTCTAGTTACGTCGAAATGCAATGAAATGGGGGTACCAGTCTAATCAAGCCACCTCTCGGCTGTCTTCCAGTGCCCTGCGTAAGTGTGAGCTCCCTGTCGTGAGATTGACACAGACGAAGGACTCCCACTTAACACAGGAATACCAAGGTACACTGGGGAGCATATCTCAGTGGAAATATGCAAACCATGCCCGCCCAAAGGGAGGCAGAGGGCAGCATACGGAAGAACACTGGAGTATCCAGCCCATAGGGTGGAATCTTTCAACTCCAGGAGTGGCAAGGTGGCTTGCCGAGGGAAAGTCATATGCTCAAGGAGGGTTACAGTGGAAGTGGACATGGAGGCACCTAGCCAACTGCGAAAGCTGCCCGGAGGCATAACCTTGGCATTGACGTCATGAGGGCTTCTCAGCGAAACTCACCTGAGGAAAATATTGCACGTATCCAGTCCGTGGAGTGGAGTGGCGAGCAAGCGAAGACACCTGAGCGGATCCTAATTACTGGCTAAACTACAAACACAGCTGAGGGTGACGCTAACAGACAGCAGACAAACGACAATCAGTGAAAGCAGCGGCGATCCACCTGTCACTCAAGTGGCCATGCCCTTAATTAAGCTGAACTTTAAGGCTTAATATAATTTAAACGAATGAGTTGTAAAAAAAAATCACCCCCTCACAGTCGTCATGAAGGGCAAAATTAGTGATATAGACCAAAACAACTATTTGCCACCAGGCTGTAAACATGTTTTTTTTCAGCTGTGAAATTAGGCATTTTAACATCGGGGAGATACAGATTTGACTCGCTTTTGCAGCCAGCCTCAAGTGGCCACTCGATGAATTGCAGTTTAATTCACTTCCGTGTTGATTTCAAGAGAGAGAAGGGGAAATTGCCGCTTGGGTACAATTTACGTAAAGTTGATAATTCTGCAAATGACTGCAATTGCAGATTTCGAACAGAGATGGTGACAAAGAGGAAAAACTGCGGACTGCAGCTTTAATCAAAAATGCAGTAAAGACTGTCATATTGTCAAATATCAGTACAGATTAAAACAACTTCTAAAAATGTAATAAAAAACATCCTGTTTATTCCTGCGATGGAAAAGCTCTTTTGTTTATAATAACATATTTAAAATGTGATGTTACAAATGTGTTTTCTCCTTTACTTTTGATCAATTGAATGCATCTTTGTTTAATTAAAAACGGCTATCAAAAAAAAGTCTTACTGATTAATCCAGTCTTTGACAGGTTTTCTCTGATGTCAAAAGAAACCAACAAAATGCCTTATGGTTTATTTTGATGTCACAACCTTATAAAAAGAGTGCCTGTCTCAACAAGCATTTGTTAATTTTAGTTCTTAGACTGGTGGTTTGCTGTGTCATCCACACAAATTACCCTTTATTAAGTGACTAAACCTCTCTTTTTAGGGAATGGGTACTCCAATGAGGAAGAGGAGGGTGGTGGTGAAGCGGAAGAGGAGGAGGAGGAGGAGGGTGGAGGAGGAGAGGGCGATGAGTGCGACGAGGAAGAAAAGGAGGATTGGGAGGAGAACGGACGGCCTAAGATGAACCGTACGGAAACGCTCAACTCCACCTGCAGCTCTACTGGAACGCAGAAGAAGAAGAGTCAACATATGAAGAAGCAGGTCCAGGGCTCCAACCAAGTCCAGCGCGCCCCCAGAGCTCTTTACTGCCTTAAACTGAACAACCCCATCCGCAGGGCCGCCCTCCACCTTGTGGAGTGGAAGTATCCATTTACACGCTTAAACTTCTACTGATGTTAATCGACGTAAAGCTTTCCGATCATTTACTGTTATAACAACTTCTAATTCACAAAAAAATACTGTTGAATGTAATGCCACTTCTAATAAGATCATGTTTTCTTTAACATGTGACTCCAGACCATTTGATATCTTTATTCTCCTTGCCATCTTTGCCAACTGTGTTGCTTTGGGAGTTTCCAAGCCTTTTCCTGAAGATGACTCGAATGCCACCAACCATGACCTAGTAAGTACTGCTCTGTGTCTCTTGAGAGAGAGTGAGTGTGAAATTAGGGTGGTATGAATATCATTTCAGCTCAGAGAACTAAAAAAGTTGGAATAACATTTATGGTTAACATTTATAGAACAAGCTTCTTGGGTTTTGGTTGCAAACATTACTGGTTAGTTACTGTAGTTGTAGTCCATCAATTCAAACTGGCTGTAATGTATTGGCTCTTAATTGAGATACAGTATGTATTGTAAAATTGTATGTTGTAAGGTAAACATGTGGAATAGCCACCAGAGAGCGCGAAAAGGTGTTTCCCTTCCCAGGTGTTGTTTCATAATCAGATGTATTGGGATGCTGCCTAAAACAGAGCGTTGACCGAATTCCTGCTGACCCATTTTGGAGGTTATAGATTTCAGGTGCAGTCAGAAGCATGCATGTGTTTATGTATTACGTAATACACATTCATTTTCCTATGGCATATTCTATCAGGTCTTTTCTGTATATATATATATATAATTTAAACAGAGAGTGGAGATATTGGACAGACAATTTACAGTGCTTATCATGTTATTTCGAATATACTCTGCCGTTCAACAATTTTGAATAATTATTTTTGAAATGTCTCTTATGCTCATCAACGCTGCGTTTATTAAAAAAAAATACAGTAAAAGTAAAAATATTACAATTTGAAATTAAGGGCCTTGCACACTGTCTGAAATGTTTGTCCGAAATTTCGCAAGTTAAAAAATAAATGACCTCACGTTGCGACAATCACGTTTACACACTGCCTCTGAAACTTTTGTCGATCATAAAAAAATCTGGATTGGGTTTGATTTTCTGCATTTTTCGCATCCGTAGCCAGCATTTTGAGAGTTGTTTTGACAATTTAGAGCCACCGAATGACGAATATGAAAATGTCGGACTCAGTGTGCAAGGACCTTAACTGTTTTCTATTCTAATATAAATTTTAAAATCTAGGTTATTCCTGCGATGGTAAAGCAGAAATGTCAGCAGCCATTACTTAATCTTACTACAATCTTCTCATTATTATCAATGTTGAAAACAGTTGTGCTTATTTTTTTAGGGAAACTGTTATACATTTTTTTTCTGATTTCTTTGAGATATGCAAATTTTAAGCATTTTAACATTTTAAATGTCTTTACGGTCACTTTTTTATGATCACGATTTAATGCATTCTTGCTGATCAAATGAAAAATGAATTAAATCCTCCAAACTTTTAAACAGTAGTTATCCCTCTGAAAATACACACAAATCCCAGAGAAACATAAAAGGGGCATTCGCCTGAAGCAAGAGAGTTTTGTCATGTGACTCAATTCAGCCACACTATTTCGATTCCTACTGCTGTTCCAGTGTCAGAAATTTCTGGAAACATTGTACTTTGAACTTCATAATTTTAAAATCAGGTGCCATTTTGATGTGAAAATCCTTTTTTCTTTTACTGTTTGATGATGCTGTATTACTCTGTAATCCTCCTCATCTCCCACAACCTCTCATTGTAACCCATCATAGAGCATCACATTTGATCCACTCAGTAGCCACCCTTAAAGGAATAGTTCACCTAAATATGAAAATTCTGTCATTACTTTCTCATGTCATTTGAAATCTGTATTACTTTGAAAGTCATTTCAACATTTTTGTTTTCTTGACGAGGATGAGTAAACGATGACATCATTTTCATTTTTGGGTCAACTTTCCCTTTAAACACTTTTACCAGTATCCCGCGTTACTGTGATGCTTATCTCGGCACCTGTGTCTGAGACTACAGGGCTTTAATTTGCTTGCAAGTTAGTGGCATTAAGGAAACAAATCTGCGTTTTTCTCCACGGCTGCAGTGAGGCATGTAACAATGCGAGGCTGCATGAGCTTGTGCACATTACGGCTTCACCTCGGCATGCAAAGGTCACTGAGATGAGAGAGAAATCGTGAACGAAAGAGAAGCGCCGCTAGCTATTGTTTCTTAGTAGGGATTGGACCGAATAAAAACACCTTTCGTTTAAGTCCAGAAATCCTTTCTCCGCATCGCGGCACAATAGCACTTTCACTGGACTTTACCGAATTATCCATGTGAGCTTCATAGTTTGTCCCGCTGTCATCTCGAGTGTACAGGCGTGTGTGACTGTGCCCCATTCGTACTGAAATGCTCGACGTGTTGTGAAGTTCTGTAGTGGAGGGGATCTTCCCTAAGGCTTGTGTGAGAGAAACAGGGAGAGAAAGAGAGGAAATGAGAGAGAGGAGACCAAATGCGATCAGGACTCTAGACACGACCCCCCTCGGGCACTGCCTCATGTCTGTCCCATCAGAGAATCGCTTTCCTTTTATAGAGGAAGAATTTGCATTCAAATGTAAGAGAGGTGACACTGAAGTGACAAAAGGGGAACAACAGGGCACAATGTGCAACCCTGATGAGAGATCACAGTGTAGCACGGACTAATTAACGAATGACAGTGTTTTCTTTCAGAGTCAGCCTGTTTTTGTGGGGTTGTAATATTCGCTTGCTGGATTGCATGCAGACTAGATTTACATTTCCAGAGGAAAATACCAGTGCTTTCTAGGCAGCAAAATATTAGAACTGATGTGTAAAGTAAGCTTAGGTTCTGTGTAAATGAAATGGTGTGTTGTTCCCTTCATGGTTGCCAGTCATGAGTGACACTCACTATGCGCCTTAACTATCAAAGGAAATCTACAAATTAGGCAAACTCTTTTGTGTTACTGTACTGAGGAAGGGATGTAGCAGCTAGTGGAGGCTAAACGCACGTAAACGCCGTTTACGCACCTTACAATATTCGGAAATAGCATTTTTCCACCTCTCAATTGCGTTTTTCCACCTCTGAATATCCTGTAGTTCCTAAGACATTTTAAATTAAGCTTATGTCATTTTAGTTTTATATTGTTCATTGTTAGTAAGACGAACTCTTTCATATTGCGCTGCACTGTCGGTGTTGTTGACTAACGTTATTACTGACGGTAAGGTTGCACTGCTCGAGCAGCCTCTCGAGCAGAAATCTACACAAATAGCGCAGCACACACACACTCAACACATAACAACATACTGCCTATATATAAAATCGAAATGTGGAGTTTTTATATTTTTAACATACGTTAAGCTACCTCAATTATTTTTCCTGAACACCATCACGATTGAGAATGTGACACTGATTTCCTACAACAGTTCAATAAACAGTTAAAATACATCACTTACATTTTAGATGCAATATTGGCTGTTTTTGTTCTGTTTCAGCAGCAAAAATAGTTCCAAACAAAAATCGCAGCAGAACCACGTCACATGTCACAGCAACACTCAACCTGTTTTCATTACTGAATGATTCAACATTTTGAACGAGTCGGTTGAGTCAAAGATTCAATTACCAATTCATACATATCTGTCTCATTCTTGAATGAATCAGCCATTTGAACGAATCGTTTGAATGAATTAATCAATGACTCACTCATTAAGACGGTCGCCTGCCGCCACCTACTGGCGGTTTAGTGTTAAACCTTTAGTGTTAAAAGTAGTATCTTTCTTGCCAACGTTTCTTATATGTAAATTTAAATCAATTTCATAACATTATTTTATGAAATTGTAATTTTTAAGTGTAAATGATTTAATTTGATCTGTTTTCTGTTCATCAGAAACTGATGATGTAGATAGGCATACTCTCGGGCCGCGGCAGCCAATCACCACTCACCACAGCCAATTAACGCATGTACTGTACATCACATTTCATGAAATTGGTTGAACTTTTGCTTCAAAAAATGAAGAAAAAAAAACATTTCCTTTAATAATAAACATGACAATTGCTATGTTGTTTTCATTGATCTGCAACGTGTACATATTTGTTAACACCTCAACAAATATTTTAGACTTTCATGACCCTTTAAGGGCTTTATTAAGAGTTACAGTAATAAAGAGTTTATTTTAAGTGTTTGGGTAAATTACTTGCCAACTTAAAAAAAATAAAGTTGGCCTGTGCTTTTTTGTAACATTATAGAATAAATAAAAATAAAAAAGTCAGTTTTACATGCATTTGTTTTGACAGCTCATATTATAAAGTGAAAAAACTGCGTATTCCTTAGATCAGATATTGAGTGCAGTTGGCAAGTTTTCGCCTTGCCTTAGAACCATTGTAGTTTAATGAATCAAAAACAAACCAAGAAAATTTAGTAAAGGGAACAGTAATGACGCTAATAGTGACTTAAAGAAAACAAACAATAAAATAAAATAAAATAAAAACATCATAAAATCAATAAATAGAGCTAAGCATTTTTTAATTTGAAATATGTCCTCATTAGTCCTATGAACAAACAAACAAACATAATGAAATTATTCAAGTGCAAGGCCTTATGGGTATTACCCCAGTCACAGTGCTTCTCACTGGGCACGCTCAGTAGCAGATGCAGTGATATGAAGTTTATAGTGCTTAGTCTGTTTCCATTTCACTTATTATATTTAATGTTCCTTGATGGTTCAAAAGGGAAACATGACATGGAAATTGTTATTGGACTAATCAACTGAACTAGTGAGTTTAAAGACAAAAAGTGTGTTAAAAGTGTGTTCACATGAATTTAAATGGATAGTTCCAAATCTGTATGACTTTCTTTTGAAGAATGTGTCCAAACATTAATTTCCATCGTATAAACAAAACATAGACATAGTTTCTCAAATTTTCTTTGTCGTTACAAATAAATAAATGGTGTAAATTGATGATGATGATGATGATGAATTTTATTTATAATGACATCAAATCTCAAAGTGCTTACAAAAATAAAAAAATAAAATAAAAACAAAACAAATAAATACGCAGACACTTAGAAATATTTAAAAATACTTAAAAATACGCTTTCCTAAAAAGATAAGTTTTCAGTTCTTTTTAAAAAAAATTTGTTCTTTTTAAATTATGATATAATTTTGAAATTGGGGTGAACTTAAAGTTCACAGTACCAAAAGTGCCCACAGCAGAACCAAGCTTACAACGAAATTTGATAAAAGGATAATGCATAATGTGAATTTAATATTAAGCTCAGCCTTTTAAATATGCTCTCACAATGCAAGCTCAGTCAAATCCACCTGCACTGTCTTCTTTGGACAACAACACAACAAAATGATGTGAAAGTGAAAGAGACAGGGAGGGTTATAAAGACAGCGAGAGCAGAGAGAGTGGTGGTCAGGAGAGATTGTAGCCGCCTGTTCGTTTGGCTGCTCTAAATGCTCTTGGTCCTGATAAGCAGCTTACTCTTCCTCCCCTGTCTCTCATCACCCTTCCCCCATCACCCCATCCATCCCACTCTCTCTCTCTCTTTCGCTCTCCATCTTTGTTCTGATGCTTAAAGCCACATCCTGGATTCCAGGTGCAAAGGAGGGGGCATGTATTTAATGAGTGTGTGTGTGTGTGTGTTTGCTCTCAGTCTCTCTCAAAAAGCCGGTTGGTCTTTCCTATGCCATATTGTTTGTTATATTTCACTGTCCATCATCTTGGTTTCAGTTGTCTTCGGTTCATTACTCAAAGGCATTCAGCACTCTGAGCTTGCATGTCTAATAACTAGGGTTGACAGTTGATTGCAAATTTTAATTGAAATAATTACACGAGTTGCAGATGAATTAATTGCACTTATCAATATAGGCCTAGAAAATCCCATTGGGAAAGATAATTAAAAGATGTCAAACTATTGTGAGAGTCAAGTAAAGCATCGAATCAACAGAAAGTGACTTTAGAAGTCAAAATATAACTTATTTACGTATCATTGACCAAAACACTAACTGGCCTACGGCAATAAAAAGAAATGCATATTTGATTTAGTATAAAAATTAAAACTTGTTTTTAATATATATATATATATATATATATATATATATATATATAAACTACTACAATTATTTAAAATTATCATTATTATTATCATCATTATTATCATCATCACTGGCCTACAGCAATCCAAAATATATATTTACATATTATCATATCATTTTTCTTTTGCCAGTTATTCTTTTTTATTCTATGCTAAAAATTATATATTATAAATTATATAATTATACTATTACATTTTTTTTATTTCACAGCCCTACTAATTTCGTCCATCATTATTATACAGAATTATGCAAAAGATATGTTTTGAATGTTGGCATGGTCTTTCTGCACGTGTAAGAAAGGGAATATGCAGTTGAGAGCTTTAGAAATAGTTCATGGACATTCTGTTCCTGTCAGTGTGCAAAAACCTTCTGCATACTTCAGACAGAGACATACGGTCCAGCAAATGGAAGTTTATGCTGTATGCCACTTTACATCAAATCAAGTACAGCAGTGTGTGCATGTGCGGTTATTATTGTCCATATGGTATTGTTCTTCCACCTCTGTCACAGTCTTACACAGATGGTGTGGGTTTTTTTGTGGTTAGTTTGTTGTATGTTTGTTTATATGGAGGGAGTGTGTATGCGCACAAGTGTGCCACGCAGTGCATAGACTGCCGGCAAAAGAGAGGGAGGAAGAGAAAGAGAGGCTGACAGATTAGTAATCTTTTTGAAACGCTTGCAGATTCCCCATTTTGAAGTCCAACTTCAGCTCTAGACCGACCCTCTTTGTCTCTCTCGCTTACTGTATCATGAACAGGGGTCATTACTTTTACATTTATTCATTTACCTGACGCTTTTATCCAAAGCGACTTACAATTGCTATATATGTCAGAGGTCGCACACCTCTGGAGCAACTAGGGGTTAAGTGTCTTGCTCAGGGACACATTGGTGTCTCACAGTGGATTCAAACCCAGGTCTCTCACCTAAAAATACAGCCTAGTTTTTTACTGATAAATTTAATTATTGTTTATTAGATGCTTAGAATATTGATTTGATCTCATGATTTGTGTGACTCTGTTTGTTATCATTTTAATTGAGAGACTAGATAGAATATATGTACTTTTAAAACTGTGTATAGATAGATTGTTGTCTTTTTTAATTATCTAACCAATATCTAATGAGTTTTTTTAAATATCTAACCAATGAAAATAATGATTTAACATCGTTGATGAGATTTTGACCAAAGGACAGTAAACTGTATAACCTGTCATGCAGCCATTCTAATGACGGACAAATTATGTATATCCGAAATTCACTGGTCAGAAACTTTGTATCTCCATTTGAGCGTAATTTTGGTAATAACATAATGATTTTGTTATTGGTAATAACATAACGTTTTTGGAGATTTGAGGTTTCTGCCCGACAGCGACAATAATCTAAATTATTGGTCAACTAATCAGGCCAATATTATCCAATAAAATTGTTGTTTCCTATTATTGCTAATATCATTTTATTATTAGACTCTATAGAATGTTTCTATTCTAAGTTTAATATAAATATTCTATAATATATCTCTTCCCTCTGTGTCTTCTCAGGAGCAAGTCGAATATGTGTTTCTGATCATCTTCACCATCGAGACGTTTATGAAGATCCTGGCGTACGGCCTCGTCATGCACCCGAGCTCCTACATCCGCAATGGTTGGAATTTACTGGACTTTGTCATCGTCATCGTAGGGTACGGCACCGTTTTCGCCACTCTACTCATCCATCCCACTTGTTTATTTACCGTCTTTTTCATTTAAAAATGAGTCATAATAACCCGAGGTGACATCACTGCCTTTCCTCCCATGATTCACTTGCATATTAATTTTCATGGCTGATTTTTATTCAGGTTGTGTCATGGCAAACAGCTCTCTTACTCACAATTCTCCTCTTGTCCTGCTGTTCTCTTTAACCCCTTTTCCCTCATTTCTCCCTTTTCTCAACCTCTCCCTTTTGCTCTCTCTCTCGGATTATCTGGTCAGATCTGGCTGTCAATCCTCTCTCCCGCTCGCTCTCTCTTTGTGTCTTAATCTGACCTACAGAGACTAGGCGCTACCCTTAATTTCACACACCAGGCTTTACGGTGAATCTGTGTATGTGAAAAGAGTAAATACACATTTCGTGCTCTAAAAAAGAATCAATCTTTCATAGTATGCCACTGCTTAAACTCATTTTCTTCCTGTGCACATCATAGAGTGTATTTAAAGAGCGACAATCCCCAGAGCTCTGTCTGTCCTCCTAAAATGGGACTAAACAGCTGTTCTGGGGTCATTAATGGCCAGTTGGTCAGAGTGATGGTTAATTATCTAAAAGAAGATGACTGTCTCCGTCATTTAGCATCTTTTTGAGTATAATTTTGAGAGCTTTTTTAGTATTGATTAGAGATTTCATTAAGCTCACAGGCAGAACCGCTAATGGGCAGGTGGATCTGTTCCAAACACACAGTATTACACACATCATATTATTTCTGCTTATAATACTGATGATGCCATCCTAAGAGTATTTGTGCGTACTTGTGTATGCATGAAAGCACACATAGCTGGGATGGGTGCCACGAATATTACAGCTTCCACAACACTTCCCTCCATTCGTCTGAGAATCAAATTACGCTAGTCATGCGGTATGTTTCCAATCCACTAAAAAGAACTTTGCTTATAAGATTTGTTTGGGAGCCGGGCTACAATGGTCACTCTGTATGTTTCTGATTCACTAAAAAGAAGCAGCTTATAAGAGTCATTCATGTGGGAATCAGGCTTCACTGTCAATGTAGACCTACAAAAAAACCCCAGCTCATAGTGGTTAGTTTGGGAATCCAAAAAAACCAAAAAACCCAGCTCATAAGAATCATTTGTTTGGGAATCGAGCTACACTGATCTCACTGTATGTTTTTGATTCACTAAAAAGAACAAACTCAAAAGAATCATTCAGTCGGTAATCAGTCTGTTCTGATTCACTGAACGTCATTTCCGAACTGACTATTCCGATTACGCTGTATGTTTCTTTTTAACACAAGCTCTTAGGCCAGTTCCAGTGTTCATCTTTACAGATTTTATTTAGTTTTAGTCATAGTTGTTCTTTCTTTTCATAAACATATCCATTTTTGTCAATAATTTGTCATGTCATAATCAATAGCTTAAGTCAGTTTTAATACTAATGTGACTAAAAGCCATCTATTTTGGTGTAAAGTTTTCATATTCATACACTCTACATATTAATTTGATAATGAACATATGACCTTGTTGTAAAAACCTGAACTCCTCTATTCAAATGTACATTTTAATCTTCGATTCAATGAATTCTCGAAGTTCAGATTTGAAAGTAACACTAAATATTTAAAGACAATTACACTAAAGTCAATTACACATTTTAGCTTTTAGTATTTTAGAAATATTTATCCAACCAAAATTATGTTGTTGTTTTATAATGGTTTGTATGGGTTTTTTTGCAGGTTGTTCAGTGTGGTATTAGAGACTGTTACTCATAAGTCTGGTGAAACAACATCCCATGCCCCGGGGAAACCTGGAGGTCTAGATGTCAAAGCCCTCCGAGCCTTCAGAGTCCTACGACCCCTCAGACTGGTTTCAGGAGTGCCCAGTGAGTTTGTGTTTGTAATAAAAAAAGGAAACACGTTATTAAAAATCTGGTGTAAATTGCTATGAACTATTCAGCAGTGGTGTATCACCTATACAAGAGTGTTACTGACTGTGATATTAAGAATGTGTTCTGTGGACTCTACAAATATTTGTATGGAGTGCAGTTATGATATTTGTACAGCGATCATCGGGGGGCTGGTGTAGCTTGACCTCTCTAATGTCATGAAAATTTAGGCCTGTAGATTTGTTCAGTGTCCTCAGCAGTTGAGCTTGACTCATCGTTGCACCCAAAGGCTGTTCTGTTTCAAAGTAATTTCAAAATCAGATCCACGGCTACACACTCCTGAATCGCTGACCAACTAACCAAAGGGCCATAACTGATTGTGTCTTTACAATACTGAGATGAAGAGGACGGTTTTAAAGAACACTGTCCGTGGTGCTGAAAACACAATTCCATTAGCTACTTTACTTGTGAGGATAGCAGAAAACAGGGTTGTGTATCCACATAGAATGGTCAATGACTTATTCCACCACAGTACTATTAGAAGCTCTGATGTGGAACTTTCCTGCCTACCGGCATGTACGATGGTATCTCCCCCCTCATGTGCTCACCCCCACAGTTATCCTGGCAGGTCTCCCAGTGAGGCAAGATGACATTGAATGAGGACACGTTTACCCATTACATTTACCGGAAAACACACATTAAAAATTCCTCACTGTGTGCACCTGTAATGCTATTAGGCGGCACGAGTAGTTCACTTTAAAAAAAAACTTTTGCTGATAATTTACTCACCCCCATGTCATCCAATATGTCCATGTCATTCTTTCTTCAGTCGATAAGAAATTAAGGTTTTTGATGAAAACATTCCAGGATTTTCTCCATATAATGGATTTCAATGGGAACCAAACAGTTCAAGGTCCAAATGAGAGTTTCAGTGCAGCTTCAAAGGGCTTTAAACGACACCAGACGATGAATAAGGGTCTTATCTAGCCAAACGATCGGTCATTTAAAAAAAAAAGTTTAGGTTTTATAAGCACAAATGCTCGCCTTGCTCTGTTCTGTGATGAGCGTTCTTGACTCTCCTGTTCAAACTCGTTCATCAAAATGAACAAATCTTTTTTCGAGTCATGGCTCGAAAGGGTCCTAGATAAGACCCTTATTCATCGTCTGGTGTCATTTAAAGCCCTTTGAAGCTGCACTGAAACTCTCATTTGGACTTTGAACCGTTTGGTTCCCAATGAAGTCCATTATATGTAGAAAATCCTGGAATGTTTTCATCAAAAACCTTAATTTCTTTTCGACTGAAGAAAAAAAGACGTGGACATCTTGGATGACATGGGGGTGAGTAAATAATCAGCAAACGTTTTTTTCAAAAGTGAACCACAGAACTGAACCGAACCTAAACAGAGTAGGGAAAGAAGAATTAAAGCAAACAGAACAGAATACAAAAATAAGAGTCCATAATCATGACAAAATTTTGACTAATATTAAGGTACACAAAATTTAAATAACGAGTCGATACGTCATCAATCCATCTTCCAAAACATATAAGTGTTTATATTTTTTTTTTCACACAATTAGTGTCTCGTCATAGCCATAAATAGAGAAAAGATGCTCCAGCTACTTTGACGCCTGTATGATGTGGGAGTTTTAATTTTTAATTTTCACAACGAGCAAGAAAGTTTGATAAATTGAGCACTCTAAATCTTGAACCTCCAGGGAATGACCCATTTTAAATAAACATAGAATTGAGTAGTGTCTGCTGGCAAAAAGAGAACACGACAGAGCTCGTAATAAAACAAGAATCGAAATTGGCTTGGCTTTTCAGAGATGGCAAGAACTGAAGGATTTGAAATGTTGGGCGACACAGAGATGGTGGTTTTATTACTCCACAGATGAGTAATGTATTTTATTATACAGATAAATTGCCATATATAGCTTCATTGTAAAGCAGTATTAATCGTAAAGGGTCATTTCATTATAGTTGTTGTGCTGTGCTGGAATTTATTTTCAAGGAAGTACCGTGGCTAGACTATACTGTAGCTAGTCAGCTTGAGAACCTTTCCATGTAAACTAGTTATATCTCAGTCTTAAGCCTAGTAGATAATGTCTTATGAGCAGTAAGATAACCATATTGATCTGCAGGCATACAACCAAAACAATATTCTTGTGCAAAATGCATGCAGTTTTGTTGTTTAACCGCTATAGTGCCAAAAGTTACATAGTGTACATTTAAATGACTTTTATGCCAAAAGACCAAATACTAAATCGATATAATGGACATAAACACACAGAATGGGAATTCTTTTCTTATGCACAAAATATAGGTTTTGGGTTACTAACATAACTGTGAAGGCTATGATCTCTCTGCTCTGTGTGTGCGTGTGCAGGCCTGCAGATTGTGTTAAACTCCATCATGAAGGCAATGGTTCCCCTGTTGCACATCTCTCTGCTTGTCCTCTTTGTCATCATCATTTACGCCATCATTGGACTGGAGCTCTTCATCGGACGAATGCATCGCACCTGCTATTATATTGGCGCAGGTATCCGCACATACTCACATCAAATATTGATGTGCATTTTCTGTCACTCTCTGTCTTCCTCCATCTGTCTCTCTCTTATTTTTCAGACAATTTTGCAGACGACGAACCACTCCCATGTGCGTTTGCGGGTCATGGACGCCAGTGCACTGTCAATGGTTCTGAGTGCAGGGGAAAGTGGGAAGGACCTAACGGTGGCATCACAAACTTTGATAACTTCTTTTTTGCCATGTTAACAGTTTTTCAGTGCATCACAATGGAAGGCTGGACAGACGTCCTGTACTGGGTAACTAAGCCGTATACATTGTCTTCAGCTTGACTGTAATGTGACATAATTATATTTTAAGCAAGTGATTGTGTAATGACACTAATATTGTTGCTTTTGCTTGCCTGTTCATCTCTGTAGATGAATGATGCTATTGGGTTTGAGCTGCCGTGGGTTTACTTTGTTAGCCTGGTCATCTTTGGATCCTTTTTTGTTCTCAACCTTGTGTTGGGTGTGTTGAGCGGGTGAGTGTATAGGACAGATAATTACGTGAATGTTTGGGAATGTTGGGCTGATTTTGTCCCTATCACTTCGTTTAATATCCAAAGCATTGATTCAGAATATACATTTTAGCAGTTTATGGATTTTCTGGCCAAACTGTCATGCTCTTCTGTTTGAGCTAGGCATAGCATCGGTATGCAGTTGTTTTTGTTAGTTTTTTACATTTGTTTAATATAATGTTTCTACATTTCAATTTTGACTTTGAAAACAGCTAATTACTTTTACCTTATCTCTGGATCAATACATCAAATGTGACAATTTAATGATTTAAACAGTTTTTCTGTATCCCAATTAATTCATGTGCCAAGCCTTCATCATGTCATGACATCATACCTGTGCATCATAACCGGTTTGCATGACTGTGTGAGTGATTATTTAACAGTGGACAGCAGGAGATGAGCAGATATCAGATGTTAATGTTTTTACTCATCTGAATGGAACAATCCCCAGATGCTGAGAGCAGCAGATTTGCAGAATCTGATTTCCTGCAGATTTCTTATTCCAAAGCGCACAGAATTCCCCAAAGATTCCGGCTCGTGCAGCTTCCCCTTCGTTAAACAGAGTGTGAAAATCCACAGTGTGTTTTTGCCTCTGCATAGTGTGTTTTTGTGTGTGTGTGTGTTTGTTTTGCTTGTCTAACAAGCCATACTTGTGTGTAGAGAATTCTCCAAGGAGAGAGAGAAGGCGAAAGCTCGTGGAGATTTTCAGAAGCTCCGTGAGAAACAGCAGATGGAGGAGGATCTGTCTGGATATATGGACTGGATCACTCAGGCTGAGGACATAGATGAGTTTGACGAAGACGGAAACAGACGTGAGATCTCTTCCTCTGTTCCACCCTCTAGAACCCTTTGTCCTTGATATCAATTATTCATTGTAGAGACATGATTGATATACACACTTAACCATTATTTAAAGATGAATTGTGTAATGTGTGTATTTTTATAATAATAGTTGTAATAAAAGTACAATAGTTTTCCCTACCCGGTTTGCCATACAGAGACAATTATACGTCAAGTAAGACAAGTTTTTTTAAAACTTCTTGATCCCAAAGGCCCCAAATATTTGTATAGCTTTGTGAGAGCCCCCTACCTAAAATATAATCGCATCTATCTAATTTAATGGAATGAGAGACAAAGTAAGCATAATATAATACAGACTAAGGCCAAAGTAATATATATATATATATATATATATATAATTTATAAATGACATTTATAAATGACATTTATAAACAGATTTCATCTCACCATTGATGTTTGAGGTAAAATTTTCTCCACCTGCTACACTTTTGCCATTTTCCTAGTTCCCTCACTCTTTTCTCTCCATCTCTCTCTCTCTCTCTCTCTCTCTCTCTCTCTCTCTCTCTCTCTCTCGATCTTTCAATCTCCCTCAGGTGTGACCTTGCGTGACCTAGCTGATAAGAAGAGGGGGAAATTTGGCTGGTTCAGCCACTCAAACGAAACCCACGGTACGGCCAATCAGAATGAGACGCATGACCTCTTCACTGTTCACTGCCCCCCTGTGCTATATATAGCCCCTCAACTTTGTCTGGTCTAATTGTATGATTTACATCTGGGGCTAGAAATCACATCTCTCGGTTGGACCCATATTAAGTGCTTTGACCCTATTTCAGAGAGATTGCTTTTCTCCAAAACTGTGCCAATGTGTGGCCGACATTATTTTTTCTCTTTGTCTCTCTTATACCTCTCTTTTTTTATGTTGCTTTTCTGTCTCTATATTTCACTTTCTTCCTGTTTTTCATTCGCTATAGCAAGTCTTCCAGCCAGTGAAACAGCTTCCGAAAACACTGAAAACATAGATGAGGAACACACAGATTGTTGTGCTGCTTGCTGGTAATGCATATATACTCACACATACATACCCACTATAATTAGAAACAACGTGACACATTGAAACGTCATTTTTCATTGTGTTGTCATGCTGGCTTGCTAATGGAAGTTGTTATCAGCCATAATGGAGTGTCATCTCGAAATTTCTCAGTTGAGGCTCATTATGTTCTCTTTTCTTTGTATTCTTTGTGTTCTTGTAAGTCAGCTCATTACTCTGGGCTTCTTCGGCTGTCTTTGACTCAGTATCTGAACTGGATCTTTGTTAAACGCAATGCATCACTGTTTATATTTTTCCAATTGTTCTCTGTTGTAATTGTCTGTGATCTCAATGTCCTTTCATTTTGTTTTGTCCACTGTTCTTTGACTTCAGTGCTCGCATTATGAAGATACCCTGCTGGTGAGTCGTTGTGAGGACAATCTCGTGGTTCAGCGTTTACCTACTAGATGTATAGTAAACTTTACTCTGGAAAATACTCTAGCAGACAGTTTTTATTTCTTGGTTATGGCATAAATTAGCTAAATTTAGTGAGATTTATGCTCAAAACAAGAAGAAACTATCAATGGAGGGAAAATATTTTCATGATTTGTTCTTTGAACCTTTTTTCTTTTGTCAAATCAACTTTAATGTGGTTATTAATGTGGTTCAGATAACATCATATTTTGAGTTTCTATTTATTAAACCAATCTCTTCAATGAACTCAAAATTTTGAGGCAACAAGACAACTTACTTTTTAAAGTTAAACCAACAATACTTTTGTATAATTATACCATGACTTCTAAAACTGATCTGATCACATGGTTCCTGGCTTATTGCTTATTGTTTGTATTTTATGTAAATCATAACAATATGTATATTTTGGTATAGTATACTGTATACTGTATATAGTGATTATAATTACATTTTTTTTGTGTATGTTCGCTTAGTCGTGCCCTGCGCCGCTGGAACCGCTGCATTCGGAGAAACTGTCGTACCGCAGTGAAATCTGTGACATTTTATTGGGTGGTGCTACTCCTGGTCTTCCTCAACACAGCTCTCAGTGCCTCAGAACATTATAACCAACCAGAATGGCTCACTGAAATTCAGGGTATGTACTGTAGCTGTTGCCAAATAATATCACCTTGCTGACATACATGTGTACTGTCCAACAGCACTAGCCACACTTTTATTCATAGACTTCTATTAGCAGCTGTTTTGTTGTTGTTGTTGTTGTTGTTGCTGAGTCTGGTGTTACCAATGAATGAACTTCCATGTTGACAAAAATGTTTGAGCTGAGATCACATCTATTTATCCACCTCTCTGTCTTTTTGTGTCTCTCTCATAGACATTGCCAATAAGGTTCTCCTGTCATTGTTCACAGTGGAGATGTTGTTGAAAATGTACAGTCTGGGGTTGCGGGTATATTTTGTGGCATTTTTCAACCGTTTTGACTGTTTCGTCGTGTGCGGTGGGATTCTGGAGACAGTTCTGGTGGAGCTGGAGATCATGCCACCTCTCGGTATCTCAGTGTTGCGCTGCGTCCGCCTGCTTCGGATCTTCAAAGTCACACGGTACTTAGGCCTCTTAAAATTGCTTTTTACACGAATGGGTACAAAATACTGTAGGAAACGCTTTTAAAATACTTTTTTTTAAAGAAACTATTTTATATGAGGTTTCTAATGTTTGTTACTGTCACTCAAATTCTTGCCCCACTTGTCCTCTTCAGTCATTGGACGGCTCTGTCCAATCTGGTGGCCTCGCTACTGAATTCAATGAAGTCCATTGCCTCCCTGCTGCTGTTGCTCTTCCTCTTCCTCATCATCTTCGCTCTACTTGGCATGCAGCTATTCGGAGGGAAGTTCAACTTTGATGAGACGCAGACCAAAAGGAGCACCTTTGATGCCTTCCCTCAGGCCTTGCTCACTTGCTTTCAGGTAATAAACCCTTGTACATCAGTGAGAACATAATGTTAGGTTACTCAACTTTCCCCGCTTTTGACGGAACTTTTCGGCAATCCATGTTTTCAGTGTCACGGTAGGGGTCGCTATTACGTATCTTCTGAAAGAGTATTGAACCTCCGGAGTCCGGATCAAAACATAGGCTGAAGCAGAAACAAGTGATAGAAGCATTGCTTATGTTATGCACATGTAAAATAGCGTGATTGTGATCATCAAACATTAAACTGTCTATAATTCAAAAATGTCTAACGTTACCAAATGAAATGGTCTCGATTTACTCCATCTACCTTTTTTGATCATAGTTCTGAATCCAATGTAGTTTTGGTCAAAAATAACCCTTTTGTGCAAAATATTGCTTTTTTGTTAGTGTTGATAAAAAAATGTATGAAGCTAGAATAAGTTTTCTAGTGGGCTTGAATGTTTTGTGAAAAAATGCACCCACAGGCTGGCTACTTTTTCAAAAATGCTGGCAGGGAAAGAGTTAATAAGCAGAAATTCTCGTCAATAAAGAAAAGCAGTAAACAGATAAGTTTGTCAATGTTTCAATGTTTTTGGAGGTATTTCTGTGTTACATTTAGTTTTTTCCCCTCCTCTACAGATATTAACAGGTGAAGACTGGAATGTAGTGATGTATGACGGTATTATGGCATACGGCGGCCCGGTTTTCCCTGGAATGATCGTCTGTCTTTACTTTGTGATTTTGTTCATCTGTGGTAACTGTATCCTTTCCCTCTAAAACCAGTTTGACTGGCTTATTTATTATGCATTAATTCTCTGCTAATAAATGAACAGCAAATGTTTAATTCATTTATATTTATGCATTGTAAATACTTTGATCCAAAGCATCATACATTGCGTTGTATGTATACATGCTTTCCCTGGGATTTGAATCTATTTCCTTTGCATTGCTAATGCCATACACTACTGTTTGAGTTACAGGAATGCAGTTATTTCCAACTAGTCACTGATGTCATTTCCTTCAGAAATTCTCATATCTGGTTGCTGTTGGATGTGGTTTGTCATATTTTTGAGTTTGTTGGGTCTTAACCTCTGCTCTCTCAGATATCTTGTTGAACGTCTTCTTGGCCATCGCTGTCGACAACTTAGCAGGAGGCGATGGAGACAAGAAGGAGTGCGTTTTTAAATCATCTCTAAAACTAGTCTCTATCTTTCTAACTGCCATAAATATTACATCATTATTGAATACGTTTACTGTTTTTTAACATGTACTGTGGGGTTCGAAAGTCCACATTGAAATTATGGGATTGAAATTTAAGCCTAAAAACAAAAAGTAAAACGTTCCGATGAATAAGAAAGTTTTAATAATCTTTCATTAAAGCAAAATTGAGACAAATACACTATTATTGTTATTTTCAAATTGTTAAATTAGGGGAAAAAAAGCAAACTAGAAGCATTTTTGACAAATGGTTTCAGGCATTTGCAAAAACAAAGATTGTGATATGTGATCTGTTGATCCTGACAGAGAAATAAAAGAGGGAGAGGAAAAAAAGGTTGATGGTGAAGGAGAGAATGGAGAGGTGAAGGTATGGAAATCCAACTCTACTGCCGTTGTTGTTGAATAATCATCACATTGAGGTCAATCTTTCATTTTGTTTTCAACAGGTGGACGTGGATGATGAAAACGAGCAGGAGGAGGAAGAAGAGGAGGAGCAGGTGGAGGGAGATGATGAAGGTGAAGTCCATGAATGTTAGATTGAATAGATTGTTAATTCTAAAAAAAACGTAGTTATTTAGCAGACGTTTGTGACTGTAATCACTCATCCTAGGATGCGCTAAGAGTCCCTCTGGAGTGTCCTGAGGTTTAATGTTGGCTGCTTAAGGGTACAGTGGTGTTTGAGCTAGATTTTGATCTCAGTAACTCAGTTTCTCTCTGTCTATATCTCTTTCCATCTGTCCTTCTCTACTGGAAGAAGGGAAAGCTCAGCTCAATGTTGCTGACTTTGCTCCTCCTAAAGAGAAAGTTCTTCCAATCCCAGAGGGCAGTGCGTTCTTCTGCCTCAGCAAGACCAACCCGTGAGTGTGCAGTTTTAATCACAAAGTCAATGCTTGACCATTTAAAGAGATAGTTCACTTCAAAAGTGAAATTCTTTCATTATTTATGCATGTCATTCGAACGTGTACTGTATGAATTTCTTTCTTCTGTGGAACAAAAATAGAAATAGTGTTTTTTTCATGCAATGGAAGTCTGGTCAACAAAACTATATGGTTACCAACATTTTTCAAATTATCTTATTTTCTGTTCTGCAGAAAAAAAGTCTGTCATGCAGGTTCGAAATGACGTGACGGTGAATAAATGATAACAACATTTACATTTTTAACCATCCCTTTAAAATTAGAAATTTATACATAAACATTTTCGTATTTTTCATATATAAACATTTTTTTTTACATTATGACAGTCAAATGTAGACAGCCATGGTCCAAAATACTAGCCATATTTTTTTTATTTTTTTTTTTTTAGCGCCATGAATGTGTCAGTTCTGGAGGTGTTGTTTTTTGTACATTTGTAAATGTGTTTACAATCACATTTTTGGAATGTCAAATCAGATTTATTGTCATTTGAGATGCATTACATATTTAGCATCATGCAAAATGCACAATATTGTCTGGAAATGCATCCAAATGCAATAATTTTCACTCAATCAACTATGTGACACTCATTATAGATTGAATAGTGTATGTGTGGTTTTAAACAGCATTCATGACCATATAAATGCCTCTATTTTCTCAAGCGGTGTGGCAAATCAATTTAATTAAAACAAAGTCATATTGAATTTATGGACCATGTAGAGACAACACACAGTTGACCACATTTCTCTTTGTGTCTCTCTCCAGGATAAGAGTGGGCTGCCATTTCCTGATCCATCACCACATCTTCACTAATCTCATCCTGCTTTTCATCATTCTCAGCAGCATTTCTCTGGCTGCGGAGGATCCTATCAGAGCTCACTCCTTCAGGAACAATGTGAGATTCCTACTGGCTTGCACACAGATGCAGCATCATTAATAGTTTACTGCAGCTGACCTTATTGGCATATTTGACAAGCTCTTCAGTGCCAGCTGAGGAATGCCATCCTTCAATCAGCTGACCGTCAAACACACACACACACACACACACACACACACACACACACATATAGCTTAACATGATTTACCTAAGTAGGACATGTTCCTGGATCAGAATCCTTGTTAGCTCTGCAACAACATTGGTATCAACCAATCAGATTTGAGGTTTAGGGTCAAGACTGTAGTCAAAGGCTCGAACAACATGCTTATCAACCTATTATTTCCCTGAGGGCTTCAGAAAACATTATGGCGAGGGCTCGGATTGTTTGGTGGAAATATTCAAGAACAAAGGATGTTGATCGACTGTGTCCTACTTTTCTAAATCATGTATACTGTAGAAAAATAAACATGTCACATACATCCTACTTGTACATACAGTACTATCATTTTTCATATAAGGAGAACTGAATTTCTCTCTACAGATTCTGGGTTATGCTGACTATGCTTTCACTTCCATATTCACTGTGGAGATCTTACTGAAGGTACCGGTCAATCAATAAACCAATAGTTTTTGTTATGATTTCAAACCGATCAGAGTAGTGTTGCTACACTGAAATGCCCTCATCGTTTTTGTTCCGTTATCTCTCTTTAGATGACAGTGCACGGCGCATTCCTCCATCAGGGTTCCTTCTGTAGAAACTGGTTTAATCTGTTGGATCTTTTGGTGGTCAGTGTGTCTCTGGTCTCCTTCTTCTTACAGTAAGTCCACAACACTCATACGGACATCAAAAGTTTCCTATTCATAATTTGTGTAAATACAATCTTAGAAGAAAAGGTTCTATATAGAACCTTAAAAGGTTCCAAAAAGCTACGTATTTGGAAGCTCTAAAATGCAATGCATGTGAATGATCACAAAATTCAAGATATGGTGGTTAAAAAATGTAATTAATCAAAATCACACAAAGAGTGCCATTTCAGTTTTTTATCCTCCAAAAATCTGCATGATTAAAATGTGATATTAAGTTACGACAACAGTTTAATAAACAATAATTTAATAACAACTACAAAATGTTTGCAGAATAATGTAATATATGAATGAATAATAGCCTTTAAAGAACCTTTGTGCCACAAGTGTTCTTTCTTGTCATTATTGAACCTTTTTTTTAGCATAAAATGTCCTTTGGAGTTGAGTAAAGAACCCTATGCTACACGTATAGAACCCTTTTTTCAGGTGAGCTGTGATATCTGATGAACGCATCAGTGTATGTATCGCCCTCTGGTGGAAAAGTACATAGTGCACTATCAAGCTTTGTATGCAAATGGACAAAAAGAAAGAAAAAAAGAAACTTTAGAGACAACGATGAAAACGTCCACATATACAAAGTAAAGTTAAACTCCTCTCTCTCTTTTATAGTTCAAGTGCCATCTCTGTAGTGAAGATCCTAAGGGTGCTCAGAGTACTAAGGCCTCTTCGAGCAATCAACAGAGCCAAAGGACTCAAGGTACAGCATTTAGTGTTTTTGGGTGTGTGCTCTGTGGTGAAAATCAAGTTTTAATGTTGTGAAATCATTAATATGATGATTTTCTTCACAAAATCCCTGTTGCGTTGCTTATTATTTTTGTGGAAACTATGATAAATTTGATTTCAGGATGCTATGACAAACAGAAATAAATATCATTCATAATGTAAAAACAGTCAAATTTGATCAATCCATCCCTGCTAAATAAAAGAATATATATTTTTAAATCTAGCTGACACCAAATTTTTGAATGGCCATGTACTTAATTTTCATTTTCATCGTCAGTGTTATGGTGTAAACTCCATTTCTCTGATGACTGTGTGTTTTTGTGTGTGTAGCATGTGGTACAGTGCGTGTTTGTGGCTATAAAGACCATCGGGAACATCATGATCGTCACCACTCTACTTCAGTTCATGTTTGCCTGCATTGGCGTTCAGCTTTTCAAGGTAAAACACACATGCACACACACACAAAAGGCTGTGTACCTCCTGACTGTACTCTCAGAAATTTAACATTAGCTTAAATATCATGTGTGAATGTACTTTTTAATGCGTCATTACTGATGTATTTTGTAGGGTAAATTTTATCGTTGCACAGATGAAGCTAAACACACTCCAGAACAGTGCAAGTATGTCATTACATTTTAATTCTGTTCTTACGCTAACCACATGTATTGTGCCTTTGGGCAACATGCATGTTTATGTGTCATGAGTGTTTGTGCATCCATTTGTGCCTACAAATTGTGTGTGTGTGACACACAGGGGCACATTTGTGGTCTATAAAGACGGAGATGTGAGTCATCCAATGGTGAAAGAGAGGATCTGGGTTAACAGCGACTTCAACTTCGATAATGTACTGATGGGAATGATGGCCCTGTTCACGGTCTCCACTTTCGAGGGCTGGCCAGCGTGAGTCTGCCCCTCTGTCATCTTCCTCCATATGTCACTGAAGGTCACCATGTCCATGTTTATACAATATGCTCCACATGCTGTTTTTTCCTTGTTCAGGCTGCTCTACAAAGCCATTGATGCCAACGCAGAGAATCACGGCCCCATTTACAACTACCGCGTGGAGATCTCTATATTCTTCATCATCTACATCATCATCATCGCCTTCTTTATGATGAACATCTTTGTGGGTTTTGTCATCATCACTTTCCGTGAACAGGGAGAGGCTGAGTTCAAGAACTGCGAGCTGGACAAAAATCAGGTTTGAAGAAAGCATTGCTGAGAGAAAATTCACCAACAATTTTACTTTACAATTTTACCGTATTGGAAAATACATGATTGGTCAAAAATAGAATTGAATACTTGTATTCATTAATTTAATCTTGAACTTTCTTTTGTTTAAATATTCCTATATCTGGCTGACCAAACGTCCTCTTTTGCCCGGACATGTCCACTCTTAACGTACTCTCCGGGGGGAGGGGTTTATAAATTCATGAGAACGTCCGGTTTTCACTGTTTTTCATGGGTCCATTAAGCGTGTACTTTAAATTGACTGGCGCTTGCCTTTGCACACAAAACATATGAAACCGGCGTCGACTTCGCACCGTCTTGATATAATCAGTGCGTTCCTAAATCTGCAGCGGCTCCAAGCAGAGAGCAGAAAACAGAGGCGTGTGTGCGTGATCTGTGTAAAGCAGAATGCATGACCTGCAAAGCTGGCACGTACGTGTCCGTGTCAAATAAAGGTGCTAGCGACCTAGAAGCCCAAATAATGAAAGTATAGGCTACAAGAGAACATCAGGAGGATTGAAATGTTTTTTTTTTTTTTTACTGAAATAGTGTGGTAGATTTTTTTATTTTATTTTAACCTATGGCCATGAAAAGAAATAGCGTCATGTAAAAGGTGTTAAAAGCTATTTTTAAACATTTTTTTGTTAAATATTATTCTATTGTTATGGGCTAAAGGATGAATGGGAAGGATGTATTACTTTATGTATTAAACTACAATAACATAGTTGCAAGTTTGTGAATGCATTTGTCAAGTATTTTTGATGCATTCACCCCCCCAACCACACCTCCACCCCTTAACAACGCCTCCACAAACCACGCCGCGACCCATCAACCATGCCCCCGTCCTCTTTTTTGTTTTCAACATTGATGATAATAAGAAATCATATTAGAATGATTACTGAAGGATCATGTAACACTGAAGACTAATGATGCTGAAAATTCAGCTTTGCCATTACAGGAATAAATTACATTTTATAATTACATTTTAAATATATTAAAATAGAAAAAAACTTATAACACAATATTACTTTGTTTTTATCAAATAACACAATATCACTGTATTTTTATCAAATAAATGCAGCCTTGGTGAGCAAAAGAGACTCCTTTAAAAAAAATTAAATTCTACCAACCCCAAATTTTTGAGTGGTAGTATATGTCCTAGCGAAATAGGGTGTTTAAATTGGTAATATTGTTTTCAATAAAAACTGAAACGTGTATTATATGTTCATGTTCACTTCTCTTTTTGAATAATAGCCCATTTGAGTTTGAGCACCAGTCCAGTGTCTCCTTTTTGTCATTTGCAGAGACAGTGTGTGGAATACGCCCTGAAGGCCCAGCCGTTGAAGCTGTACATCCCCAAAAACCCAGTGCAGTACAAGTTCTGGTCCATAATCAACTCCACAGGGTTTGAGTACATCATGTTTGTGCTGATTCTCCTCAACACTGTTACTCTGGCTGTGCAGGTAAACAGCTGAGTCTGACAACTCTTACAAAAGCTGTATAATCAGCATGTAGAACCATACACAAAGACACCTATTTTTGGTATTGTGAATCTGAGATAATATGAGCTTTCTTGAAATCCAACATGAATATTTAGGCCAGTGCTGAAATAGTAATGAGAAATTCTGTGTGATAGGATTATGGTGCGTTCATGTCCTATCAGAATTACCAGTTGACAAATTAAACAAAAGGCCTATTCACACTTTGAATGATAACTATAACAATAATGATAAAGATTTACATTACATATTAAATGTAAAAGGATAGCAGAGTCCACAAAATCTATTATTAAAATAACGGAACAGAAGTTGGAATCACTTTTAGAATGATTGTTTTTCCAGAAAACATTGGCAGCCAATCAGAATCCATCCTGCATTAGAATTTAAAGAGACTGCATATAATAAACAGAATGATCATGCGCTGATGTGGACACTAATATACAGTATCATTATAGTTATTCTTGGGGTAAACTATAAGAATTATATGAAGTCAGTAAACTGATTGTTTCTTAATAATATAGGATAGTTAAAATGTCTAAAAATGGCATAATACCATCAACATGTGAAGACAGAAGTCAGTGGCACTGATTCATTTGAAAAAGTCATTTCTATACTGACATAAATCTAAATGTACAAGTCTATGAAGTAGAAAAATGAAGGACGAATGATTTGAGGCTGATGTTGAGTCGAATGCTAAATGTAGAATCACACTGTTTCTGGATCCTTCCACAGCACTATAACCAGTCAAAGTTATTTAGTCACGTGATGGACATCCTCAATATGGTTTTCACCGGTCTTTTCACTGTGGAGATGATCATTAAACTGATGGCTCTCAGACTCCGGGTCAGTCCTTTCACTCACTTGCAAATATGATATGTGTTTGCTAGATAGTCGATAAAGTTACTGATTGATTTTCTTAAAACCAATTAAACCCTTTTCAAACCATTCATTCTGAAGCTTAAGTTAGTCTTGAACTTTTCAAGTGTGCTGTACTTAATATCTGGTTGATTTTGCAGCATTACTTTATTGACGCATGGAATTCCTTTGATGCACTGATTGTTGTGGGAAGTGTGGTGGACATTGTAGTTACAGAGTTCAGCGTGAGTTTCCCTTTTTCTTTAAAGTGGACGTTACTTTGATATTACTTTGAATAAAAATGCATATTTTGCAGTTTTAGTTAAATTCTGTGATAATTTGTTTAAAATTATTTTTTGTCACAACCATCTTTTGAGCCTTATATTCAAATGATAATCATAACTGTCTTAAATGCAGACATTAGCTCACTCACAGTATAAAGGATGCACAAACTAAAATCATTGTATGTTTCTCCCTTTTTTCCCCTTAGAGCTCAGAGGACAGTTCTCGTGTCTCCATTACTTTCTTCCGCCTGTTTCGTGTAATGCGATTGGTTAAGCTACTCAGCAAGGGGGAGGGCATTCGTACACTGCTCTGGACTTTCGTGAAATCACTCCAGGTCAGAAGACAATGATTACAAAAACTATTATTTTTGTAATCAAAAACAATGCTTACAAAAATAAAATCATATTTTGAGCAAGTGATTTAGTTTAAATTTGTACTATTTTTGTCCCTCAGGCCCTGCCGTATGTTGCTCTTCTGATCGCTATGATCTTCTTCATCTATGCTGTGATTGGAATGCAGGTAATTAGAGGCTGTGGAAATGTATTTATTATTGTACATCATTTTTTATAATTTTGTTTATATCATTTTGATTATTTTTAAATGAACAGATGAACAACTGTTGAACAATTTAAAAAATAATGAGTGATTTCTCTCTTCGTCAGACATTCGGAAAGATTGCCATGCAGGACCACACTCAAATCAACAGGAATAACAACTTCCAGACCTTTCCGCAGGCTGTGCTGCTTCTATTCAGGTGAGAGAGTGTGTTTTTCTGTAGCTCATACAGTAGAGCATGGCGTTAGCAATGTAAAGTTCTTGGATAAAAGTATCTACATACAGTACATGTAATGTATGTGCTCTTCATGTGCAGGTGTGCAACGGGTGAAGCGTGGCAGGAGATCATGTTGTCCAGTCTTCCAGGGAAACGCTGTGACCCAGAGGCAGACTATGAGCCCGGTGAAGAATTCACCTGTGGCAGCAACTTTGCCATTGTCTACTTCATCAGTTTCTTCATGCTCTGCGCCTTCTTGGTAATTGCACCGAATGTTGTTGTTGTTGGTTAAATTAAGTCTATTCTTAATAACTTTGCAGTTACATTATAGATCATTTCCCAGCTTCTCTTTTATTTTATTTTATTTTATCCTTTAAAACTTTTCAATTGACAATATACGCAGCTCCGTACGCGACATGCAGACAAATATATATATATATATATATATATATATATAAATATATATATAATATATATTATATATATATATATATAAATATATATATATATAATTAAGAATTCATTCCCTTTACGTTTTAGTAAATAGTGGCCATGTTGAACTAATTTAATTCAATCAAAATGAGGAAACTAATTCTTGCAACATGGCAACAATTTAGTAAAACAAGGGAACGAATTATTATATTGTGATTCACTTACATTCCATACACTTACAAAACATTTACTTTTACTGAAAAATCTGTTTCTTTCTGACAAATGTACTGTATGTCCCTATAAATACAATTTTTTGTACAGGAAGAAAAAAATATTGTTGAGCTCTTCATAGCAATTATTATGCAGTACATAGTAGCCTTTCGTTGGCTAAAATTATTTCAGTGTGATTTGCATGGTCTTTGTTGTGTATTTTCAGATTATTAATCTGTTTGTTGCCGTCATTATGGACAACTTTGACTATCTGACCCGTGATTGGTCAATTCTTGGACCACATCACCTGGATGAGTTCAAAAGAATCTGGTCAGAGTATGACCCTGAAGCCAAGTAAGACTATCAGTCTCTATCTAATGCCTTTTATCTAACCAAAATAAAAACTGCTTCAAGACAGATTAAATGTCTGTTTGTTTTCCAGGGGTCGTATTAAGCACTTAGATGTTGTGGCTTTGCTCAGGAGGATCCAGCCACCACTTGGATTTGGGAAACTCTGCCCTCATCGTGTGGCCTGCAAGGTAAAGAAACGTGCACAAAATCCATCTCCTGTGTTCTCTTTCCTGATCATGTCTGTCTTAGTCTCTCTCTCTCTTTTTGGCAGAGGCTGGTTGCAATGAACATGCCCCTGAACAGTGATGGTACAGTGACCTTCAACGCCACCCTGTTCGCCCTGGTCAGAACTGCCCTCAAAATCAAAACAGAAGGTCTGTACATGCGTACACACAAACGTGTACTCATACACTTGATCTTTCTGTTACAGAGCTACAGATTATTCTTATGAAGGTGTGCTTTGCATATAAATCCATAAGCCCTTCTGTCATTGTCTTTTTTTTCCTCTCTAAATTTAACCACATGCTATAATATAGGTTACCAGCTAGAATATTAATAGACTGTAAAGCTTTTTGTATAAGCACAGAAGCATGATGTTCTTAGGTAGCTCTGTAAGCTCATGTGGCTGTGATGTGTTGTTCTTAGGAAACCCCGATCAAGGGAATGAAGAGTTGAGAATCATCATTAAGAAGATCTGGAAGAGAATAAAACCCAAAATCCTGGATGAGGTTATTCCACCCCCTGCTGGTGAGTTTGACAAACGACCACGTGGCACCAGGGTTGGATTTTGTTTTATTTTTTAAAATGAATTAATGGATTCCCTTTCTAAATTCTACATTTTAATTTGAGTGAGAGTAAGCGGAATTTAATGAATTGCAAAACGGTCACACAACAACAAAATCCACAAGAGCATATAAATCAGGTATCTGTTTTGTAAATCTACTTCATGCTGTTTGGATTTATTATCAAAACTTTGTGGTAAATTTTCTCGGAAAATAGATGTTCGGAAAATAGACCAGAATATTCCAGAATTTTGTTGCTGGAATTACATATTATTTCATATTTCACATTAATATTTAAGGTTTCTGGAAATGCCTCATAAATTGTGCATGTGAAAACATGTTTATAAGCGATTTACTCTAAAAAAAAGATGTAGCATTAGAATAGAATATGTTTTATTTAAAAATGTCATTGTAATATGACTACATTTTTTGAACGGTCGACTTTACATTATATTTTTGCCTCCAGTTTTATTCTTTGGCACTTAAACCACATCCTCAGTTCAGTTCTCAATGCTGCACAAACCTAATACTCATACAAACATAAGAAATGACAATTTTCAACTGTGCTGTTTTATTGACATCATTTAACATTGCGTCAGTTACAGATGAGGAAGTGACTGTGGGTAAATTCTACGCTACGTTCCTGATCCAGGACTATTTCAGGAAGTTCCGTAAAAGGAAAGAAAAAGTGGGTCTGGAAGATTCAGAGAATGATAACCCTTCAGCTCTACAGGTAGATCTCTTTCACAGATTCTACATTTTATTGTATCTGGGCACATACCGTACATAAATTGGCTAAATCACACTTTTGTCCCCACATGTAATGGGTTCATTCAAATCTCATAGAGATGATCCACTGAAACAGACTAAACCAACAAAAGTCTTCACTATAGAGCTGTGACCCTGGCAGTCTTCATGCCCAGGATCACTTTACACAGTTTCTGAATATTATTCTCTGTGGGTGTGCTGTCACTGGAAGGTTGAGGTTACATGTGTGGGTTTTGTGTCCATCATTCTTACAGACCATTTCATCTGTGATATGGTGGCCCAGGTTGCTTTTCAACAATCTGCCATCTTGAGATTGTTCAACGAACGAAATGAACGAATTGACTTGGAAAAAGATTCGTTCATTTTGATGAACGGATCCAAACAGGAGAGTCACGAACGCGCATCACAGAACAGAGCAAGGCGAGCATTTGAGCTTATAAACTTAAACTTTTTTTTTAAATGAGCGATCGTTTCGCTTGATAAGACCCTTATTCATCGTCTGGAATCGTTTAAAGCCCTTTGAACAGTTTGCCGTTTGCACTGAAACTGTCTTTTGGACCTTGAACCGTTTGGTTACCAATTAAGTGCATTATATGCAGAAAAATCCTGGAATGTTTTCATCTAAAACCTTCATTTCTTTCCGACTGAAGAAAGAAGGACATGGACATCTTGGATGACATGGTTGTAAGTAAATTATCAGCAAAAGTTTTTTGTTTTTTTTAAAAAATGAACTACTTTTTTAAGCTGCTGGGCCACCATTTAGCTGCCAGAGTTTTCTTTTTGTAATTTTGGTGTCTGGAGCCTGATTGTAGTGTACAGTATGTGTTGTATAACTCAGCTGTATGGTGAGCTGCATATATACTGTGGAACCTCTCTCTTTCCGCGTGCATCTGTGTCAGGCAGGGCTGCGAACTCTGCAGGACTTGGGGCCAGAAATGAGACTGGCCTTGAACGAGGATCTGGAGGAGGAGGATGGTTTGGAGGAGGAGCAAGAAGAGGATGATGCTCATTATAAGGTTCTTATCACTTAATCCACCGAGATTCTTTTGGAACACTTTGTTGAAAATTGAATTAGTCTGTTTTCGTAATCAATTAACTGAATTCGTTTTGCACAATGAGTTTATCTTATTGATTCACTAAATTGAAAATATTACATTATAACAAGATAGTCAGAGACTGAGGGTTATTCAAAATAATGAGGCACATGGTATATTGAGACGGATGGTAATTTGAGTACCAAATTTACTCTGACAGGAGCAGATATCAGGTAATGAATAGGGGTTTGGGCTGAGGATTTGTTGGTGTAGGTGTAGATGTTGTGGCTTGGTTGGTCAAATGAAATGTATATGACATGAAATGAGTACATAAAGTATTGCATTGCCTTAACGTCAACCAAACAGTGTATGATTGATAATAGTTTGCTTTCTTTAAAGTACACCACATGTATGGTGAGTTGAATCATTTTTGCCAGCACACATTTAAAGTGTTTGCAGTGTTAGCCACACAAAAAGCTTACGACCCAGATGGGACTTGAACCCACAATCCCCAGCTCCGGAGGCTGATGCCTTATCCATTAGGCCACTGGGCCTCTGTTTAGTTCTACTTTTGTTTAGCTTCAGTAAAAATCTTTAAAATTGATGAGTGTCACATGATCCTCTAGAAATCACTCAAATATACTGATCTGGTGCTCGAGAAACTCATGTTGCAAACTTTCTTTGATGAATAGAAAGTTCAAATGTTTTGTAACATTATAAATGTCTTTACTGTCACTTTTGACCAATCTGATAAATTGAACAAAAGTTTGGATTTCTTTCAAAAACAAATCGCACTGATTTAAAACGTTTGAACAGTAGTTTAAATATAAGTTGTTTTAAAAAATGGTCATACTTTGTAATATTTTATTTTAATATTACATTTTGGCGTTTTTTTTTTCTCCTCTTAGAATGAAAATGGCTATGCGGGCCACACAGAGCCGTCAAACAGAAGCCGGCGCTCCTCTTTGGCCACTTCTCCCGGCGTATCTCCTGCTCCTGTCCCAGGAGATGGCATCTTGAACGGGGGACTGGGACGTAGGAGCTCCCTTGCAAAAACACAGAATGGGAACGGTGCTCTGGAGCACGAGAACTTCAGGAGAAGAGACAGCACGCGCTCCTCCCTTTATTATCAACACAAGAATGGAGTGATCGATCAGCTGCCTAAGAGGTATTGCATTTATTCATATTATACATTATACCTCGTATTATGTCACTTGTATTTTTATATACTGTTTTATGTTTTTTTGATAGACCATCCTACTACAAATACCCAAGGTAAGCATTCAGCAGATAGTTTATAGCGCCTCCCAGCAGAACCTTTCTCTTGCTGACTGCTGGTTTCCTCTTTTCTCCCTCAGGAGGGAGTCCAGAGACAGGTTCTCTTCTCCGCTGTCTCGGAGAGAGGAAGGTGGTGAATACCCTGGAGAGCAGCGCTTCTATGGGAAAGATGAGGACAGCGAGAGTGTCATCTCTAGAGAAAGGTACTCGTAAAGTCTAACCTTTACCTAAATGAATGAATTCATATTTTGTTGACGATTACTTATAAACAGACGCTATGTAACTTTTTTTTGCTCAAAATGAAGTAATCATACTGAATAAAGTCAATGCATCATCTTACCCTGATTCACTTTGTGACTAACATGTTTTTCGTCTACAGGCATGGTTATCCAGAGGACAGCACAATGTTCTCAGGACATAGAGACATGTATGATGGCCACTCTATGAGACACCCTGTCTACGGTAATCATCATGGAAACAGTTATGAAGAAGGCAGGAGGACAGCACGGAGACGCCTGCTGCCAGCAACACCTACTGGTAAAATGATCGAATTATTTCATAATTATCAATTGTAATGTTGTTTGGAGGTAATTAAGGATTGTAACTAAAGCTAATCTGTATATTTCATTCTATTATTTGTCCATTTCTCAGGGAGAAAGACTTCCTTTAACATACAGTGTTTAAGAAGGCAAGGTAGCAACGATGACCTGCCCATCCCAGGAACGTACCATCAGAACTCCCCGCCCTGCAGAGTGCGTTCACAGGTAATGTTACTATATAAACTTTAATTTTCATGCAATTTATTATTTTAGTATTCACATGGATTTTTATTTTTTTATTTTATTTTTATTTTATTCAATGAGTAAGGTGGCTTGGATAATTAAAAACATTAAAATAAATGACTTAAAAATCCTGCCACTTATTTGATGCTTTTCAAATGCCTTTTATTTATTTTTTTGTTTAATACTGTTCTCAGATCTTCAATGGAATAATAATTATTTTGACAACCATGAAAACAAATAGTGACATAAATGTATGAATTTGAATATTTATTGTATGATGATTTGTATTGATTTGATTTTTATATATTAAATAATGCTTCACATATCAATATCAAGTATGCGCTTCACTAACACTGCTGTCTGTTTGGTAAAAACATTTAGGAAAAAAGTATATTAGAGGCAAAATTGTTGGTCAAAAAATTTGTTGGACCCCACAGCTGTACAAATATGTGGCCAACAATTTTGGGTCAAAATATTTTAATTAAAATGCTACTTGTGAATGTAGTCTAAGTAGAAAAATTAAACAAACCTGAAAGTGTGATTTTATTTTTCAAAAGCCCTCAGGGTCTTAAATGCCTGAAGTTAAAGAAACAATTTATGTTTACACAGTTAACTGCTTTTTGTAACTGAATTGACTCCCTAACAACATTGCTTTTAAGGCCTTCAGTACGAGTTGAAGTCCCGCTTGATCTCACATTCAACACAAAGCTGTGTGTGGAAAGCAGATGAAACACCATTCATGCATTTCTGCTGAAAAATTGTTTCATTCTTTAGAGGAATCGTGTTGTTACTGTCTCAGTATGAAACAGATCACTGTGATAAGGATTATAACGACAGCATCCACATCATCATCACGATCAGAAACCAAAGCCTGGCCTTTCAGGTGCAGATGTTGTAAATGATCAGAGCATCACCGCAGATGAAACCAGAAATTCCTTGTTTCGTGGTGAGCTGAAATAATTTTTTTGAAAGTAACTCATGTTACTCAGTCTTTCTTTGTTTCTTTCTCTCTATCTCAGGGATACGGCAGTTACGATTCTCGTCGCAGCAGCGCGAGATCGTCCACGGGTTCGACAGCATCCTGGGCGAACACCGGCCCTCGGCGGGGTCGTCTCCTCTACGCTCCCCTTATCTTGGTAGAGGAGGAGGGAGCACCAGGGGCTGGTAGTGTGGGCATCTGGGACAAAAAGGATAGTTCCGTTGGAGTGCCTGCGTCGGTTCGGCACCCCAGTTCGGGATGGTACTCGGGACCCTCTGCTGGTGGAGGGGGGCAGCCGTATAGAGCCTACACCACCCTTAGAGTCCCTACCCAACTCAGTCCTCACTACAGCGAGAAGAGAGGCAGCGCTGACAGTCTGGTGGAAGCGGTATGAGTGGAGAAACACTAGAGCATGAGAGTAGCATTACAGTAATAACTAAATATCATTAACACATTACAGCTTGACTACATCAATATTACAGGAACATTATATGTTACAGCTTAAACATCATTAAAGCAACCTCAAGGGAACATTTCAAGTAGCACAGCAACACTGGAGCTCTTTATAAAATTAGTAATGCTGTGATGGATATTTAATATCTATCTATCTACCTATCTATCTATATAATGTAATATATTTAATAAAGTAATTTATAAAAAATAATACAATAATATTTATATTACATTTTTGTTTGTGATGGCAAAGCTGAATTTTCAGCAGTCATTGTGGAGTAATATCACATGATTTTTCAGAAATCATTCTAATATGCTGATTATATAATATTATAATATATAATAATAATATTATTATATATTAATAAATAATATTATGAGTGCTCAAGAAGCATTTGTTATTATTATTAATATTGAAAACAGTTGTGCAGTTGTTTTTGTGGAAACTGAAACTTTTTGTCAGGAGTTTCTGATGAATAGAAAGTTCAAAAGAACAGCATTTATTAGAAATATAAATCTTTTGTAAGACTATAAATGTCTTTACTGTCACTTTTGATCAATTTAATTCATCCTTGCTGAATAAATGTATTAATTACTTTAAAAACAATCTTACATACCCTAATCTGCACAGTAATTTGGACAAGGACTTGTATAATTCCATCACTCTCAGTTACTTATGATCAGTCTTTTTCTCAATCCACAGGTCTTGATCTCTGAAGGTTTGGGGTTATATGCCAAGGACCCAAAATTTGTAGCCTTTGCCAAGCGTGAGATTGCAGATGCCTGTCACATGACCATAGATGAGATGGAAAGTGCTGCAAGTGATCTCCTAAGCCGTGGGGGCTCTGGGGAAACCCAAGGCTTTCGGAACCACACAGATATGGGACCCATATACAGTGACGAGGAGCCAATCAGGGGCCACGAGGAAGAGGACCTGGCTGATGAGATGACTTGTGTTACATCTTTCTGAATAACAAAAAAGGCCAATCATGACATCAGTGGGTGGAGCATCATAATCCTGACTCACCAATCACATTGTTCTTGCTGCTTTGAGTCAGAGAAAGACTCTGGTGAGAAAAAGGAGGTTTTGCTCAAAAATATTGTGGGCGGATCACACTCGGTCTGTGAAAGAAGAACAGCTCCGGTTTACACTGTCTAAATGGCAGTTTTAAATTCTTTAAATACAAATCTCTGAGAAGACTCTTTTTATATAAACTGATTATCATGTTGAACATGTTTTATATGTAAATGTGTTTTTACTCCGTCATTATTGTTTGTCTGTCTGTCTATTTTTAAATGTCATTTACCGAAGGATACTCCGGAAAATATAAAAACACAATCATTTTAAGTATTTAAATAAATTATTTAAATATTTTGATTAAAATAACACCATCAACACTTATAATATTTTTTCTTTTTTCAGGTTTGTCTTGCATTTTGTGTGTATGTGTGTATTTGTTTCCAGTTGTCCATAATAGGCTCCAGTGCTTGATTGTTTTTGAATGTGGGTTGAGTCTTTAATGGTGTTTACTCCAATTCTGACTTGAATTTCAATTTTAAAATAAAACTATCAGCTTGGAACAAAAAGCACACTGTTTAGGAGCAACAAATCCTACTTGTGTTGTATTGTCCAGAGCCTGGACGGAATTTTAAGAACATTTTTTAGGACAGTGAACAGTTGTTGTGTTTTTTTTTTCTTTTTTTTCTTTATTTTAATTATTATTTTATTATTAATAATAATAATCTAATTATTATTATTATTTGGATTATTTTGAAATATTGTTGACATGCCTAGCCACTTTAGTCTTGTCGGTTTCCTTTAGGCAAGCCATAGCAACAATGATCTATTCAGTAGGACAGTTTCCTTTTCATGGGACTCATTCAATAAATTACTGAACATTTGCTAAAAATAAAATGACCACACAATGCAGATGTGAACTTATCTGTCATAGATGTAATCCCCAGCATTTGCTCCCTTGCACAATAATTTAACTACTTTAGTGTAAATATACAGAACGTTATTAATAAAACCACTTCATAATAATAACTTGAGATTTTTATGTGTGATTGAATGAGAGTTTATTTATAAAATATATATAAAACATATAGAGTGATGTTTGTAAACCAATATAAAGAGGAAGTGTTTTAACACTTTTTGCAATCTGTCTTTTTTATATTGTCTGGGGTATCGAGGCCTGTTGGGCAGTAATTTTATTGACTTCATCAAATGTAATAAATTGGTAATTAATCATTTTTAAATATAAAAACATGGCAATCCAACTTGCTTGAAAGCTTTTTGCAAACCCATTTTGTAATTGCAAACGTTTTCTGATTGCATAGGCCCAGTGACCTAATGGATAAGTCATCAGCCTCCGGAGCTGAGGATTGTGGGATCAAGTCCTGGGTTGCTTTTTACTGTATGTGTTTATAAGACGTGTGCCCCAATTGATTGTCTGATTAGTCGTGGCGGCGGTGTTGCAACAATCTTCTATTGAGATGTTTTTAATGTTACTCTGAAAACAGGACACAAGTTTTAATACATGTTTCTCAACAAATCTTTTAAGGTAGGCTACATACATATTTATGATTAGGATTCATAAACTTCAGTTCATAAACCACTAAGACTTCTAGGGGATAGTTTGTGTGAAGGGAAGAGCTTATGTGAATCATGTGCTAATGTACTGATGAATTGTATGTTGTATTGTACTAATGCATTGTACGCTGATGTGTTGGGAATCTTTGACACTGATTTGAGGCCAGACCGTTTTGCGTTTCAATTATAATAGTGCATTGTGGGGGAGGGCACATTGTTTAACCCTACTGGCCCTCAAGCACAACTGTTCCACTCCTTCAGACATCTGGATCTATAACAAAAATGATCTGCATCATTAATACTTTATCAAAATTCAGCATTTCTCAGCCTCATTTACAATGATGAGAGAAATTAAAGCACACGAGTTTTGCAATTAAGACACACTGATAACATGCATGGAGAGTCTCTAATGAGTGTTTTCCTAGCAGTGAGAACAAGACAGCTGCGGTGCTTTGGGCTTCAAAAGGAGGAAGCAGAAAGTGAGGAATAAATGTACTGTTATTATGGTGCTGCCTTTTGTGCTGTCCCATCTAGTAAAGAGGACATTTCACCAAAATTTATCACACCAAAAAACTATTTTATGGATAATATAATACATTACGGATATAGGGTATATAGCCTACTAATATGATCTGATTATGATTGTGAATAATCTCTTCATTTTGGAAACATTTTTTGTTGTGTTTATTTTCCCTCTCTAAAAATTGTGTCTGAGTCATGTCAGTCCATCTCTGTATTGGTTACACAATGAGAACTTTCTGGCCTTCTTTAAATATCTTAATAAACTGATTCATAATGATATTTTAACAAGATTACTTGAATGATAAGGTTTTATGGAGAGCCCAATGAATCCTTGTGACTGGAACTCCAGAATATCCATACCACACGGTCCTACGTCATTCTCATAGCTTTGATGATATTTATAACTGTGATGATGTCGTTTTTTTTAAAGATCTTAGATAGCTATTTCCCAACGTTCCACCTATACCACTGCGAAATTAAACGATAACATTCAATATCAGCCCTTAGTAGCACAGCCGTTGAATTCTGTGTTGTGATCAATCATATTCATAATTTACGGCCTCTGCAGTGCGAGCCGCCTTTACTTTAAACAACAACTCATTAGAGGGTAATATAATATTCGAGTGCATTGTTTAAGATTATGCTACAAGAATCAGGTAAATTGTGACAGGTTAATGATGTCACTGCTCTATTGCGATCAGTGTCCAAAAACGTTTTTGCGCACCAAAAACGCCTTCTCCAAGCGCGTGACGCAAGTGACGCTGTTCCGTAGATCTTCCCACCCCCTCCGCGCGCGGGCTGTTCCGCTTCCATCACTTGCCTCCCGATTATAGCTATTTCTCCCATCTACGAGCAGGCGACTAACATGGATATTGTAAATCAGGTAGGGCATTTTTGGCGCAAAAATGATATTGGTATATTATTGCTGGGTTTATCATGTACATATTTTTCGTTTGTCTTCCAGTTTTGATTGATTGTAGACGATGAAGATGCGTTTAGAAATTGGTGGAAGGTGGAAAATGCTTAGCCTATATGGAGAGGTGTCCTGCTGGTGCTGTCCGTCTGTTACAGTCTTTTTTCGTGACGTCCTTTATTTTCGTTTTTTATAGGCTACATATTTGACGTTATGATTTAGTATTTGAAGCAGAACTGATGAATCACTAGATTTACTAGACGTATATGACGTATTCCTAAAAGGGAATATGCAATTACACAGTTATTAAATAAACATGTAATGGCATGATATCAACATACATTTTGCGATCTTACATTGTGTTAGTGCGAAAGCGTATCATCAATCCAAAGCGACTGCGCGAGGGCCTTTATAACATGCAGATGCGCTTGTGGAGATGCTCTTTAAAATGGCAGCTGACTTCCATCCCAACACTGTGACTTTCAGCTCCGAGCTCGAGCTGGCCCTTTTGTCTTTTTTAATTTTTAAAAAAACATTAGGCGATATAAGCAAGGATCAAGAAATTTGTGCCTATAAATTAATGAATATGACACAATCACATATTGGTTATTAATGTTATCACATCATCGGAAACACATTTTGCAAGGTGATGCGAGCTGCATTCATGTGTAGCCTAAGCCAATCTTGCATATTGCAATGAATAATTAAATTGCATAAAGAGAAGTCCTAAAATCGATGTATTGATTTTTTTTTCGTATGGTGTTTAAAGGAGGACCATTCTCACGGGCAAACAATGGTGTCGTGTGAAACCGCACCTTCCTACGTCATTAGGTCCGAATAAAATCGGTATCACATACCGCAGGTCTGATAAACAAATCTTTCCAAATATCATAATGTTATCATGATGATGTAGAAAGAGCTGGCACATCTTTGCGCGACATCTAATTCATTTGCCCTCAATGAAGGTCCTTGTATTTTACCACATTGCTAGAGGCCAACGCCATCAATATCTAATATTATTGTTATTATTATATATTTTGGTGCGCAAAACGATAACGGTTTTAGAAAAATGTCCATGGCTTGCTGTTTAGTGTCTCTTTAGCTCGGAGATGGCGGAGACGCGCGCGCAGGCATTTTGGCAGTGGTTCAAGGTCCTGGCGACACACCGTTTTGCCTCGAGCTTCAGTCATACGTGAAATATGCATTATTAAGAATCTATGTATTGAAACAAATAAGTTGTTGTTTTTTTTCATCGTGTCACTGCTTTGATACAGATTTTTTTGTGTGCGTATTCTTGGCGATGCTTTAGCATCAGCAGATGCTATGCGTAGGTTTCAAAGCTTCAAAATAAATGGTCTCCAATATGAGCGAAGGCCTGTTTGTGTAATGAGTCATCGTGGTGAAGAGTAAACCACATCATACATAACGCATTTTCATCTATCATTCTGTCTGTCTGTCATCTAACGTTTTCAAATGTTGTTCTTTTGACAGTTGGTTGCCAATGGGCAGTTCAGGGTGCTGAAAGTACCATTGGGCTTCATCAAAGCATTACAATGGGTAAGTTCACATTTTATATGTAAATATAGCCAAGTTTTAGTTAATTTCAGTCATTAATTTGGAACCAGAGGTTTAAGCAAATGTATATTAGACGAAAAGTGACTGTCATCTATACCATGGTGAAATGGCTAACTCACTTTTCATATGCTGCCTCATTATGTCTACATAATAAATACATTAGCCTAATGGTATTTATAAATAAAAGTTGTATATCAAACATGCATATACTGTACTGAAGCATTCACCACCAATAGAGTTCACATTGTGTTCACAATACAAAGGGGTCCAAAGGTGTTTTCGGTATAGTTACAAGTTTCTTCAGTTTGCTTTGGGTCGGGAGCTGAGCTGTTACTGGTTACCATTGTGCCATAAGCTGAACATTTATATTTATAAATTCCAGAGGAGATTCTGTTTATTTAATATAATTGTTTTAAAGGGATTATTAACTGCATTATTTTATGTTTCCTGGGGTGCACTTATAACGTTATATTTTAGAAATAAAAAAAACAAAACATTTTTCCTACTCTGATTTTAGAACTCTTGAATGCTATGTTTGAAGGGGCGTGTCTGTTGTGAGACTTCAGTGTAAACACCCACTGCTGTGATTGGCTAACATCTTTGCAAATAGATAAGTATTACACGTGGAATTTTCTCAAAAACTTTTAGCACATTTTTAATAACTACAGTGTCAAGGTTTACTAATATTGCATTTTATTTAGATCTATGCCATTATATTTATTGTGACACGAAATATATATAAAATCGTGTCACAATATATAAAAATATATATTGTGACACGAAAGGTTGCAGTGATGAGCTTTCGGTACTCACTGCTTTCATCGTAACTAACAGTGCAAACACAATGTAAATAAGAGATTTGTTGATGATATTGGGAGTTTTTGGAAGTTCAGAACTCAGTCACTGATAAACTCAAGCTGTTTGATTGACAGCTCCAGCAATCATAGAGGTTAGGTTATTTGATCGCTTTCAATATATAATTTCATCACAGTTTAAATAACAGATTATTTTCATCCTACTATGAGAAACAAAGTAGTCTGGTTTGATTTACTAACACATAAACAACAATACACAATTTTGAGACAAAGATCATCTGACTACCTGAATCATTACATATCAGAAATCATGGGTCACTGGTGATTTTGGTTAGACACGCACACATAATCAGTACATAATGTATCAATGATCAGTAACAAAGCAATAAAACCAGTTGGAAAGATGCAAGGGTTGCTTCAGAATGTACACCGTAAAGATACAGTGTCAATTTAATAAACTTTTTGTGAAGTCTATTCACAATGAAAGCATTTAAACTGCCATATTTAGCATATGTAGAAAATTCAAAACGACCAATGCATACAATATGATATACAGACTAAATCCAGCTAAAACTCCAGCATAATCTGCATATGCCACATGAACCTCACTGATGTTTGCTGCTTCCTGACATTTTCAGCTCCTCATTTGCAGGAGTTTTTCCTCAATTGTTGAACACTCTCGGTCACTGCAAGCCACCACCTAAGCGTGTCTCTCATCTTTAAAGGTATTGATGCCATCTAGTTGTCACACAGTGTTCCTTCACTTTGTGCAGAGTAGAAAATGGCATCATCAAATGACAGACTAGTAAAATGTTGAACAAGACCATTTGTAACCTGTCTGTACTGCACAGGGCATTACAGTGTGTTTTAATATATTTGTTAGATATTTTATATATGGGAAATAATTATATATATTTTAAATATTATCCTGGAAAAGTGTTTATAAGCAACTGAAAAAAGCACAAATGTCAGGCCATGTCAAAACATCTCAAAGACTCCAAAAACACCTTAGACCCCAGAGGGTTAAATGCAAATGAGCTGCTGCTCCCATCACCAGCTTCAACAGCTCATTCTTACCAGCTTTGATTACTTCACACAGACATGCACTGAAAATTTCAAAAACTTTATAGCCTTTTATGTTCAAACTGACTCAAGACGAAGTGACAACATGTAGACAACATTTCTGAATGGTTAGTTTATAAATTTATGTATAGCTTATGTGTAGTTGTCTTCTAGTCATTGATTAGCTTATTCCGTCAAGATAATCTATAAATCACATTCCCAGGGGCGGGGTTTATGTAAATGTAAGGGTTGGTGATGTCACTAACCCGGGAGGAATGTTTGAACTTTGGGCATCGCAACTTTAGAGATGTTGTTTATGCTCAAACAGCAACATTACACACTATCTAAAGTTAGAAAAGTGAAATCATAATCAACCACGTTAAAGGGATACTCCACTTTTTTGGAAATAGGCTCATTTTACAACTCCCCCAGAGTTAAACTGTTGAGTTTTACCTTTTGTGAATCCATTCAGCCGATCTCCAGTTCTGGCGGTACCACTTTTAGCATAGCTTAGCATACATCATTGAAGTGCACAAGACCGTTAGCATTTCTCCCAAAAAAATTACCAAAGTGTTTCGATATTTTTCCTATTTAAAACTTGACTCTTCTATAGTTACATCGTGCACTAAGACAGACGGAAAATGTAAAGTTGCGATTTTCTAGGCTGATATGCAGGGAACTATACTCTCATTCCTGCTTAAGGGATACTCCACTTTTTTTGGAAATAGGCTCATTTTACCACTCCCCCAGAGTTAAACAGTTGAGTTTTACCGTTTTCGAATCCATTCAGCTGATTTTCTGATATTTCGAAGAATATCTGTAACCAGACAGTTTCTGGTCTCATTGACTTCCATAGTAGGAAAAAAATATACTATGGAAGTCAATGAGACCAGAAACTGTCTGTATACTGATATTCTTCTAAATATCGGAAAATCGGCTGAATGGATTCGAAAACGGTAAAACCCTACTGTTTAACTCTGGGGGAGTGGTAAAATGAGGCTATTTACAAAAAAAAGTGGAGTATCCCTTTAATAATCAAGAAACTTTACTGCCGTACCATGAGTGCAGTAGGCGCGATGACTACACAAACTTAGTCCTGTTCACGTTGGAAGCTGGGCACTATTTTCAGGCGCTGCGTCATAACATTACAACATTTTTTTTCCCCCAGTTTAATTGATTCCCTGAATCATGAAATTCAGTTTAGTTCATTTGGGTTGGTTTCTGTCTTTTCTGGGCTTCGTAATGTGAGCTGACCTGATTGTGTTTGATTTGATCAGATTTGATTTGATTGGTCTGTTTTCACTTGTGTGGCCTGACACTTTATCATAATTATTGAATAGTCTGTCTTGCTTAGACCTTGTCTGGTCTGGTGGTTGTGATTATTTGTTATTTTTAACTTATTTTTACATGAAGGCTTTTTAACTGGCTTCTCCTGGCCTCATTTGACATGTTTGCTTTGTCTTTGTTTATCATGGTTTACTGTGGCTTGATGTGTGTCTGTTGTTTTGCTGCCTAGGTTCATAACATAGCCCAGCACAGTGAAATGACAGATGGCAGAGTATCTCAGTGAAATTTAATAGCTTCATTCTCCATTCAGTCCCTCTGCCAGCCGAAGTTCATAAGTAATCTGTATGATTCAATCTCCCAGATTCAAATCCTGAAAGGAAAAATAATGTGCTTATGTCCATGTCAGCATGCTGCTTTTACATAGTAAAAGATGCTTTTGTTTGGTTTATTTGAATTGCTTTGATACACACCTCCTTCAGTAAACAGTTTTAATGTGTAAAAAAATGATAGTACTGCATTTGCACCAGTCTTCACAAATGAAATAAAGCCAAGGAAAATAAATGAACTAATAGAATGTATACTGCAATAACAGAATAAATAAATAAACAGAATCTCCTCTGAAATGTATATACTGTATTTATATATTTTTCATATATTTTCGTATGTATGTGTTTAATCAGTCGCTTTGGATAAAAGTATCTGTCAAATGCATAAATGTAAACCTATCTCTCTTTTCCAGGTGTTTGCCATCTTTGCATTCTCCACCTGCGGGAGTTACTCCGGCTCCTTCAGGATGAGCGTGGAGTGCAGGAACAGATCTGACAGTGACCTGAAAATAGATGTGGATTTTGAATATCCATTCAGGTACTTTTAACACCTGTGTGGCCATATGGTAGTTGTTTAGCTGTAGTTGTACTTGTTCATCAATATGCATTTACTTTATTTACAACCATTAATATTTTGTGGAACAGTAAGTAACATAATATAGTATCATTATATAATACATAATACTATGTATTATCATATGTTTTGTATTGATTATATTATAAAGATAAGTACAAATTCTGAAAAGTTCAAATTCTCATTTATTTTTATTAATTTATGTGTTTATGTCTTCCCTCTTCTTTTTTATTATTTATTTATTATTATTATTTTCTCTGAACCACAGTTTAAACCCCTATTTCATTGAATCCTAGTGTTTCTGCACACACTGCTTTTTCAAGCGTTTTTTCAAGTGTTGTTTGCCATTTCAAATACACACTATCAGTACATGTGTAATTTTTTTCCCCTCATGGTGTGGTATAGTCACTCTAGATTAGTTTAAATGCCTTTGTCGTAAATAAGTAAATGCTAGCTCAGTAACCCTGTTGCCATGTATCTCTTCTAGGCTCCATCAAGTGTATTTCGATGCCCCTGCCTGTAAGAATGGCCAGACTGAACGTTTCTTCCTTGTCGGGGATTACTCGTCCTCAGCCGAGTTTTTCGTCACCATAGCCGTTTTTGCATTTCTGTATTCCATGGCCGCTCTCAGCATCTATGTCTTTGCATTCGAGAAGTACCGCGAAAACAATAAAGGACCACTGATAGTGAGTTTTCTTCCATGATATATAAGCACTAAAGCAGCAGTTTGTTAAATGCTTAGTTCACCCAAACAACTATAGATATTTTATTCTTTATTATTATATGCTAGAAAGGATTTTTTTTTTGTGTGTTCAGAGCTCACATCTCTAAAAATGTCTAAACAAATTATACAACAACTATATTCTATAACAACTATATTCACTCTTCAAACTTAGTATTTGTAAAATTATAGTGGGTTTGCTGCTCCTCTGCCATTGACACTCTCTTTGAGAAATGATGGCAGTATAGATCCAGCAGAAACCAGTGGAGTGATACAAATTGTGAGACTTCTCTGTGTGATATCACATAATGGCAGCATTTTGAATGTTGGGTGAACTATTCATTTAATGTTTCATACATACCAAGCCTGTATGTTTATGTATAATTAATATGAATAAAATCATTGCAGGATTTTGGCGTGACGTGTGTATTCACCTTCATGTGGCTGGTGAGCTCAGCAGCATGGGCGAAGGGTTTGTCGGATGTCAAGACAGCTACAGACCCAGAGAAGGTTTTGGAACTGATCCCTGCCTGTGAACAGGAAGGCAACCGCTGCCGTGAAGTTCACGACCCCGTCATGTCCGGTCTTAATACTTCTGTGGTGAGTCAGTTCTGCCAAGCTCACCCCAAAATTAAAATTCTCCCATCATTTACTCACCCTCGTGCCATCCCTGATGTGTATGACTTTTGTTTTCAAAAATGGAAAATCATTTTAGGAATATAATCAATCTCCATATAATGCCATTGAATGGCTGCCACAGACAGTGATCAAAAACTAATATTTTTGAACTTTTAATAATAAATTATCGCTTGAAGTAAGTATGTTGTGAAGTTTGATCGAGAATAACATGAAAACACAGAGAACTGTCACTTCTCACGCAAACTTCACAACATACTTTTGTTTATATAAAACTGAACTTTTGAACACACCTACTGTATGACAGTTGACTGGAAGCAATGATTTATTGTTCAAAAAATTCAAATATATTTGTATTTTTCTTATACTGTCCTACCTGTCCTATACTGTACTACCATTCGTCAGCTCACTATGACATGAGTCAGATCGGGGGATCGCTTGCGAGAGGCTATCTACTTCAAGTGAAACTAAATGAACCAATGCATATTGGCATGCGATAATTGCACCAGCTTCTGTGCATCACGACACAAGCATATAATGAGCAGCATGTGCCAGCAAAATAAACACGAATGATCTATAGGTAATTTGAAAGATACAGTTCAACTTACTGAAATGTAATAAAATCGATCTTCAAGTGTTCAGAAGAGGTCCATAAAACCATTGGAGAACAATATGTCACATAACGTTACATTTACCTCAGGAAAGCCATTCAATGACCATAAAAATTGCTAAAGAGAGGATTATTTTGCTAAATATGACAACTACAGTATATTACATATTATTATATTTTTACCTATACCATTAACATATTATAATGTTGTTATGACAAAAAAATGCATTATATTTAATTTGAGATGTTAATTTTAACCTTAATAATACCAGCTGACAGGGCTCAGCATTAGGTGAGATTTTTTTTTTTTAAGAACAATTAACATAACACATTAACGTATCTACTGTACCTAATATTTACCAGAACAAGGAATCAATATTGAATCAAGATCAGAATCAAATCACAAGAATTGAAATTGTGAATTTTGTGTCAAACAGTAGTATACCACTACCAGTCATTCTATCATGTAAACATTGTGTTGTCACTAAACTTAATAAAATTTTATTTAGTTATCAAATGTTTTAACAATCACAATACACTTATTGTGATGCCAATTTTATTTTATTTTTTTAAAATCCCCCAATCCACCCATTTTATGTTATGTTTACGTTGGCCTGCCATCTTGTCTTTTTGGCTTGTTGTTTCTGATAGCACTTTAACCCTGAGAGGGAAGTCCCAGAAGGGAAAATAGAAACAAAATAAAGTTAAAACTAGTTTTGAACAATTTATTTGTCATCTGCAGATTGATTTTAAGTAGGGGGAAAAAAATCTTTTTAAATCGTAAATCAGATTTTTGGTGAAAAAAATCTGGGATTTTTTTAAAGGCCATATCGCTCAGCTCTACATTGGGGATGGCATGAGGATGAGTAAAAAATTAGGGTGAACCATAAAGTCCTTTAATGTCTCGTGAATCAAACTAAATTTGAAACTGCATAGTTAACTTTCTATTTCTCTCCAGGTCTTTGGCTTTCTCAACCTGATCTTGTGGACAGGTAACCTGTGGTTTGTATTCAAGGAGACCGGGATCATTGCACCCTTTATGCGCCAACCGCCCGCTCAAGAGAAGCAGCCTGCCCCTGATTCCTATGGACAGGGAGGTTATGGGCAGCCTGACCCGTACGCTGGCTCCCAGGGAGGCTACCAGCCCGACTACAGCCAGCAAGGCTACAATCAGGGTGGAGAATACGGTCAGGCCGGCTATGAACAGCAGGGGGCACCCACCTCCTTTTCCAATCAGATGTGAGTGAAGAAATATCTGAGGAAGCGGAAGATGGCTGGTGAGTGGAAGGTATGTTTTTGGAGTTATTTTCAATCTCAAAATGCCTTTTTTATAGGCCTACTGTATATTCATATTCAGGGTTTGAAATGAATTTTTTCACCCACTGCCCAATTTGGCTACTGTATTTTTTAGTTACCGGCCATTCAGAATTTCTCCTATATGAATGAAATTCATATGAACAAAATCATTCGACATTTGAATATCATTAGCCAGTATTTTAATATCAGGGTATTCTCTGTCTATCCACAGAAAGAAGTTGATCGTGTGACTCTAGCAGTGTGGTGCCTGAACCCTACCCACAACCCCACACTTCTTCACACTTCCTGTTTGTGCGTTTGTGCTTATGTCTGTGAAAGATAAGAGGGGCGGGAGGGAGGGGAGGGGGATGGGGTAATCTAAAATCACATACTGAGGGGAGCGGGATGAAGCAGAGGGGTTTTAATGTGCTGTTTATTATTGTGACGTATACAACTAAAAATGTTCGATCAAATTTCAAATCACTTAAATACTGTACCAAAATATGAAAAAGTATATGAATCTTATTGCTATATGAATTTTTAATTGATGATGTTGACAATAGTGATGCTAAACTTGAGAGAATGTATTTGTCTGTGCTGTAAGATATCATTAACTAATCTATATATATATATATATATATATATATATATATATAAATATAAATACCTCCTAATGATATGTATGGAATTATAATATTGTAGTCTAGTTCAATTTAGAGACCCTAAATAAATACAATAATAACAATGATAATGTGGAAAAAATCACAAAGCCCCACAGAATTTGTTCTTTTTTTTTTTTTTTTTTTTTTTTTAACTCTGGTGGGTTGTGGTTTGGTACAGTTTGTTCCATTTGTATGTTGACCTCTTTAGTTTTGTTTGATATTTTGTTGCTTTTTATTTCTTCATGGGTGGGATGGAGCTCTAATGTGACCGACACTGAGGCGGTGGGGGCTACCGTGGGCAGAATCATTCTCAAACTCATGGAGGGACCACATTACTTCAACCAGCAAGCAAAACGGTCAAGGGTATCTCAAAGCATTTCTCATTTCCTGACTGAAAATGTTGACTTTGTTCAATTCTCTCTCTTAAATCGTTGTATTATGAAAAGCACATGCATTCTCGGTGCAGAATTAGCATGGTTGTTCATTACACAATGCCTCTGAGTGCTGTGTTGATGTAGTGCTGTTAAAGTTAGAGGATGCTAAAACTAGATAAATATATATATATATATATATATATATATGGATTGGGGTTTCGTTTGTGTTGTGTGAGCACCGGACAGAGAGAATCATTCTTGTGTGTTGAGATGTCAGTAATGTAGATAAACATGCCAGTTTCAATTTCGTCAATATTTTCCCTTTTCCCTGTCTCAGAAACATATACAATATTACAGGATTTAAGCCTGTGATATTGAGGTATATTTTCAGATGTACATATAAAATATATAAATATATATATAAAGTACCTGCACATTCTTTAACCAATATCATGAGCTGGTGTAATGTGAAATTTCTATGATTTCCTGAATGCCAGTTTAGATTATTTTTCTGCTTGATCAATCATTCACTGAAAATGCCAGATGATCAAAAGTGATAGCTAGATGATAGCTAGACCTCCTGGCTGGAATCAAAATTCAACGAAATTCACATTTATCATTTGAACCACGTTGAACTGGTGCAATAAAGTCTTCAAGTTATTGTTCTGTATAGTATTCAATCAGTATATATCTTATGAGGATGCTGAGTTAATCTAGTAAGTGCACCAGATTTGTTTTTCCCCTGAGTTGATATTCATTTTATTTAGGGCTGATGCAGACGTTGTTATGATGAGATTCTTTATATTATTGCATGATCAGATGCTCATAATGCAAGCTTACCCAGACTTGTAACTAACTATCTAATATTTTTTCAAACTCTTTAATTTGCCTGCGACTTTGAGGAAAACCAGGTTTCGCTTTTGGGTAGATGGCCGTCGGCCTGCTAAATATATTAGCGTGTCTCTCCCTCCCTCATTTTCTCTTTCTCTCTCTCTCTCTTTCTCTTCCATTCTCTGCTCTGGCCCACTCTTCTCCTCCAAATGAATATGCTACTCAACTTCTCCGTTGTTAGTGGTGTTTGATATGTCTTGTGAAACTCTCGATGCCTTTGGGTTGTGCTGTATTTAATGTGTATGATATATTCTTAGCGTTTATGAAGATATTGATGAAAATGGTTATGACCATGCTGAAAACTCAATCACCAAAATTATCCAGAAATTCTGTTGTATTGTTCTATGGAATCCATGAAGGAAAAATTCAATAAAGAATAAGTTATCCTGTTGAAAAAGGTTTTTCTTTGATTCTATGAATAGAAAATTACACTATTTTTTTTTTTTTGTCAAAACAAGCTATTTTTTTATTTATTCACTAACTGAAGATTTCTGTTTAACTCTTGTTTGGCTGATTGTTCCGATATATATATATATATATATATATATATATATATATATATATATATATATATATAAATAAATACTAAATATAAATAATAAATATTATATATAAATAATAAATACTATATATAGTTTAATTTTATAGTCTATATAAAATTATATATAGTATAATACAATATAGTTTTACTAATATAAAACTATATATAGTTTAATTTTATAGTTTCTATATATAGTCACAATTTTACATACAGCCCCTTTAAAGTCTAAATGTGAAATTGAATGATGACATTTTAAATTTTAATGTACTTCATGTTATGGCATTAAAGTGTGCAATTATTAGCATGTTGCCTATGTTTTCTGTTGGAGATTCATAATATACACAGGAATTTCACAGAACTTCATAAACTAAAAAATAAAGTAAAAAATTAAGTGAGATTTCAACATTTTATTAAGAACCAGCTTTCACAAATCACATATAAACACAGAAAAGTAAAAAGAGGTAACAAAAGTAAAAAAAAAAAAAAACAATCACAAAGGTTGTTGAGCATGTTCAAAAAATGTTGAATCTTAACAGTCTATTTAATTTAAAAAGTTCTACAATAAAAAAAAGACATTTGCAAAGTCAGGCATCCAATTTGTATAAAAATATTCACAAACAAGACAATGAATACACCTGTCAACCCTTAACTCCTAAGTAAAAGTTTTTTTAAATATACATTTATATAAAAGTGATAAAAAAGACAACGACAATACAATACAGCAACACAGACTGGGAAGAGGGAATTTTAACAACACTGATCATCCAACAGATGTTGCTAAGAGAAAAGTCTCCTGAGAAAGATACTATATAATAGTATATGTCTTGAGTATAGCATGTCTGCACATTATAAAGTGCACTTGAATTACTAGTCACCTCTGTGCTGAGTGGGGACTGCAAACTGGTCTCCTCTTGGATGGGTTGGTTCTGTTGTGTGTTGTTCTTCCATTTGCTGTGTTGTAGCTAAATTATCCCCGTCTTTCCTAGTAGACCCAGATGGTCCAGTGCAGTTTTGAATGCTATCTCTGAGCTTGGATAGCTGGTGAGAATGGTTAACAAGGGTGCTATTAACATGAGATAGATACCCATCAGAGTGTCTCTCTAGCTCTCCTCGAATTCTCTCTAGGTCATCAGCCAGGTGTGCCAGCCCTCCACACTGACCCTCCACACGGGCAACACGACCCCCGACTTCATCCACCTCCTTCTGAACACCCAGGGCAGTCGAGCGGCAACCCTGTAGCTCTCCGGCCACTCTGCGCCGCAGATCCTGGAGTTCCCCTTTCAGACGGGTCAACTTTCGCTCCCCAGTACCCAACATAGATGCCTGTCGTCCCACCAGCTGAACCACACCCTTCACTTGCTGTGCAAGCCTCTCTTCTCTCTCTTGCCAGGTGAGGTTTGTGTGGCCGACCTCTCTGATCACAGAGCCAAGAGACTCTTGCAAGCCACAGAGAGATCTGTTAACGGAGTTCAAACTCACTTTCAGCAGGGTCACCTCACCCTGAAGACCTACTTCCTCCTGTTTCTCAGCCAACTGGACAAGTAGATTATATAGCGTGGCATTGAGATTGTTCAATCTCTGCACCTGTAAATCAAGTTTTCCATTCAGTTCCTTGTGGTTGTCCTCAATATTCTCCTCCTCAGTCGCAGAAGGAGCTGCATATCCTGTAAGAACAGGCTGTGGAACACAAAATGAAGTGCACATGACCTCTATGGATTTAAGCTGTTTCTTTAAACCGTCCAAATCATCCTCAAAACTTCTTCTGAGTGATTCTACGTCTGTCTCCAGTGTGGGCACAGCCTGACCCTCTAGCAAAGTTGGTGCTGTGACATTACCTAGCTCGTCCACTGCAGCCAAGAGCCGACTTTCAAGAGCCTTAAGCCTCCCCTCAATTCGAGTCTCCAGGTCAGTGGACACTTTTTTGTTAATGCTCGCCTCCTCTTGATTCAATGCAATATATATCTTGGACTCCACATAAGCCAGTCGGCCCTCCAACATGCCCTCTATATGATCCTTGTGTCCACCAAGTTCGGCACGTAGGTGTATTTGGGACTCATTCAAGCCACCCACTGACTGCTCCACATGAATTATCCTTTCAGTTAGACCTGATACAGCAATGCAACAACCCTCTTCAGGCTCCAGGTCTTGAAGCTGTGCCTGAAGTTTTTGGAGTTCTTTCCTCAATCCTATGGCCCTGATGTCTAGGACTTGCTCAATCTGATCTTGTCCATTTAAAAGTTCCTCCTTGCACTGTAGCCGCACCTCTGCCATGCGACCCTCGCAACGCACCTCAGCACTCTCCACACGTTTTTCAAAGCCATCTAAGATAGCCACCCGAGCCTCACTCATTTTGGACTCCACCATAGTCTCCAGGGCCTTTTGGAATTCAGTTTGAGTAAGATTCACTGACCCTTCAGACAATCTTTGAAGGGTGTTGTTGTGACCAACAACGGCTCCTCTCAACCCTTCCAGCTCAGATGCCTTTGTCACAAGCTCTGCTCGCAGCTCTGAAACCTTTTCAGCCAAATCGACCAAGTTTGTGAACTGCCCCACCACATCTGAACCATCAATATCTGGTGCACCTCCAGGTAAATCTCCGAAACCCACAGAAGAGTCCCTAGACAGGGAAGGAGCAGCAATTGGGCTGGGCGCAGCAGAAATAAGTGCATTCAACATCCGGTTGGCATCTTCACGGAGGGAAGCACGCAAGCTGGCCTCCAGGCCTGTCACTGTACCACGGAGAGTCTCAAGACCAAGAGAGAGTCGCTGCACATCCTCTTCTATCCTATCCAACCGCTCATCTTCAATAATGTTGTCACCATGATCTGTGAATTAATAAAATTTATTGATTTATTTGGTAAAAAATACGAAACAATTCTAAAACAATTGTATATACTGTAAAGAGTGTGTAACTGCATATAGCTTATTTACCTTGGTTTGTTTCACCACCACCAGAGGGCGCTTGTGCATTGGAAGCAGGCTCCATCTCACTGTGATCTGGTTGAGGATCTTGGTAGTCTGTGATTGGCTCATTCTCTTCTAGGATTAACTCATGGCTAAGATCTTGGCGCTCTGGCATGGGTTCAGGATAATCTGCTCCTGGTTCTTGGTGGTCTGAATAAGGTTCAACTGAGGTATCTTGGGAAGAGGGCCCAGTATTAGGGCCTGGGTATCCATTCATGGCATTATATTGTCTTTGAGGTTGATTCCAGGGGTTTCCATTGAAGTTGGGATGAGAAAATTGTCCTTTAAATGAAGGCACTGGACCCTTTTGAGAGTGATTGGGACCTTTAAAAGAAGGCATGGGTCTTTTAAACGAAGACACGGAACCTTTCTGTGTAGGCATGGGACCTTTCTGCATTGGCATGGGTCCTTTAAAAGAAGATATGGGACCTTTCTGTGCAGGCATATGACCTTTAAAAGAAGACATGGGACCTTTCTGCATAGGCATGGGCCCTTTCTGCATAGGCACGGGTCCTTTAAGAGAAGATATGGGACCTTTCTGTGCAGGCATAGGACCTTTAAAAGGAGACATGGGACCTTTCTGCATAGGCATGGGTCCTTTAAAAGAAGACATGGGTCCCTTCTGTGTAGGCATGGACCCTTTAAAGGGAGGCATAGGGCCCTTCTGCATAGGCATGGGTCCCTTAAAAGTAGGCATAGGGCCCTTCTGCATAGGCATGGGTCCCTTAAAAGGAGGCATAGGCCCCTTCTGTGCAGGCAATGGTCCTTTGAATAGGGGCCTTGCTTTCATTCCATATGCCGCAGTACAACCGACACCTGCATAACCAGGACAGCACTTCCACTCCAGCTCAGTCAGAGTCTTATATGCAACTTTAAACATGGGCTTGTAGTATGTGCGATACCTGTAAAAACAGACAGGGAGTCAAAAAGTGTTTTTTTTTTTAAAACATGAATTGCATATATGAAAGTGATACAATTATTAATAGCTGTTTTACTTTATAGTTGGGCATTTCTGACCCCAAGCACACTTGTTGTACTCTGCCTTCATGAAAGGAGTCGCTCCATCCTGAATAGTGAATGAGACAGTTCTCTCCACAACATAAGCACAGTGGTTCCTGAGAGAGATAGAGAGTTAGTCAATGCAATAGTTAACATGAACAATAAACAATACTTACAGCAATTATTCTTATTGTTTAACAATGTATTATTCTACATACATTGTAATATTAAAAGTTATATACATTAACATCTGTTTATGTTTCTACTACTAACAAATGAACAATTTATTCAATAGCATAAAGCAAAACAAATAAAATATGTAAATATTATCATTCATTGTGGATGATGATACCTAATACATTTACTAATGTTAATGTATAACACTTTGTTGTAAAGTGCAGCATTCAATTCACTATGAATTCTCCAAATTTGAGTAAATTTATGACTGCACCTCAGTGTAAACTAAACTGAGTCAGTAAATAGATCAAGTGCAGCAGTGCAGGCTGTATTGCCTCACAGTTGTGTCTAAAATTATTTAGTAACATTCAATGGCTATTTGGCTGTCTGTAATAATAAGACAATGATTTTTTTTTCACTCATGGATACTCACTTATGCCTGGCCGTTGGTTTCTCTGAGTTGTACTGAGGATTTGGTCCTGAGTAGAGGCTATATCGGCTTGATGCAGGTTGAAATGCTGCCACACTCAGAAAAGAACTCCAAAGAAGAAGAAAGCAGCACAAAATCCTCTCCAGTAACATGATTTTTGTATATTATCAATACTCAAAAAAAAGAAATGACAGAGGGAAATCTCTCTATTGTCAGAACAAAATCTGTGTAAAAAAGTGTAACTAGCTAGTCACATCTGTCCATGTTGTTCATAGTCAATGCAAAAAAAACCCTCATAAAATAGTCTCTAAAACAAGACGGTGTGCTCCAGTTGTGGTGGCGATGCTGAGATGACTGCTGTGACTGAGTCCTGGTCATCTCATAAAACACTGGACCACCTCATTTACATAGATCCACCCACCAAGCCACCAAACACAATTCACACAAAGATGCTATTTTTGAGACCTGACCAACACAGTACAACAGAAAGAAAGACTTAAAGATAAATTATGATAACAATTATTAGTATAAGTGAATTACTTCAGAAAAAAATCAATTATTAGTAATTACCATGAACTGATATCAATTTAAAAGTTAGCTCTTGCCTTCTGAAAAGATATGACTTGTGTATTTATGTTACATTTGGCTGAATCAAGGGATGTGTTTTTAAACCCCCAGTCTGATGTAACGTGTCTGATTATTAGCCGTTTTCTGAACACTAGATGATACAGAAGCATATGGGTCTGTACATAAGCTAAAAAAAACATATGGACTCACTAGCTGTAGGCTGCAGTGACACGCACACACACACACGGGCACAGCCATATGGAACAAATACAGTTTTACTCAAATAAACATTGGGAGTCAGACTGTAAATATTAACGATTACTTGAAAATAGCAAAATAGCTCTAATGAAAAATATACAAAGTGAAAAAACTCGTTTCCTGTTGACCATGTTTGTCCCATATTAGATTAATTGCAAAGCTGAACAAATGAACAATCATTGAAGATACCGCTCCTTTCTCTTTATTACTGTAACATCCATCCACAGTAAGTGTAGTCTGTCACTATGGAAGTGGTCGAGGCGGTGGTTGTGTTGCAGTTCTTGAACTGCAGGTCTGGGGAAAAGTGAGAATTCCAAACACTCTTCGCTATTCATAGACCTTAATTGTGCACAGCCCCCAAAAAGTCACCTATCACACACCACCAGCAAACAAACACACCACCTCAAAACTTGCCTTCTAAAAAACCACAAAGGCAAAACACACCATGGCTTTGTTTAATTGCGGTGGCTAATTAGCCGACAATGTTTACCCTGTTTCCATGGGCTGTGCTGCTCTCATGTGAGGGTCAGGAATCTGTACGAACAGGCTCCTATTTTCACATTTTCAAATTTGCAAAAGCCCTGCAAATGTGGTCATACAGGTCTGAAATAAAGAAATCTGTCTCCATTTTTTATGTAAATCACTGTTAGGATGACCTGAAAACTAAAAAGTGTGTAACATTACACAAACAAAATTACTAATAATGAATATTTTTAGGAAACATTTGGGTGTCTCTTCAACTATGGCTGCATTTGCTTAAAAAAACTAATTGCGGCTTGATTAAAAATTAAGTTCAGAAGTTATATAATTTTTTTTTGTCAACATACTCAAAAGTATTTTTTTTTTGCTTCTAAGTCAGTTATTTAAAATAGGTATTCAACTTAATTATTGTGCATTTGGTAACAAATTTAAATTCATTTAACTTGTACTGATCCACTTATACTGTATCTATAGAAGTTAACAATCCATTTGTGCTGAGATTGTTGGATCATTTTTGCTAGCATTAACAGAAACTGGGCAGGGGATTCTAGTTCCCATTCTAGTTCCCAAAATGCATTGTATGGGACTGGATAGTGAGATTAAATGCTTAAATTAAGTGTTGTTTTTTAAAGAAAATTTATAAAATTGTCAGTGTTTACTTTTCTGTAAGATTCAAAGTCTGGGTCTGGGACCAGGTTAAAATATTTAACTTTATCCATAGCAACATTTCAAAAGGAGAAAAATAAATGAAGACATGAACTAAGACAGTTGTGATGTTCATATAGAAATAAATAATTTTATATCGTTTATAGTTTTACTAAAAAGAAATCAACCTGAAGTTGAAGAAATACTCTGATTCGATGTTGCTTGGTCTCACACTTCCTTCTCAACAAGTAAAGCATTTTCAGCTCAAATCAACATTTCATGCCCATATCATTATAACAGAATAAAATACAAAATTTGATTGCTGAGAATGACTACATGCCTACATGCCATAGCTCTGGCTTGTTTCAATTTCAAATGACTTTCTAAAGAAATTACTCCTGAAAGTTAAGTATGTGTGTCAGTGTGTCACCTCCCTCATATTCTTCACCAACTGACAAAACATGCACAGTATGTTGTTGGCACTGGCTTTCCACTACTACACCAGGCACACATACACCATTCTTCACAACCACCTCCACCCAGGAAGTCCACAGGATATGACATCACAATGAACCAGCTGTTCAGGCCTCAAACTCTCATAATGCTGTTCTGTATTCAGTAGTGGGCAGAGCCTTCATTCATCAGGTGTAATGATGTGTTACACCTCAAGTAGGGTGGAGCCCTTTTTCATTTCAAATCACAATTTGTACCCCTGTAGAAGCTGAAATTACTGAATGATTTAAAGAGCGAACATGGTAAATAGGCTATGGGGGTGTGTTCGGGGTCCAATGTTTATTATAAGGTGGAAAAACCATAAGCAGAAGTTTTAGGACAGGTTTGCCATGGATAAAAGTGCATTATTTCTCTCTCACTCTAGTGTTTTTTTTTTCTTCTGTTGCCTTTGTCTGTTGAAAAAATGAGCACCAAACATCTACATTCAACTCCTGATGGTGAAATCAGTCGAGTCAACTGTGTGTTTGTCTTATATGTTTGGTGTGAAGTGTGGCTGATGGCTAGCACATTTCCACTACACAGAAACTGACGGAAATAAGACTGAGAATTTTCTTTTACTGATCTGCTTTTTTAGTTTCTATCTATAATAGTCAATGACAAATGGGTGATGGATTCACTATCAAAATATCAAAACGTTTATGGATATTATACTGAAATTAAAAATTTAAACCTTTAGGCAAGCTACCAACAAATCTTCTCAAAGACAACAATTGGCAACATTAAAAAACATCTCAGCACAACATATAGAAGCAAATTACAGAGAATAGTAGAGAGTGCTAAATTGCCAAAACAACATCACATGCAATCAGCGATGCTACAGGACATTCATGCATGCCGTCACTACTCAAGGTTGTTAAGGGGACAAATTTGTAGAACGCCACTTTGTTTATTTCCCAGTGATGGGGAAATACGCCACAGGTCAATCAATAATTATAATGTCCATTGAAAGTATTTGTTGACATCTATTTATAAAATTAATAGTTATTCAAAATATTCACTTCATAGATTCTTAAAGACTAGTTCACTTCTTAAAAAACTTTTGCTGATAATTTACTCACACCCATGTAATCCAAGATGTCCATGTCTTTCTTTCTTCAGTTAAAAAGAAATTAAGGTTTTTGATGAAAACATTCCAGGATTTTTCTCCATATAATGGACTTTAATGGGAACCAAACGGTTCAAGGTCCAAAAGACAGTTTTCAGGATGACACTCAAGCGGTTGCCGTGGTAATGAACAACCTGCCTGTTAAAGAGAATGTATAACGTTAATCCTGTATCTGAACATAAATACTAAATATACAGCACGAGATATTATTTCTAACTCCAAAGAATTAGTTAATGAACCAGCTTATAAAATCTTCTTCAAGGTTATGCTGGTTTCAAATAACTTCCGGCCTTTCTTGGCCTAAAACCATAGCCTAAAACGTGAAGATGCACTATTGGAGCTCAGTCAGTGTCAGGACCGCCGCACACCGAGCAGCTGAACTCAGTCAGGTGAGGTCTTGTGATCTGCTGAAAGAATTGAGGTGAAATGCCTCCCTCTAGTGTTTAAAATGCAATGACAAAAATGTCATGCATTTTTGAGGAGTTTGAGTTAATTTTCAAATCGTTTCATAAACATTAGGCTACTACCTAATTGCACGGGCAATGACTCTATGAAGGCAATAAACTAAAAATAGAATGATTAAACAAATTCCCGAACTTTGGTCATATATAGCTATTTTATGATGGGTCACAGAAATGCATCCCCATATTGTGCTTGCTGAAGTTCACAGACTAATTACAGGTTTTGCCTGCTGCCACAGACGTGAGAGAGAATCAGACGACAGTTTCTCACGAAACACCCCTTTGGTGACAAAAAGGCTAAAACGATTAGAAATAACCTAATACGCCAAGCAAAAGGGTTTACAGATAAACATTTTTCATTAGGCTACTTTAAAAAAAATGTGTAGATAAAAGAGGCAGTTTAGCAAAGCCGATTTTATTTGTTGCATGCTTTTTAAAAATAATAGCATAGCTTAGCTACAATTGCTATAAAGCTATATTTTATTATTTGTACATTGATAACATATTTTAAATATATAGCATAATTTATTCAATAAAGATTAATTTATTATTTATTTATAGATTGATTATTCAATTTTCTTCTCAAAATATGAGAATCTTCATAACAGAGGTGGTTTAGGTGAACAGTGCGCGTGGGGAGGCGTCAGCGTGAGAATGTGTGCAGCGCGCGATATGTGTAGCCTACTCTCATATTTTACATTGAGGAGCGCGAGTCGATCACTACACACTGGATGTAGGCTACCTGCTGAAGAAACATATTTTAGTGCGCTCAGGGTGGATTCGGAAATGGGACTCTTCAGCTCGCAACTTTTAATCTAACAGGAGCATTATCGCAGAGTCTGCGTTGTTGACATGGCAGTAGACGGTAATTATTTAGTTTTATTTTCATCAAAAAGATTATTGTAGTAGTTAGATGGCACGTTGCAAGCTAAAGATGACTCGAAGTGTCAGTTGTCCCATATACATTTTAAATGTAATTTCTCAAAAATGTTTGAATATTTAATAGCCTGTGGTGCTATAACTTGAATGTATTGGTGTTGAAATGGCACTCAGGTGGGCATTTGCATTTCTTATATTTTTTAATAATTTAAATATAAGGTAGCCTATATCTACTCAGGATAAAATAGCCTTGTACACAGTGATATGGTTAGTTTTAAAGCATTGGTTGGCAGTCTGATAATTAATGTGTGTATGATGCCTCATTCATTTTGGGGGGCTTTAGTGTGTGCAGTGTCAGCCTTTTAATATGAATCAGTTCAATAGAATTTGAGTCATTTGCAAGCAATATTATTTTTTATTTACCCAGCTATCTAGTATAAGTGTAAAATGGCAAAAATAAGTAATTTGACATATTGTGCAGTTTGAGTAAACTCTATCTGTGAACATTTTGTAGTTTTGGTTGTGTTAATTGAAAGGTGTTGACACACAGGCTAATCGTGGCTTCTCATTGATAAAATTCTGCACGAGAATCCACGTCTCTACATGTCCTTCAAAACCTCAAAAGAAAACCACAATCTTCTTTCTTTTTCCAATCTGTGATCTCATTAAAACTGAGTCTCTATACTTTTCTGATGAACCAGTTACCTGCTGAGCAGTTTGTGTCATACACCAATTTAATGATGGTTTGCATATTCATTTTTGCATTCATCTGCATAGATTATGAGGCCAAACAGATCTGAAGAAGCTATCTCTACATTTCTCTCTCTCTCTCTGTCTCTCTCTCTCTCGTTCGGTCTGTAGCTCATTACTTCACACAGATGTTGTGTTTCACTCCCTTCCAAAGTTCAAATCCCTCATGCGGTTTAGAGATCTTTGGCAAACTTGCTTGGCTCTCACGAGAGCACGTCGTTAGTTCAGTCCAGTGGGTGCAGCAGGTGACAAAAACACCTTGGCCTGGATTTAATAATGTGCTTTCGGGAATGAAGCGCTGTCATGGATGATGGATCTGTAATATAATATGAACTTAGAGATTTGTCTTTGGTTGGTTTGCTCTTTCATATTGGCACCATGAAGTGTGGCTGTAACCACATATTCAAGATTGAAGGAAAAATTCAACTAAAAGTTTGTCATTCTGAATACATTTCTTTGATTCTTTGGTCTTTTTGATACAATATTATTCACTATGCCATTCAGAAATGTATACTTCTATTCAGCAAGGTCACATTAAATCAATTAAAAGGGACATTAAAGTCATGTATAATGTTAAACAAAATTATTTTTCGAATACATTTCCATTGAACTTTATATTCATCAACGAATCCTGAAAAAAATGAATATATGGGTCAGCAACACAATTGATTCCAGCATTCATAATAATCTTTCTTTAGCGCCAAATCAGCTAATTAGAATGATTTCTGAAGGATTGTGACACTAAAGACTGAAAATTCAACTTGCCATCACAGGAATAAAATACATTCCTAAATACATTACAATAGAAAACACAGTTATTTTAATTTGTAAAAATATTTCAAAATATGTGCTGCCCTGATAAGGATATGAGACTTCTTTCAAAACCATTAAAAAAATCTTACGGATCCCCAAACTTTTGAACAGTAATATAAAAACTGTGCTGCTTAGACTTTTCTATTTCCCCTAAGCTTTCAAGAGGAGATACTGTTGTTCTAGATTTAGGAGCCCATTTTTTTGCACCCAAATATAGCAAATAAGAACAACATCTGTCCAAGACTAACAGGCCTTGACGTGTTTTCACCCCCCAGCCACAGTATGCGACATCTCTCTAATGTCTGCTTCAGAGGCCCTGCGATGAAAGACTGTTCAACTCTGACTCCATCCCAAATGCATTTCTACAGGCAGGCATCCCCCATACACTCTTGATGAGGACGGCCTTTGTAGCCGCCTGCGAGGCTGCAGGGAACGAGAGCAAAAGACATCCCTTTTATCTCATCCTGGCCTCCACTTTCAAACACACACACACACACAAACTTAGTCTTTCCCTCTCATCAACTCTGTCTTATGCACACACGCACATTCAGATATAATACCATCACACTGCCATGCGCGGAGATGACTGATTGTACTCGTTTGTACCAAGACTAAGGTGGTGATTAGAAGCGTGAGGTTTTAATGAGCACATACCCACACTGTATCTGTCTTTGTCTGTTAATGCACTGGCCTCTCGCTGCTTGTGGGAGAAAATCTGCTTAGGCTGCCCACCGACTCATTTACAGTCGCCAGTCGAGCGAAACTATGATGTGCTGGACTGCTGTATTACTTTTTGAAATATGCACATTTTCAGAGTCTTATACTCACAGCTATATGAATGTACAAATTTGGAACACAAACAAAGATATTTAGCAGATTATTTCAACTTTTTTTTTTATAATTCTTATCTATATACTGAAAGTCAGTGGGCTTTTGTTTCAAAAGAAAGAAAGGTTTGGAACAACATGAGGATTTTAAAGCATGTTTAGGGAGGTCTCAACAAAAGTTTCCAGTTAATTGTATCATGAATTGCAAATGCTAGTTTTGTCTAGCTCAGCAAGAACTCATGTTTCCGAGTCGTTCGGTATTTAGCAGCACTTAAAGTTTAAGTTTTCCTTCCTGGAAATCTGGAGCCTCATATGCTTTTCATTAGATTACCCCACGGGCTACCAATCTGCTGGTTTATCACCCTCTGACACTCTAATGCATAATTTTCCCATTAACTTTGCTGACTAGTATCTTTAGGTATTATTTTGGGATGAATCCAAGCCGCCCAGTCAGCCGCAGCAGATACGGGTCTTTCAAACGTTTCATTTTGTCGAGGCTTAGCTTTTACTTGAGCCTAAACTCAAAACCTCTAATGACAAACCCAGTCATTGAACAGCATTTTTGATTAATGTAAACATTGAATCTCCCACAAGGCAAGCTGTACATCTCAGTGAAGGGGGAAATGAAAACACAAGTAAGAAGGATGGAATGTATATGTCTAAATTAATCCCGATTCTCTCTTTTTGTATTGCAGCGGCCTCCAGTTTTACCTTCTGTCGCCCTGCGGTGGAGTACAGGGCTCTTCCTGAGGATTTTAAGTACCAATTGAGTCGTTGTGCAGGTGGAAACCTTACCTGGCACGAGGGGCACGGCCGCAAAACAGCGGGCGGTCGAACGGTCAAACTTCTGCAGCAGCCTGGAACTGAGGGACTGCAGGTGAGACCAAGGCGGAAATATTTACCGAACATCTCAGTCCATCTGAATATGAGTCTACATTGAGCATGAGAAAGACACAAGTCCTCTTCTTCTGATTAAATAATAAAGATAAGAACAAAGCCGAGCAGTTTATTATATGTTTCCTGCATCAGATTCAAATATCAGCATTTTGTACCATCTCATTAATATTACTTAAGTGTCAAAACCGAAGCTCTTTCTACTGCATTTTCACATGATATTGTAATTGATCAAAAGAGGACATTGTGAAAGACCAGTGTTGGGTGTAGCTACTCAAAAATGTTGCTATTGCTGATTACCATGAGTCTCATGAATAGATAAACTAGTAACGTCACTATTTGCAGTGCAAAGGAATTTGAAAGGGAAGTAGGCTGTTGAGACTAGTTATTATACAGCAGAGCTAATGCAATGCAGATTTCGGATTATTCATAGTTTGTTCATTAAAAGGTGTGATTGGAGAATTGGTGTGCAAATATAATGTATGGCTGTTGGTTGTTGCATTATTAATAGTGTGAACATTTTTTTCTCAGAAATGCAATAAAAAGGTGGAGATGGGCAGAATGACAACAAAAGGCTTCCTCTCTCTTTCCAGCCATCTAAAAGCTTTAGTTTGAAGTGAGCGAGTTATGCTGTTAGGCCAGAGGGTAGTGAAGAGAGAGAGCACTCTCCACAGAATGGCTTTAAAAAGCCTTGTGGGCCTCAGGTCACATGGGCACTGCTGATTTGAGCAGCTATATGGGTCGTAATGTGTGTTTTTAACTTCATTTGATCTTCTGCATTAGCATATTAATGAAGCGAGTGCCTCTAGTCGGGTGTGCAGAGCTTTGTGGGTCAAAGTCAGTCTCACCCCCACAATTAGACTTCTCTTAGAGTTTACAACAGGTTTGCAGATAATAATTAGACCCAAACCTGATTTTGTTAAACTCGGATAGATAATGTTATCTTAATGAGTTTGTGTTCTGCCTTTAATTAATAGTATTCAAAAGTAATTACTTAAGGCAAATCCAGTGTTCTGTGGTCATTTCCATTTTCTTTCCCATTTCTCTTTTTCTAGCGCTAAATTAGTTTTTTATCTCCTCGGTGAACTTAGCAGAGGTGCTGTTCATTTGGACATTTTGCGTTTAGTGGATTAAATATGAATTAAACTATGTCGTAAAGGCTGCATTTAATTGATCAAAAACTGTAGTATTGTGAAGTAATATTCCAAATCAAATTAACTTTTTTTTCTGAAATGTATTCCTTCAGCGGCAGTGTGACACACAATAAATAAATAGCTGATTTGCTGCTCAAGAAACATTTATAATTACCCAATGAAAAAGGCTTTGGCTGGTTAATGTTTTTCTGGAAACTGATACATTTTCTTTGATTTAATAGAAATTTAAAAAGAACAGCATTTATTTGAAATAGAAATATTTTATAACGTTATAAATATCTGTACTGTCACTTTCGATCAATATAACCTGCATCTGCTGAATAAAAGTAGTATTTTAAAAGATATATACCGACCTTTTGAATGGTATATACTGTATATATATGTATATGTATGTATGTATATATATATATATATATATATATATATATATAATTATTTTAAATGCATAAACATGGCAAAATCTTGCATCTATTTTTATTTCAAATCTCAAACACCTGTGCAATATCTAAATCGTTCACAAATCTTGCTTTTGGCCAGTTGTAAGTAATTGGAAGAGGAACACAAGACTTAAGGTGAATCATCTGAACTTGGGTTTAAATTTGTTGGATTTTGCTGAACCGGATCAGAGTGCAAAAGGTTCAGTGTGTTTGCCTTTGATTTTCCAAAAAGTGAATCCATGATCAAAAGCTTGGTGTGATCAGACGTCTATGTTAATTTATTTCTCATGAAAACCCCAAACAGGAGCTGATGAGATTCCAACTAACCTCTGAACTTTTTGGGCCTTCATTTAACCGTCGTTAACGAATGCTGAACCTTGTTAGCCTTATCCTGCAGACAGTGACAGGACAGAGAAACAGCTCTGTTTGATCTCTTCCCCTAATGGCTTCATACACAAATGCTTTGTTCATATCAGCTACTCTTGTTAGTATTTTTCTTAACAATGCAGTTTTGTGTATGTCAGTTTATAAAAGACTCACTGACATCTCACCACACAGTGTGCTCATCCCAGAAAAAAAGTAAACAAAGAAGAAAAGAAAATAGAAAAACATGTCACTTTTATCACAAATGTTTTCTCACTTTCATCAGTGCTCTTGTTATTGTCTATAAACTTTGCCAAGACACGCCACTTTCCGCAGCCATGCCATCTCAGAAAGATCAAAGAAGAAATGAAGAAATCAAGTTGACTATTTGTAGTAAAAAAAAAGTGACTATTATGTATGCATTTGTGCACTGGGGGCCATTTTTGATTGTTAGGGTTTGTTTTTCTTTTTCGTTTTTGTGCTCACACTGATTCTCTGGGGTCTATGTGAATATGGAAATCATTCTATAAATAATTAACATCGTACCTTCAAGTGTTCCTTTCTCAAGACTCATTTGAATGTCATAGTGCAATTCAAGAGATAATCTTAAATAATTGGAATTAAAACAGAGAAATTTTGACGGCTACTTAATCAAATCCATATATAAGCCACAAAAAATAGGATGGTTTACTAGTTTACTAGATGGGTGCAGATGTAAATGCATTCACTGACATGCTCGATAGCCTCAATATTCTCATCTGCAAGGACTTAGAGGGACCTCTGTGTGTTTATGCCCTACAGAGAGCATTAGAGACAGTTGAGATGCGCATCCCTCCCAAAACCATCTGAGTGGAACAGTCACTTATTCAACCTGTATGTGTGCATGCATTCATACATGTATGTGCATGTGCAAGAATGTATGTGTGTGATTTCCTGCAGTTGCAGAAGAAAGAATTCCCCACTGCCCTCAAGGGCAAACACAGCAAAGGCACAAAGGAGAAAGTTGCCTGAGGGAGAGGAGAGAGAAAGGGAGCAGGAGAGATGGGGGAAAAACTGTGAAGGAGAAAGAAAATTGAAGATGAACTTGAGGGATGGGGTACAGATGGTTGCAAATGGCTTAGAAAAACAAAACAAATAGAGGGCGAAGTGAGAAAATGGAGGGCTGTGATTGTGTGAGGATAAATGACTGTTAATGAAACGGAACACTAAGGAAAGGGAAGAAAATATGCAAAGCGCAGTTATTTTATGAAACAAGATTTGCTTCAGGACCCAGAATTTATGGCAACCCAACATATTTTGAAATAATAGAATAGAATATATAAATAATGTATAATACTTATAAATTAGAGTTTGATTTGGTGTTGGTACGATTTTTAATGTTTTTGAAATATTTATTTGATAAAAAATACAGTAAAATTGTGAATTATTACAATTAATATAAATGTTTTCTATTTTAGTGTGTTAATTATATATAGTTTATTCCTGTGATGTCAAATCTGATTTTTCAGCATCATTTTTCCAGTCTTCAGTGTCACATGCTCCTTCAGAAATCATTCTGATATGCTGATTTGGTGCTTAAGAAACTTTTCTTATTATTATCAATGTTGAAAACGGTTATCCTGCGTAAAACGTTTGTGAAAAACATGAAAAACCATTGATTTCTTTCGAAAACAACATTTTGCAATGCTCGTTTTGGTGTCACATTGAACAACATTATAATATTGTAAGTCACTATGCAATCCCCCATAAACTGTGGCTCAAATCTTTGCCTGATGGTTTTGTATAAGTCTAATTGATCTGCGATCATATGGATGAAGGTCAAGCGAGTGTTATTGTGGCTCATGTCACTAGCGCAGCCACTGTAACGAATGCTAATCATTCTAAAATGGCCTTCATTTATACAGCTCGATGTGAGAATCATGGCCATGTCCATCAGGCTGGCCAATCAGGTGGCTGCGTGAGATGAAAACATCCATCTTAATCACTAGCAGTGCATGACTCGGAGCATTGTTATTTTTGATTTAATTTGAAGTAAAATGAAAAAATATGTATATTTCCCAGAGGTCTCAGTAGTAGGAAGAGATGTCTAACTGTTTATATTCTTTTTTATTACTGTGCAAGAGATTGATTTCAAATTAGTAGTGGCATAAAAAATCGTGCATTCATGCATGGTAGGACTCCAGAAGGATGCACACAATTCAGTCACATTTTGAGATTTGTTTTTCGGATCCACTTCTCTGTGAAATGCATATTTAAATGAGTTTCCCTGTCTCTCTCTTTCCCATGCTCTATTTCTTTCTCTTGCAGTTACGTTCAGGTGAATCGTACTCTGTTTACCACACCAGCCCCACCTTGCCGTGTCTCTCCAGGCCAGTGGTTCTGTGGTCACAGCAGGACGTGTGCAGATGGCTGAAGAAGCACTGTCCGCACAACTACTTGACCTACGTGGAAGCGTTTTCCCACCATGCAATTACAGGTGTGATCCAACTTTTAAAAAATAAAATAAAAAATAACAATTGTTGCTATTCTATGTAATTTATATCCCTATACATGATGGTATCATGTAAGCCATAATTCATATGAAATTATGCGTAACATTCTTGGTAAAATCTCACATCACAGTAGCGAGCCTGCAAAAAAAGCAGTACTGCATACTCAACAGTAAGACCAATCTCCTGACACCAACACATCTATTGAATCTCACATGGTGTACCCTTTTAGCTGAAGGTCAGCCAACCTGTGCTCATCTACTCTCCTAAAAGCACGTATCTTGTCAAAGAACTGATGCTATTTCATTCTCAACCTCTGAATTTTGAAATTACCTCTGAAATTACTCTTTTCTGCTCCATTTTCAATATTCTAAAAAAATGTAAAGCACAGGAAAGTCGCATGTACAGGATTGGAAATCTGCCAAATATGCTAATTTGAGCCATTGTAACATTGTGACAACTCTGTAGCTGGTGGCACCACATGCACCGCTACATGTCTGAGCTGTGAAAGACAAAGAAAAAATGTCAAATTTCAAGATTTTAAGGGCTTCCAAAAAGAATCAATTCAATATTGATTTACTTATGATTAAAATTAAACAAAATACCTAACCATAACATATATATTTAAATGAATAAACAGAGCATAAACAGTAAATCGACACATCACAGATTATAAGACTGATCAAATAGGAATGTTTTTAACTTTGATTTAATAGTGTTAATGTATAGGGCAGTTCTGATTTAAATTGGCAAGTTGTCCAAAGTTTAGAAATGGCTATGGCGACCTCAAGCTTTTGAACAGTATTGTATGTTTGCCAAAACATTAAGTTGGAATACAGTACATGAAAAGTTTTGAATGGCCATCAGTGCAGAAAGATGCAGCCAGATGGTGTAGTTTCAGGATCTACCAGCAGGGGCAAATTTGGCCATACTAACCAACCAAACCTTGACCCCCTCGACCACACCAATGTCTCTCCACTAGATCGAAGCTAAGACTCGCTGGCCATACTGATATCCTTCATTATTTCGGTTGGGTTTGAAGAATTCTAGCTCGTATATGCGTCTCATATATCTGAGTGTGTCACAGGGTCTCACAGCATAGGGCGCTGCTTCTCCCACTCACTCCTTGAACACGATCTCGTTCACTTGGGACCCATGAGGTTCTTCTATTCTCTCGGTGGACACAAAGCGTCAAGATCACAGACACGCTAGGTGAGATTCAAAGAAAAGGAATTCAGTGAGTTAAAAAACATGAGGATGAAATAAAGCCATAATGGTTTTTCTGCAAAGCTGTGGACTGAAGTGTTTAGAATCACAGCACGAGAGGCTCAGTTGGATACAAAGTGGGAAATGAACCTGGGGCGGCCTGTGGCCTCAGGCAGCATGTTACCATAGTCACACATGCAAAGATCACTGGGAACACAGCGAAAACAACCTTAAGGGGATTTGCAATGCTGTAACTTGTTTATAGCTGCCAGCAAAACTGTGCATTTATAATGTAGAGGCTGCAGAGCTCGTGTGTTTCCAAAGAGCCCATGCCTACTGAAATTGTCTCTCTTTCTTACAATTTGTCTTTGTCAGGTCGTGCTCTTTTGAGACTGAATGGCGAGAAGTTAGAACGGATGGGTTTGGTCCAGGAGACTCTGAGACAAGAGCTTCTCCAACAGGTTCTACAACTACAAGTACAAGAGGAAGGGCGCAACCTACAGCTGCTAAGCAGAGGTGTGTGTATGTGTGTGTGAATAAAGAGCAAAAATGAGGAAGAAAGATTCTGCAGCAGGTGGCATGACCTAAAGCGATAATGTTGCATAATGAAAAATGAAAGTTGTGGGGTTTTGTGTATGTGTGCCTATTTATCTCTCCTTAGCAGTGTTGTTATGCTTCAGTGCAGGGGGTTTTACATTTTTTGATGACAATATGTTGATGCCCTTGAATGGGACATCATTCCAAAAGCATAAAGCCACCTATAGCCACCTATAGTATAGACCCAATTATACTGTGTGAGAAAAATAGTAAGTGCTATTATGTTGTTATGAAAAATGTATTGGTCACTATTTGAATGGGATTACTATTAGCCAAAAAAGTGATTCAAATATGAAAAATATTTACAGCATTTTTTTTCTACCCACAATTAGAGCTATATTAGATGCATACCTGAAGGCGGTCATTAAAATAAAATGATCAATGGACTCAAAATATGGATTTTATTCATTTTATGAATGGTCAGTAGTGACAAATAAAAATTATAAGAAATTAGTCTCTTGTTTATAGTCCTGAGTATACTACCTGCCAATATTTTGGGGTGGGTAAGATTTTTAAAAATATTTTTGAAAGAAGTATCTTCTGCTCACCACGGCAGCATTTATTTGATAAAAACAAAAATATTGTGAAATATTATTATAATTTCAAATAACTGGTCTTTATTTTAATTTATTTTGAATATATATTTTATTCCTGTGATGGCACAGCTGAATTTTCAGCAGTTTTTCAGTTCCAGTCTTTGGTGTCGCATGACATGATCCTTTAGAAATAATTCTGATATGCTGTTTTGGTGTTCAAGAAACAATATTATGTTGAAAACTTAAAATTCTGCCTAATAATTTTGTGGAAACCCTCAAGATTCTTTAATGAACAGAAAGTCCAAAAGAAAAACATGTATTTTTTAGGGCTGTGCAAAAATTAATTGCGATTAATCGCATCCAAAATAAAAGTCTGTGTTTACATAATATATTTGTGTGTGCTGTATATAATTATTGTGTATATATAAATACAAACACATGCATGTATGTATTTAAGAAAATGTGTTATTCATATATAAGATATTTATATTTATATAATATAGATTGTCTATTTATATTTATATACAGAATTTAAGCGCAAATAATTCTTAAATATATACATGCATGCATAGGTATTTATATATACAAAATAATTATATACAGCACACACAAATATATTATGTAAACACAGACTTTTATTTTGGATGTGATTAATCGCAATTAACTTTTGCACAGCCCTAGTATTTTTGTAAATGTCTTTGAATAAAGATTTCTATAAAAATATATATATTTCTTACTGACCCCAAACTTTTGAACCATAGTCTATATTAAAAACCCAAACCCAGAAAGGAAATATTGTCTCCTGCAGTCTCTCGTCCACACATGTGTATATATAGGTATTTTTACACATTAAATTCATTCATTCATTCTTTTTTTTCTCCATCCCTCATTTTCCTTTACTGTCCCTCTCTTCTCCAGGGCTATCTGGAAACCTGTCATAGCTTTAACCATGCGTGGGGCAGTTCTACCACACTGACTCTGAAGGGACATCAAAATGTCTATTGAGGTTGAGGCCAGAGACATTTGACTGGAGCTGTCAGGGACTGGAACACGGGGACAGGTTTCACTTATACAGCTCAGCCTCCACATCCTCACTATGCTTAAGAAAAGGACGTCCACCTTGGATTACACCCACAAAAGGAGCTTTCATGTGCACCCTTGGATCTATCTATCCCAAATCTGCTTTAAAAATCATAAAATGAAGAAGAAATCTGATGAAGGTGGACCCAGCTGGCTGTACCAAAGCTCCCTGGATTTTGTAAAAACTCAGATCTAAGATTAAAGTCTACAAGACGTTCAACAGTAACCTGGATGTCTGGCAAAACTATCAGAACGTGCAAAAGCCGTGGTGTTATGAAGACCTTTTGCAAACTATTTTCTGCTGGAATGTGACCTTACCAGACGTGCCCTCAAACGTATCCGTCAAGACTGTGGTGTTGTTTAAGCAAAATGTACTGCTAGAGTTGCTGGAATCAAATCACATTATAGATGAACCTAAATGATTCAAACTTGCAACTCTACTGGACTTCCTGTGTCTGGCTATAGGCTGTACTGGTATTTGTTTCTTGTAACAATACATTTGCTTTTTAACTTGATTAACTTGATGATTCTGTTTCTGGGAACAAAGATAAAATGCGTTCAAACGAGTTCCCCACGTGACAATGACAACAGCATTCACTCTGAAATGTTGGCCACAAAAGGCTGTGTAAATTACAAAGCTCTGTAAGTGTTTGATAATTGCAGATGGCAGATGTTAAGTTAAGGCAAACAGATGACGTGCTGCATTGTGTCCTAAAAAGACTCAAGTCTGGACTCGCACAAGAGACCATTCAGATAACCCACATCAAAACATCAAGATCATGCAGTGCGAGAACCTAAAAGCAGTTTGAGACACGCACGTATTCCTGCATTATTTTTTTGAAGAGTTTCATGGTTAGTTCCAATCCTTGATTCTGATTGGTCAATAGCTGTGCTTTATTCATGATAAAACACAGCTTTGACCGCTTCACCCAATGGTTCAATTTATCCTATGTAGTTTTAATTTGAGCTTTCATGCATATTACACATTGGGACGTTGTTGCTGTTCACGGTCAGGGACTATTTTTTCTAGCGGCTTTTAGTGTTTTTACTTCATGAAAGTTGCACTAATACATTTTTTAAGATAAAAAAATATGTATTAGTGGAAATTTTTCAAAGTTACACTAATAGATATTTTTTTTATTTGCGATAGTGCTGTGTTGTGAATAAGTAACGGCTAAAGGGCGTTGTTTGGCACGACTCGAAACGGAGTAAATACAACATACACCACAGCTTCTCGTACCTTATTGCTTACTTAAGTAGTAATGATATGAGTCTGATTCAATAACATGGATTGTTAAGTGTTATGACACCATGACTGAAACATTCTTCTACTGTGGGAAGTGTATTGGCATTTAAGATGTTTTAAAAGATACTTTACAGGCAATCGTTTTTCTACTGGAAAATGATAAACTAGTTCAAGGATTATCTTTACTTTGTTGAAAAGGTAATTGTTTGTCATTTAAACAAATAGGGAAATGTTTTTTAGCCACAGTTCGGATTTCACAATGTGCTTTTACCCGCGGGCAGCGCTGATCATGTTAAATCTGGATTGTACATTCTCAGAATGCATTGTCACATTTTCACATGACGTACCAAAAGAAGCATTTGCATTTTTTTCACACATGTTTATATGGTTGAGACCTACAGCTATAGACTAGTTCTAATTGATCACAAATGTTAAATATCAAATGCATTTGTAAATAGATTTCCTGCTGTTTTACAAGACAGGTTGTTTGTGATCATTATTAAACTGTAGCCTATGTCTACCCTATCTTGAGAATGTTTGAGTATGTGTGTGATTTGGGAATTAGTTTAGAGATAACAGCACTCCAAACAAGCTGCACTCAAGCTGTTTTGTGTACTTTTTTTTTTTCAAATAAAGTCAGCCTGCACAACTTTAATCATAGTAGTTTAATAATACATTTTTAAAGAGAAATTTTTCTTTCTCTAATAATTGTTTTAAATGGGTAATTTCTACAAATCAGTGCCTTTCATCAGTGCCAAATGAAAACTATTTTTAAAAGTGCATTGGTTTTATAATAAAAAAAGAGTAAACAAAAATTATTCATAATTCTCTTAATAATTTTCATGTTGAATTCTTTAGAGTTGGCATAATGGGCCGTTCACATCACGGACTATAAAGATATAGGCTAGTTCACAAAAATACTATTTTCAATATTCACCACAACTATAATGATAACAACATAGAGAAAGGATATAGTTGGAATCACAGCCAAAGAACAATAAAAACACTGACAGCCAATCAGAATCAGCGCAAGCATTTAAAGTGACAGACAAGCGCAACAATATCATCGCTTTATTGTTATCGTTCTTGATGTGAACCATAAAGGTGTGAACGGGCCTCTTGTGATGTTATTACTGGTACAATGAGGCCTGTTGAAATGTGTAGGTTAATATATAAAAATATGTATTCATTTCTACCATATTTTTAAACCAGACATTTAAGACACATTTTAGTTAAAACAATTAAAATCATAAAGGTCCTTACTTGAATTTGGGACTTAAGGCACTGAATTGTAAGAAATAATGACCACTGATCTGAATAAAATAGTCATTCTATATAGATCAGTGATAACGACCCACACTAGTCACAGAGCGTGCGTGCCAAAACTACATTTCCCACAATGCGTTTCGCGAGGTATTAACAGTTGACAGTCCAGTCCAGCTTTATGGCGATCTGAGTGGAGATGTGTGAGATGGAGTGCAGGAGGAAAAATTCAAGCTGTTCGAACAGGTATCACAGCACAGCTGTCTGCGAAACATCCGTTATTCTAAAAACATATATAGGCCTACGAAAATTATAATGCAAAACGCCAGTGCGTTTTTGACGCATGTGTACTTAACGACGTTACCTCTTCCCTACATTGCTAGACGCGTTATAGTTATTTTTGGCATTGTACAGAACGGTTATTCATCATACAGCGATATACAACTTTTCTTTGCTCTGATGATGAAAGAAAATTAATCATCAAAAGAACCTAAATCAGCATTGCGTTAGTAAGCCACTTCCTTCCTGTCCCAGTTTCACAAGCTTCTGCTGCGCGCTAATGACGCGTTATTATTATAATGAACATTAGACTGAGGTCTCCCCTTCTGTCTATGGGTCTCCCTCCAAACACTACATGTGTTCCCATTAGTGCACCATGGAGAGATCACATCCTAACAGATCAACAACCGAGATTTGATCTTTGGTTGTTTGAATAGATTGGGGGTGTAGGCTATACTGTAATTCTTTTCAATAGCCTGTTTTAGTTGACCCTACAGTTCTTTTATATAATATAACGGCCTATTTTATTATTGTTATATTTTATTTGTATAAGTTCAGGTGTCTAACAAAAATACTCTTATTTTGCAGCATTTTTTTTTATTTTTATAAAAAACAATTACCAAACATTTGGATATGTGTGGTGTGTATATGTGTGATATTTTTGGGTAATTTTGTTTGTAAACCCCAGTTTGGGAACCCCTGCAATATAACATATAACAACATTTCTGATCTCTCCATTTCTTCTTTTTCTCCTCCTGAGAAAAAAAAATTAAATTAACTCCCATAACTCCTTTAGAATTTAAGTGAAAATACTAGAGGATACTAGAAAAAAATTCGAATGCTAAGAAATGATTTAACTTTACTTTTCATTAGGTTTAAGCATTTTATATTATTGTTTAAACAATTGTATCCTTTTTTTTATAACTTTATTTCACCTAAGGGATTGCAGGAGAAACATCTGAGACAAAATTGACAACCAACTGAGAACTCTCACAAGTAAAGTTGTCTGTCTCTCGCTCTGTCTCTATCACCTGGTTCTATTAATACTTTCTTTTTTTGTGATCAACTTTTTATTGAACCAGAGAATGTTTGGTACAGAAACAAAAGTAGATATTCTGAACATATTCTCATTTTTTTCCCTTCTCCTCCCATATTCGGTTCTATTAATACTTTCCATCCACATCACCTGTAGAACTGATTCTCTTATTCAATCAAGCCCACACACTGAGAGAGCCAGTATCCAGACACAAAGAAAGTTGTTTTTCTATCCATTAAAAGGTTTCTTGAAGACATTAGTGGTCAACTAACATTCAAACTTCAAGGGTTCTCTGATTAAACAGAGGCGTGTGTTTTTGCTAGTGCATTAGGAGCGGTATGATGTCTGGCCTCTGTGACCCAGGCTTTGTGCTTCATTATCAGTGTTGGGCTGTTTGAGCTTCGATAAAAATGTGACCTTTATTGCTCATATTGAAGCTGATATGAGCACGCTGCCTGGATAGACAGGGGCCAGAATATCAGGCTGCTGGGCTCTCCGTACAGATGACGGGTAAGTTATTACATGCACTGTTTAGTATTTAAAAGGTTAATTAAGCACCATTGAGCACCAAACACGCCTCCATTCACTACGTATTCGACCATCCTGCTACATTACTGTACAGGCTGCAGCCGTCTCGTCCAATCAGCAGCAACATGTATATAAAGCACCCGGTATTAAAGTGAACTCACACAATGGGTTCAAGGAAAGTAATTTACAAATGTGTTCAATGCATTCCAGTATACGCAACAACTGAGGATTTTAGAAGACGTGTTTGTCTTTTCATCCTAAAATCCAAGACAAATGTTGGATCACAATAATTAGGAACCACAGTTTCCACAAATCCCTTCACTCGACTGGGATGTTCTCTTGTGTTCTGGGCGGCAAATGCAGTAACTGTAACGTCGGGCATATTTTGTAGTATTAAACACATATTTATACTGACTTCATCAGGCTCCGAAAATTCTACACAAACAATACAAAAAATGGCCTTCTCAGCTGCCATAGTTGCAACTCTTGTGTCATCAGAACAGTGTGTTTACATTTTCTGTTTAAAAAAAATTTGTTGGGGCTGAACAGCCCTGCTGTCAAAAAGGTTTCCCAAACACTGTTCTTGTATCCCATTGGTTGGACATTGAGATTGCCCCGCCCCAACCTCACCCCATTGGTTGAGCTTAAATCAATAAATGTCTTACTGTACAGTGGTTTCTGCATATTGAATGTATTTTATAATAAAATAATTTTCTTATTTTGGTCTAGTGGGTGTGGTGAAGATTCTCTGGACAGGCTCCTTCCTGCGGTCAGCACCGCTCGCAGGAAGAGCAGCACTCTGGGTAAAACAGAACCTCCACTGCTTCGCACCGGGACTCGTACCATCTACACAGCCGGCAGACCGCCCTGGTACAACGAACATGGAGCCCAGTTTAAAGAGGCCTTTGTCATTGGTATGAGTAAATGGAAACAAGGGTGAACAGAAACTTGACTTCCCGATGATCATTTAAATAGAGATATTTAAAAGCCTTTCGATATTGGCTCAGCTTGTTCCCTAATTGTTCTTGAAGATATGAACTTAAATACTAAATCAGAAAGTCTAAATAACTAATAATGTTGTTACAGGTCTGTGTGGAGGCAGTGCCTCTGGAAAAACTACTGTAGCCAATAAAATCATTGAAGCTCTGGACGTTCCTTGGGTTGTTTTACTATCTATGGACTCATTTTATAAGGTGAGGCCCAGATGCCATGGTTGGTGTGATAAAAAAAATGAATATGTTCAAGCACATATGGTGATAGGTCAGGATTGTGATCTTTCCTGTGTCTGTGGCGCCCCCACCAGTGATCAAACATGCAACCTTTATGTTACCCATCTGCAGGTCCTGTCTCCCGAGGAACAAGCTCTAGCAGCCAAGAACGAATATAACTTTGACCATCCGGGAGCTTTCGACTTTGAGCTGCTTGTGAGCACACTGCGGAAACTTAAACAGGGGAAAAGTGTAAAAATCCCAGTGTATGACTTCACTACACATGGACGCCAGAAAGACTGGGTGAGTGCGTGTGTGTGGCAGATGTTTCATAGATTTTCTAGTTGCCAAGGATAAGGATTTCAGTTGTTTGATGGTGTTTACTTTTTCATCCCTCTTCCAGAAAAATGTCTATGGTGCCAGCGTCATTATCTTTGAAGGCATCTTGTCCTTTGCAGACAAAGAGCTCTTGCAGGTATTGTGAAATGTTTCAGTTCCTGAATGTTTAAATGCTGATAAAAATTCAAAGAAAATGTAAGTGATAACAATGTTTCTGTGATGAAGAAAGGAAGATGATGAGGGACCATTTATCACAGATCCATCTTAAAGAGCCATGAAATGGACATTTGTCTTTTGCTACATATTGATTAGGCTTTTAGTACATATTGATTAGCTTTTAGCTCATCTATATGCTAGTATATTCCAAAAGCTACAAAATTTTGCAAGTATAAGCATTTCAAATGTAGGCCTACATTTGTTTTTCAGAGAATATTGATTACTATTTTGCTCTGAGTGGAAATATCTCTTTCATTATATCCTACAATTGAAAACTTAATATTTCTTCTGGCATCTTATGTTTTTGTTGTTGTTGTTTTTTTGCAGCTGATGGACATGAAGGTTTTTGTAGATACAGATTTGGATATTCGGCTGGTACGGCGGCTGAGGAGGGACATCACAGAGAGAGGACGTGATGTTGAGGGAGTGATTAAACAATACAATAAGTTTGTAAAACCAGCGTTTGAGCAGTACATAGAACCCACCATGCGACTTGCAGACATTGTAGTGCCACGTGGTGAGTTAATATTTATTTCCTGCAGTGTCAGTTATCATTGCCTTTTAAAAACGGATGTTACAATTATTCACTTTTCTTCTGTAAACACAGGTGGGGGTAACATGGTGGCCATTGACTTGATCGTTCAGCATGTTCACAGCCAGCTAGAAGAGGTGAGTGAAAAGTGGCATTGTGGGAAAATGTGTCCTGTGGAGTAATCTTATCCATTGTTCCAAAGAGGGTAGTCTGCCGTAGAAAAGACATGTTAAACGAAAAAAACAAAACCCTTTTTAACAACTTAGTGTTTATCATGTAAAACTGACATGTTTTAGTGTAGCTGTGCAGGGGTTTTTTTCCATTATCATCTCAAAATCTGAGTGGCATTTTCCATGTTAAATGTAGAAACGGCGCCCTCTGTCTGTGAATAGAAGTTCTGCAACTTCTAAATTTTGTATTTTATATACACTTACCTAAAGGATTATTTCTCATTAATGCAATTATCTAATCAACCAATCACATGGCAGTTGCTTCAATGCATTTAGGGGTGTGGTCCTGGTCTAGACAATCTTCTAAACTCCAAACTGAATATCAGAATGGGAAAGAAATGGGAAAGAAAGGTGATTTAAGCAATTTTGCGTGTGGCATGGTTGTTGGTGCACGGGCCGTTCTGAGTATTTCACAATCTGCTCAGTTACTGGGATTTCTGCTGATAGAAGAGTAACTTTGACTGAAATAACCACTCGTTACAACAAAGTATTTGTGAAGCCACAACACACACAACCTTGAGGCGGATGGGCTAATACAGCAGAAGACCCCACCGGGTGCCACTCATCTCCACTACAAATAGGAAAAAAGAGCTCAAGAGCTCACCAAAACTGGACAGTTGAAGACTAGAAAAATGTTGCCTGGTCTGATGTGTCTCAATTTCTGACATTCAGGACATTCAGGCTGTAGAGTCAGAATTTGGCGTTGACAGAATGAGAACATGGATCCATCATGCCTTGTTACCACTGTGCAGGCTGGTGGTGTAGCCTATTGGTGTGGGGAATGTTTTCTTGACATACTTTAGACCCCTTAGTGCCAATTTGGCATCGTTTAAATGCCACGGGCTACCTAAGCATTGTTTCTGACAGGGCCGGACTGGGATCAAAATTCGGCCCTGGCATTTGCGCTTTTCACCGGCCCAACTAATTGATGACGTTAAAAAAAAAACGTTCCCAGAATCTGAAATTTTTCCCATTGAGACAAGGCAGCAATGACTTTTACACTGTAGTCTGTAGGCATACACGACACGACATGATATGAGACCGTGGTGCATAGACTTTAGTCTAAATTAACACCCGCCAAGCGCCAAATGCGGATAGATTTTCCGTTTGGCGAGTAAATCTCAAAAGGCTATATCCACCCCACTGGTGAATGTTCATTAATGAAATAAAATGTTCATTACAATTGCCTTTATTCCCAGTCCTTCAGTTTCTGATCAGATTAGTCAGGGTAAATGGAGTAAAAACAATAGGCAGAATAAAACTATTTTTTTTAAATAAAATTGTAGTATATTATTATTATTATTGCATACATTTTATTATTTTATTATTTATTTATTTAATATACAATTAATTCATTTAATTTGTACAGAACTATTTTCATAGGCGCCACAACAAAAATATTATTTTAATGTGTGTAAATTGTGTAATAAGTGTGTATATAAAAGTAAGAATGGAAAATAATAGACCAGAAATATAATGACAAAAATGTTTAAATATAACCTATATATAAATTAATGTATATGTGACACAAAAAGGCTGTTTATTATTTTAGCCCGTAAAAAAAAATATGCTTGGCTGGTGGATTTTTTTCATCTACCAGTCCCCGTGGCAGGTGACCCAAAAAGTTTATTTCGGACCCTCACAGCACACAAGAGCATGGCACAGCGGCCAAAAACACACGCACACACAAGCATGGCACAGCGGCCAAAAACACACGCACACACAAGCATGGCACAGCGGCCAAAAACACACGCACACGAGCATGGCACGGCGGCCAAAAACACACGAGCACCTTCCGCACCTTCAACGAATGACCTATTTTAGAACATTTTTTCGCCTTATAGTGCGGAAAATACAGGTATGATAAAAAGAAGCATGACCTACCTTTGCCGTTCTATCAGCGCTCTTCTCCGCTACCCTTTCAATGATGCAATCCGTGTCCAAAGAAACCAGTCTCTCCTTTTCGATTGCCATCAACATAAAGGCTTAAAGATGCTCCTCCGCTGTGCTCCTTAATCGATTCTTGATGAATTTTAGTGTGGAAAAGCTTTGCTCACATGCAACTTGTGTCACAGACAGAGTTAACAGAAACTTGTATCCAAGTCCGATTAGATGGTAGGAGTCGGTGAGCAGGTTACACCTTTGTAGGACATAATAACAACAGATGGGACGTTTTCTGCAAGATTGGCAGGTTTTGTTCAAAACATCCCATTCTTCATCTGGACTCTGCTCTTCATCTCCATCCTCAGTACTCATCTTGGTCAGACACTCTTTGCACACAGACACCTTTAGCTTGTCCCAGTGCGTAGCCAGGCTAAGTAGTTCACCCTGTAAGCCAAGGCCTCAGGAGTTGCTCTGCCAGTTTGGCGCTCAGGGCATTGAGTGCGCCTGCAGGTACACCGTTACATTTCAAGTCATTGAAATTCTGGGGATCAAGCAGGGCAAAATCTGTGTATAGTTCTCTGTTTTTAGCAAAACGTCGGGAAATACTTTCAATGATGGTATCCAGAATGACATTGTGCACTTGTACCTCATACTTGCTGTCAGCATCTGATATGGTTGTGTCATCACATAACTCGCCTGGCGTTTTTTTTTTTTTGTCTTCTTTGTGTCTCCGGTTTGGGAGCGCATGTTCCACCTCTGCGTTTGTCTCACACACATTTAATTCTCCATTGGCCCATTGCACAAACGCGTCTGTAGCTGTCTTTACCCCCTTAGAATCCCTTGCATATTTTTTCAGATTGTCTTGTGTGCTTGTGACAAAGCGATGGGCCGTGAGCAAATCCATTCCACTAGTTTTCAAATACTTGGAAAGTGGAGTTGTTTGTTGGAAGATGCGTAAAAACGTCCGCGCAGTGAGGATGTTTGGTATTTCAGCAGAGCCTCTGCATAACCGTCGTCCTTCGCACGCACAGTCGGCTTCATGTTGTCTTTCTCGCTCAGGTCCTTGAGTGTAACAACAAAATCAACGAAAAGACATCCTTCTGGATCCACAAACTTCCCAAACACTTCTGTAAGCGCAGCCGCAGCGTCTATGGCCCACCATCGGGTGGAGCACTCCACCTGAATCTGATGAAACACTTCGTTTAGCCGTAGTCACGTGACGTAGGTGTTTTGAATCAGTAGGCTTGTTTGAGATGCGCCTCGCCTCGCCTGCAATGTAGTCTGCGAGAGAAGACGGTTGCAGTTAGAGAAGGAGTGAAAAAAACGCAGTCAAACCGGACAAATCTCGGTTCTCGCAGTGGATCAGACACCTGTGAGATCAAAGACTGATATCGCGGGATTCACGCTTGAGCACGTGACGTGTTGCTAATAAACTGGATGTGATTAAAGTTCTGTTGCTTTTATATGAAAGTAAATATAATGAACAAGACACCCAAAGTACTTATTTATTTACATTCCAAATATATGTGTTTATCAATCATTTTTTCTTTAATACAGACGTGTTTTTATGCAGCCTATTGTTTTAATAAAAATGACATCACATAATAACCCATATCGATCTGTTTATTCACCCATATGGATACACATAAAACATGATATCAGTTTTAAAATCAAACATTTTAAAAGAGAACGATACATCACAGTTGTTTAAACCAATGAGCATTAAGCTGTGTCGCGCGACTGCAGAATCCGACAGGTGCGCTTTGCGCTCGCGAGAGTTTTTTGACATACTGTCAATATCATCACGAAAAAAAAGCAGTAAACCACCCCTTTCAGCCTGCTAACTCTTTCTCTTTCACTGTTTTTCACTGATCTTTTATCTCTGTTCTGTTGCATGCATTCTCTCGGCAGCGTGAGATTAGTGTCAGGTAGAGAAGTTGTTAAATCATGCGTTTTACTCTTTTATATATAAATATATAGGACTATAGTCTGTGTGTGTGTGTGTGTGTGTGTGTGTGTGTGTGTGTGTGTGTGTGTGTGTGTGTGTGTGTGTGTGTGAACATGCAAACAACCCATAATAGCTCAATTAGTGTTGTAAACATTGTTAGTAATGTTATGTTGAGGTGTACAAATGGCAAGTGCTGATCTGCTTCATATCTCTTCTCTTTCATATGCACACAAAGGGCGCTCCTGGCCACGGCCCAGCAGTCCCAGCCTCTCCCTCAGACTCTCAGTGTGTTGGAAAGCACGCCACAGGTCCGAGGTCTCCACACCATCATAAGGTGAGTGGTGAGTGTCATATGAATCACATCAAAAGATTAGCCTACTTTAAGAAGTTGATGCCAGTTGTGTTCAAAATCCATTCATCTGTTGCGCATGCCATTCAGAATTCCTCACATGTGTGAATCAGGCTAATGACTCACTGGCCTGCATCGGCCTTTTCTCTGCGTCTCTTATGCTCACCTCCTCAATTTTTCTGTTTGTTTTTAGAAACAAAGACACCAGCCGTGACGAGTTCATCTTCTACTCAAAGAGACTGATGCGGCTGCTGATTGAACACGCGCTGTCTTTCTTACCCTCCAAGGTCTGTGGGTGTTTTTCTTGTGATGTTGTGCGATCAAAGCTGAATCTACTGTGATTTACCCAGTGCTCAATTAAAAATGTGAATTATGAACTGTTACATGACAGTTAATTCATCAAATGAATTGCTTATAACCACTCGCATGCCAATAAAAATGTATTTTAATATGCCAATTGAATTTGAATCTTCAACTGAACTAACTTTATTGACTAAGTATGCAAAACAAACAAGGAATTTGTCACCGCTATGAATTAACCCACACATATATGCAATGTATTGTACTATCTAATAATATTGTACAGTACTAGAGTTAATTCAAATAAAATGAATATCAATTAGTCACACATATATGATTCTGATGATATGATAAGCCAGTTAATCAATCAAATCAATCACAATTGATCCTACATGTCAATAAAATTTTATTTGAATTAATTACATGATATGCCAGTTAATTAATCAATTTAATTGCTAATAATCACATATACATTAATAAAACGTTTGATTGAATTAATGACATTACATGCCAACTAATTAATCGGCAAGACTAATCATATTATTTTTCATTATTTTTCATTCATTTCCCTGTAATTTTGAAAGTCCCAATTATACTTTTTTAAATAAATAATAACCTATAAATATATGGTTTATCAATAATATTAACATTATCTGTGACATTAACCACCTTAATATAAATATTTTGCAGATGTTTCTCTCGTGACCTGTTGTCACCCCTCTTAATGAATGCAGAGCAAAAAAAAATGTCATATTTTCAGCAGTACAATGTGTGTCATCACAAAAATATCTGTCCTTTTTACAGGCCTGTACCATCCAAACACCACAAGGTCAAGAGTATAAGGGGCGCAGATTTAGTGGGAAAGGGGTAAATTTGTGTGTCTGACATGTTCATTTTCAGTATTTGAACATTTCTTGCTTGATTGGAATCATCTTGGTTTTTGTAGCAGCACCTGTCTTCATAATTTCTAGATCACAGGTGTGTCCATTCTTCGGGCAGGAGAGACCATGGAGCCTGCACTGAGAGCCGTGTGGAAAGACGTCCGTATTGGCAAGATTCTGATTCAGACTAATCTGGATTCAGGAGAACCAGAGGTAACACAGCCTAATAACAGAATGAATGCAATGAAGCCTGTCTCTCTTGTATACTATAAGTAATAAAGTAATAAGTACTCTGTTACTCTGCTCGTCTCGTAATGCTTCTCGCATGATACGAGCCACAACCGTACGTGTATCGACTAATGACATGACAAAATAATAGCCTGCGAGCTTGACAACAAAAATCATACCGTCTATGCCCGGCTGTAGTCCGACTATTTATAAAAAAATGCCTTTTTTTCTTGGACTCACCACGCACCACGCGTGGTATTTCACCACGCTTTTTTGTTTATATTTGTGGCCTTTTCCCTTGTTTTCCCTGCTCTCCACAAACCTTGTTTGTCCATTTTGCCTGTTGGTCTCTGTCTCCGTGGTAACAGAGATCTCCTGACTCCTCAGTTTCATTCTTTTTGGTGGCTGTGGTTCCCTCTTTCTCAATTCGTTTCCGTGGTAACTATGACTCCCTCCCCTTCCATTTAGCTGCACTACCTGCGACTGCCCAGAGACATCAGTGAGGACCATGTGATTTTGATGGATAGCACCGTTTCTACTGGAGCGGCAGCCATGATGGCAGTGAGGGTGTTGCTGGTATGTTGCTATAGACCTCATCCCTTCCGGAATGTACAAACAAAAAGTGCAAACCCTGCACGGCAGTATCATTTAGACACGTTTACACAAAGCATTTTTTTGACTGGAAATAAAGTAATTAGGGGCCAGAACTCATTGTTAGAATGTTTTATTTGTTTTCATTTGTTGAATGTGAGTGTGTATGTGTATATACAGGACCATGATGTCCAGGAAGACAAGATTGTGTTGGTGTCTCTGCTGATGGCGGAGTTGGGTGTTTCCTCAGTGGCTTACGCCTTCCCTCGTGTCAAAATCGTCACCACTGCTGTGGACAAGAGCCTGGATGACCTGCTTCATCTCATCCCAGGGATAGGTGAGTCAGTGGTCCTGACAGAAACACTACCGTTCAAAAGTTTAGGGTCAGCAAGAATTTTTTTTAAATAAATATTTGTATTTAGCAAGGATGCAATTGATCAAAAGTGGCTTTGAAGACATTTATAAATTATGATAATTAGAAAGTTTTTTTTAACTTTCTAATTATCAAAGAATTTTGAAAAACATAAATGTTACATATATGAAACAATAAATGTTTCTTTAGCAGCAAATCATGTCAGAATAATTTGTATTTATATATAATTTCAATATTATATTTCAATATATATTAAAACATTTTAAGTTAGTTAATGGACCTGAGCTAACATGAACGAACAATGAACAGTTATTTTTTATTAAATGATGTTAACAAAGACTAATAAATACAGTAACAAATGTATTGCTCACTGTTAGTTATTGTTAATGCGTTAACTAATGTTAATTAATGGGACCTTATTGTAATGTTACCAAAAATTCTGACCCACCCCAAATCTTTGAATGGTAGTGTATCTAAAATGAAGAAAAAAAAAACTACACTCGAACTAAAATCTTACGGGTGTGTATTTGCTGTCCTTAAAGGGGACTTTGGTGACCGTTACTTTGGGACAGATGGGTCTTCATCGTGGATTGAAGAAGAACAGCAAGACCCACATAGCTGCTCTTCAGAGGTTTGACCTTTTGTTCAAGCAATTCAGGTAGTCGTGATGAGTGAGGATCAACACTTACTGTAATTTCATAAAGCCAGCCAGGAACATAAATAGTTTTTCCAAGCACATTTATGAGGCACAGTATTGTGTTGCACTTTATTTTAAAACCATGATAAAATATGTTTTATCAATAAACAAACACATACAGTATGTTTGATTTGATCTTATTCTAGCTCATCGAACACTGTCACAAAGTTCGAAATTGTAACTTTTATACATTTCTAAGCATTAGTTTGTACATATGTGTAAAAGTACAAATAAAGAATAACTGGACACTTGGCTGTTACATGTTTTTCAAGCTTCTTGATAATGTGTCAGTTCTTTACACGCATTATATATTTTCCTCAAACCTTCTATCTTACAATTGCTAGAGAAATGTCTATTTCATCATTCTTCAGACAGCTCAGAGGGAGTTTTCTGGGAGCAAGTTAGAGCTGTTTTCTCTCCAAATTGGACATGTGCATCTGCAGCCTTAACACCAGGGGGCAGTACTTCACTCTTCCTGTCTCATTGTTCTTTTGTATGTTTAATAAGGCCATTCAAACCCCAACGATGAAACTAAAATGCATTTAGTAAAAATATGTTCACTCAAGAAAGAATTTAGATACAATCAAACCAAACTCTTAATAAAAGACCAGAAGAAGACATTGACCTATAGCCATGACCCTAGTAGCTAAACAGAATAGTGACAAGTTGAAGCTCAAAGTGTTTTTGTTGTGGAACTGTAAGCCTTGAGAGTAAATAACAGCACACTCAGCTCAAGAAACTGTTAATGGTAGGGTAGGCAATGTCAGAGTGGATAGCAAAAACAAGCTAACTTTGAAAGCAATAGATCCCACCATACCTTCAGAGCGCTCCTCTCAAACACATGAACACGCATAAGAGTGTCATAAGAGATGGCAGAACCCCATTTATTCAAAGGGTTTCATTTGATAGTGTTGACATAGAAACACAAAAATCTGAGTCTGAGGATGTGAACTTCTCAGAGAACGTCACGACTTTCCATCTGATGACGTGTGATGTCTGCGCAACCAGGGTGTGCAGAAGTATGCAAATACCGAATCCTATTATTGCATTAGGATCGAATGCAATGATTGGACGAACATTTTTTGGTCCTGAGACTTGCACAGATGTACATTCTTTTTAAATGTAGACCACTTCTATTATTGATTGCTATTAGGGCGTGAAGAGAGTTTCAACAGATATTTCAAAAGTGTTTAGGAAAAACATTGCCTACCCTACCTTTAATAGCTCTGGGTGAAGGTGAAAGGGGACTTCTCTGAGAGGAACTGAACAAGAGCTCTATTGAGATGGAATAATAAACAATCAAGATAAAAAAATGTGCAAGTAGGAAAAAGCTATAGGTTTTAAAATATATGTGACACCTGTTTCAGCAAAATGGAGGAAACTTGCATTAACAAGTCTTTTCTGAGATCAGACTTTTAACAAATTCGGTAACTGGAAACAATGGGCATCTAATCCAGTAGATATATTTGGCTAAAATTAACCAGACATAATCTCTTCAGCACTTTACAGATATGACCTATTTGACTTGATGGGAGCTAATTTTTTATTAAAAGGCCAGAATCTGACCATCTGCGTTTAGGGCAAAAAATCTGCAACTTTTTTTTTCAGGAACAGGTCTGCACATACTTGTTTTCAGCACTGCCCCATGGTCGACATCTTCCACAAAAGTTCTAGCAAGTAAGTTTAAACTTACAGCTTGACTATTAGATGCTTCTGCTGAACATTTTTGAGAGCCACGCAGACTCAGGTAATTCACACATGCTTTATCTATCTCTCATAACTGCATATCTACGGCTCAGGCCTCCGTAAAATGTTTTGGAATTAGCAATTGAGGATTGTGCAACTGACAAAGGTCATAAAATAAAAACATATCCCGAAAAAAAAAATTATGTGACAAAATAAGTATGGCCGAATTCACAGTACCTATAAAAGAGGAGGCAAAAAGTCTCAGTATGACCTACTTCTTCCAGCAAGATGTAGTGGTGCATACGATGGACACTTTACTATCCCATGAGGCCACGGAAGAGGATTTGTGAAGGGCAGTAAAGCGACGTAACGGACACTGATAGGTCACATGATAATGGAGAGAGTGTAGTGTGTCCATTCATCCTACTCGCATTCATAATATAGAACATGCATACAAAATACTTCCTCTGGAGAGTATGCGATTTCGAACGCAGCCCATGTCTCGAGGTGTTGAATTAATTGGTGTTGTGGCTGCATACAACCTCCAGTGTGCATCAATTTTCAATAATTTAAAGTGGACATATCATGCAAAATCCACTTTTTAAGCCCTTAAATGCATTTTGTTGTATATTTGGAGTGTTTATAAGTACAGAAAAGATTAAATCATTCTCTTCAGGTGCTTCGTTTATATCTTTATATTCTGTTTTGGTCATATTTTTCAACCTGTTCGGATTTTCCTGTTTTCTATGACGTTTTTTGAACAATAACGTCACAGGATTTGCAGCGGAACTGCCAAATAAAGACATCGACTACCGGTCCAACACTTCGAGCAATCCGCCATTATTATTTCTCGCTCCGATTTTGTAGTCCAAGCTCAATGATGCAGAAGTTACGAGAGGGCTAGTCAAAATGTTCGGTTGTTGGATGTAGTGACCTGAAGCACTTCAAGGATTCCCACTTCAACAACCTCCGCCAGTATAAAGAATGGTTTGCCGATCGTCTTCGTCTGAATGAGGGGTAAATTCCTTCTATCATTTAGCTGCTGTGTTTTCTGACGCGTTCTAAACGTAAGTTATCATATTATTATCAATACAGATTTTTAGTGGTAAGATCAGACCGCAGTCATTTATCTTGTCAGAGTGCCTGTTTTAACAAGAGAAATAGTCGACTTTCACTAATAACACAACATAGTTAACTTACATACCACTGCATCCATATGAAGACGTTGTTCTGCAGGTTTGTCGTCGTCTTTTTCAAATCGCTTGCTCTGGCTCGAATATGTAACGCTTGATGGACAAGTCTTCCGTTGTTGACATTTTGTTAACGTGTGAATAAAAATGTTCTTTGAAACTATAGTAATCGTATATCTCTTATCAAACTACAATAATGGCTGAACGCGGGGAGTTGAACCGAACGTGAACTCAGCGACCTGGAGAGCGGGCGGGGAAAGACGCAACTCCTTTTTATTTAAAGGAGACGCTTCAAATCAGGTTGCTCACAGAAGCACATCAGAAAAGGGGTAGAAAAGGGGCCTGTTGAGCTATAATAATGAGGAATTCAGACCCAAGCATTGCAGTTATGCTTTATATAGACCACAAATGTATGATTTATAAGTAAAAATGAATGATTTAAAAGTACGATATGTACCCTTTAACAGCACTTCGTCAATTATTCCTTACACACACACTCGTTGAAATATCCAGTATGTAGAATGAAAATGCTCTGTTCTCATTTGACGTCGTCAATAAAAAGTTTAGAAACATAACAATTTTGAAATTTCAATTTTTCCCCATTTTAAAGTGGCAATACAATACATGATATGTACTCCATTCCCTCAAAAATATTTAATACAGTGCGGAATAATTCAAAGGAGGTGGATACATATCAAAGGCACTGTCCATTGTATGTGTTGTTGCCACACTAGGTTGCTCCAAAAAACAAAAATATTTCCAGGGCTTCGGAATCAGGCCCTTTTTACCAGTGTTGCTGTAGCTCTAAAATGTTGGTGACATCTTGACTTAGAGCTCCTCATACATGCTGGATTTGCCTAGACAACAAACTGGTCTGCAACTGCAGCCTCAAGGTTAACCTGTTACTATGGAAACAAGTCAGCCAATAAAAAAACAGCAGACGGTTGCTATGTTGACTGCACCCTTTTTGTTTTAAGGATGACCTATTTTTTTTTTTCCAGAGCAAGTCAGATGCAAGCTTGTGACACACAAACACACGCAGGGACACAGTCCGAGAGGTAGGGAAACGGGTTACACTTTTACAAACACAAGTTCATATGGTCTGGTAGAGGATTTGAATGAAATAAAAGAGAGAGAGAAATCCCTGTGACCTCCTCCATCTGTTGTCAATGTAATCTTACTGTGAAATGCGATGAGATTTTGTCTCAATGGAGGGGAATTCTTAAATACCATACCATGACAGTGAGGCAGTTGTCATAGGAACAGCATGTACCATAGTGAAAGGCTGATGTGACTGCAGCTTCAATGGCTAATTAGGGTAAACAAAGAACTCTAATGCAATTCCTCATCTACCTGAGTGTATGAACTAATCAAAGCCAGTTTAATCAGAGCTTAATCACATCCAGATTTAGAATGAAAAAAAAATGTCCTCTGGAATATTTGCTGAACCCTTTAGCATTGATGCCTACAGACATCACAGAATGCAAATCTAACACAGGTGCACATCTGGTTCTTTTGTAAGTCAGTGAGTTAGAGGAGCAAGACTTTCGCTTATTAACGTCTTCAGTGTTTGTGTTGCTGTTAAAAGCCCTAGTTCGTTTTAAAAGACTTTAAATCTGTTTATTTCTACTCCGAACAAGCAAAAATCATTTTTTGTCTCTATATTGCATCATCATGTTCCTCAACTTCGCAGGTCCATCTCTTCCTTAACTGTGGTACTTGCAAATTGTGTTTTCCAACCGTTCCCATGTTCTACTCCATTGTCCATTGTTTGTAACTCCACCAATGTGGAGCTATGTGTGTGTTAGTCGGAACAGTTGTAAGTCTACAAAAAAAACGTGTTCCTGTGTCGCAGCTCTTACTTACATTGTCTCTTTCAAGAATGAATGACTTATTGGGAGAAAACACTATGTAAATGCTCTATGCTTTGTGTTTTTTTTGAAGTGCTACTTTATTTAAAAAAGTATAAACTTGACCCGACATTTTTATGAATAGTCATTTTGATATAAAAACATTACAATCTTTTGCACATTAGTACTTAATTACACAGCTTTAATACACACCACCCTGTTGTTTGATAAGCAAACGCACAACATTAGCTGCCACACTAAACTCAACTGGTCTTTGAGATACACAATATAGCTAAAAGGATGTGGAAAACAAAAGAAGATCCCAAAGCACATAATCAAAACTCACAGATATACTGCTGAGATAATTTTTCACGAGAGAAAAATCATTCCGAAAGGACAACCGGAAAGAAACAAATACTTTCAGGAACACCAAGAGCAAATTCCCTCCCCCTTTTCTGCATTTCTTAATTCTGCTTGTAACATATTTACAACACTGCACCAACATTTGATAGCAACGAAGGCTTAGACAAGCGGTTTGATTATATTTGGTTGGCCTGAGCCCCTTTCTGAGTGCTCCAGCTATTTGGGATAATTTAATCCAGATCACATTAGCATCAGATTCAAAGACACTGAGAGAGCGGCTATAGTCCACAGATCACAGATAGTTTGACATTGTCCACTGGTGAAGCTCGTCACTGTTTGGCCATAAAACCACAAACCCCCCCAAAAGGGCAACATACGCTAATTTTAAATCGCTTTGTCATTGTAACTTTTATAAACTCCCATTATTTCCATATAACATACAGGATAGTTTTTGCGAATATGCGATTCCATTCAATCTTATCTGGACATACGTGGACATCCTGACTGCTTATTATGGGGGAAAGGGATTGTCTGATACATTTCTTCTGACCAATTGTGTTATATTCCTAACTGTCCAGTTTTTTTATTTAGAGAGTCCTCCTCGGGTCATCATTGGTCTCCCCAGTCCTGAAGCGATTCACTTTGTGCTCTTTCTCAGATGAAGAAAAAGGCATATAAATCAAACAATCCACCAACAACAGCAAGAAATAAACCATTCTCTGATACCACAGGACAGTGCTAGTTTCACTTTACTTTCTTTTCTTTTTTTTATCCCTTTACAAGGGTTTTTTTCTTCTTGAAAGCATGCATCTTTTTAATCAGGCAAAGTGCATAAACATTATTGACAAAAAAAAACACTTATTTTACTGCATTGAAGCACTGTGGTGACTCATGTGACAGTTTGAATTGATGTATGACCAAAACAAAAAAATAACATGAAAAGACATTGGGGGTCTCCTGTCAGATATGTCATAACGTTTTTGTGTGCAATTATTTCATATTTTTCTTCACTGTCCCTGAGCTTTTGCTAATTCCCTCCGTGATCTTGCTTTATTGACAACCGAAATTTACCATCTATTAATTTTTTTTATATGTACTCTTCAATTTTATAAGGGGACTGTCTAAGACAGACGTCATGCTGAGCATGAAATATTTGTGCTTATAAGAAAATACTTTATTGACGTACAGGATCTGTTTGACCAATCGAATTAGAATCTTTATGTTAACTCTAAAATTATGTGATTAGTTTTTTACAGAAATAGAGGCTTTGATATTACAAAAATAGAGCCATGTATTTCCTAAAGCTCTTAAGATAATAGATAGCTTTTAGCTGTTCTAAAATAGGATCAATTCTTCTATGAACAGATTAAATAAAGGCTTTTTGTCAATATATGGTATTTTGCTTGGCAATAGCTTTTGATTGGCTCTCTGATAAAGTTCACTTCCTATATATTCATTTTTGAAACGGGACAGAGCTTTGCTAAGTGCTTCGAATCAAAAAAATTTCCTCAGAGGGCTGTGAAACCCAATTAGACTGTGCTTTTTGAGAAGTTGCTTTTGTAATTGGCTTGTGCTCGTTGTTTTTTCTCCTTTGGGATTTTCTAGGCATCAACTACGAGTTTGACCCGCAATTCCGATGGTCACTTTGTTCGAAAATACAACATTTAATGACAAAGAAACAAGAATTCCCTCTACAGGAATGCTACTGTTAGGTGTGATATGTTTTGTATGTGGTACTATGTCATGGCTGGTGACTATTTTTCTTCCTCGTGATGAGGTGTGTGACTAATCGAAATCATTTCAATCTATCATTTTGTGCTGCGAAAATACTGATCTTTAACTAGACTTACAAAACTCAATTAATGCTCAACTAATACTTGGAACCCATGTAAAATATATAGCAGTGGCACAATGCGTGTATCCCATTGGGTTACAACACGTGCGCATGTCCCAATTCAAAATTCGAGCCCTAGAAAGGAAAGTTCCCTTTACTAGAGCGCCCCCTACAGGCCAGTGACATACATCTCCATACCGTCATTAAAAGTAAAGATGGTGGTTGTGCTGGAGGTTGCCGAGCCCTGCTTCAGGTCAGGGATGCTCTCATACAGGCTCTCCCCGGGCATCAGCATTGCTTTGGCCGGGAGATGCTGTAGTTTGGGGGTCTGCTGGGGGGGTGGAGGGGGTGGCGGTGGTTGTTGTAAGGGCTGCTGGGGCCTCTTCCGCTTGGGTCGCAAGGTGGCGCTGGCATTGGGCGGAGGCCTGTCTCGCCTCCAGCCTCCCCCACCCTCCATGGTCTCGTATGCCAGGTCTGTTTCCTCGGTGCTGATGGCTTCGTAGCAGTGGTCCTCCATGCAGCCGGGTGGCGCTCTTGAGCCTTTACCCTCCTGCGGTGCCCATGTTTGGGGTTTGACTACCACGCTGAAACCCCCATCACGCTCACCGCGGTCACCCCGAGCCAAGGTCCTATAGCCGCTGATGTCCCTCGCAGAGGGTGGCGAGCCAGGCACGCCTCGCTTCTTTTTGCCTGGTTTGCAGACTTTCGAATACATCTCTGTGATCTACATAACAATAACGAGACAAACCATCTGAAATGTATTTGTGAGTGGAAAGTCTGTGTATATATCTTTGACTCCAAATGTTTGGTCTTTTAAGAATTTTACAGCTGCTTCTAGTTAACTCTGAAACAGTGTTTGTTTAGGGGTAAGGAAGTGCTCTGGGATCATCTACAATGTTTCTAGATTGTATAATACCCAACAAGACTTTTTGACTGCATAGAATGAGAAGAGGATGTGTCCCAGGACTGTGTGGAAAACTAAATGCACACTCACCCCTGCTGCAGATGCTGCCATATTCTCTCCTGCATGAGAGCTTAGAATACCCATCTGCTTGTGCTGGAAGATGATGTCATCCTCTTCCGGAGGTTTCCATATATACTGCTCTCCATTTCCCATAAACACTGCCTCCTAAAGTATTAAAAACAATTGACTAGAATAAATATTATATTACAGTTTAAGGAGCCAACTCAAACAATATACACTGGGGAGTGGAGATCAGCATATCTTATTCATCATGACCTCTAAACACAGTTCACAGGTTTTAAACAAGTAGTTTTAAAGAAATAGTTAAACACAAAAGGAATTCTGATATCATTTACTCACCTTCATATTATTTCAAATCAGTATTTATTTTATGGAACACTAAAGGAGCTTCAAAATTTGTAAAAGCAACAAGAAAATACCAAGTACATACAACTTAAATAATGCAATTATGCATTATGGTGGTGATGGTGCAGTGGATAAGACACACACCTTTGGTGTGAGAAACCCGAATTCGAATCCACTGTGAGACACCAATGTGTCCCTGAGCAAGACACTTAAAGGAGTAGTTCGCTTTTGAAAAAACTTATGCTGATAATTTACTCACCCCCATGTCATCCAAGATATCCATGTCTTTCTTTCTTCAGTTGAAAAGAAATTAAGGTTTTTGATGAAAACATTCCAGGATTTTTCTCCATATAATGCACTTAATTGGTAACCAAACGGTTCAAGGTCCAAAAGACAGTTTCAGTGCAAACTGTTAAAAAGAGCTTTAAACGATTCCAGACGATGAATAAGGGTCTTATCAAGCGACACGATACCTCATTAAAAAAAAAAATCAAAGCTTAAGTTTTATAAGCTCAAATGGTCGCCTTGCTCTGTTCTGTGATGCGCGTTTGTGACTCTCCTGTTCGAACTCGTTTATCAAAATGAACGAATCTTTTTTCATGTCATTTGGTTCATTCAACGAATGAAATGAACGAATTGCCTCGGGAAAAGATTCGTTCATTTTGATGAACAAGTTCCAAGTAAATTACCAGCAAAAGTATTTTTAAAAGTGAACTACTCCTTTAACCCCTAGTTGCTCCAGAGGCGTGCGACCTCTGACATATATAGCAATTGTAAGTCGCTTTGGATTAAAGCGTCAGCTAAATGAATAAATGTAAACGAATAAATGTAATATTAAATCTTTTTAATGTCTTTTTCTGAGACACATGTTCAATTTTAGGTCATTAGCCACTGATAGTTACTTCCAGTGGACTGCAACTGAATCAAGTCAGTAAGTTGAACTCAAGAACTAGATGAGTCCAATTTGTGAACAAATCAGCTGTTTACAATCATTATAATGAAAAGAGTTGCCAGGATATTGTCAAACAAAATTGTTCCACAGGAAAAAAAAAAAGTAATTCAGGTTGAGAATGGCATGAGGTTAACTAAATGAATACAAAGTGAATAGTAAAATAATATGTTAACTAAAATACTAAAATGTTTACTTAAATACTTCTTTTTGGGTGTATACTCTAGCTGTTGCAGATAAAAGTTCAAAGTAATTAGAGTAAAGAAATCAAATAAAACCATTTAAAACGGTCACACAATTATCCAGCGAGATGTGAGAAATCCACAAAGACTTTGCAAAGGTCAATTGAGGAGTCGATTCAAAACTCCTCTACCTGAAAATAAGCCTATGTAGCACAATCAGGCTACAATCCCCCCTCTTAATGCCTGCCCTCATGTCTAACCATCTTCTGCATCTAATGATATTGAGCTTAATGTGTTTCCTGTACTCAGGCTGTAAGGGAACAGGCTGATGCTTGCTGTGCACTTTCTCCTCATTGTTATGCAGGAGAAATGGAAGGTGGGCAATGGGGTGTGTCACAGAGCCATTTTTTAAGGCAGGGATTAGCATGTTGTTGTAGCTTCTTTCGTTCAACATTGGAATTCACTTTGTCTCCCATTAAAACGGGTCCATTTTTATGGGTCTGGCTGTTTGCCTGGGTTTCAGTGAATGAGAGGTTTCACTCCGCATTTCCGCTGGTTGCATCATTCTCCTAGTTTAGTACCAGTGAGCATGCAACACCTCTAATGCTGTGGATGGGCCACAATGCTCCCAAGTATCATTGATTTGGACAGTTTTCTTACAGAGGAAATAATTAAGTACACTTGCAGTGTACTTAATTGCAGACCCACTTAAGTTGCAAGTCCACACTAGTGCTGAGGCACACAAAAATACAGGAAGACATTCCCAACATGCTTCTATTTATAATATATTCCATTTAAAGACACAATTTAAAGAGCAACCAGAAATTACAGCGACTCAAATGCTTTTAATGGTCATGAAAAGACAAATAGTTTTCATGAGCAACAATGCTTTTATATAGTGCAGTAGTTAGTCTCAGCAAAATGCCGTTGCAGTGTTGCATGACTTAGTGAATTACACGCTGAATGTAAGTGTAGGAGAATTAATTAATTGATTGGCTTGATTCATTTATAGCACTTTAGCATTGATTGTAATTAACTGCATTGTTCTTGTTCACTGCTATAGACTGAAACTCAAACAGTAGAGCATGGTGCTAGCAACATCACGGTTGTGGGTTTGTGCACAATTCAGAATGGAATTGAGAACATCCTTAAATTCTTATTCAGTTCTTGAATGTACCAAATAGAATTGCAATTTGAAAAAGAAATTAATTTCAAATAGAAAATATATATATTTTTTAAAAACCTTTATAGGTCTATAGATATAGACAGATACATAGGCATGTAGATATACATAGATAGATATGTAGATACCTTGGGGAAAGACGGTAAGTTGAAGCCCTCCATGTTTTTCCGAGGAATCTTCTGACTGTGTGGGTGTGTTGGAGGCGGGGCTGGGTGAGTAGGCGGGGCATGCCGAATGTCCCCACTACTGTGTCGTTGTTGTCCAAGCCCTTCCTCGGTTTCCGTCCCATTGTCCCTCTTCTGAGCGGCTTTGTCCACTCTCCGGACCTTTCTGATGCAGGCGTACTCCACTGTCTCCTGCGGTTGAGGGGGCGTGTTTAATACTTGGGGGATGGTCTCAGGTTCCGGCATCCCACCCTCTAAGCAGTCCCCGTCAGGATCAGGTGGAGCTGGGGTATTAGCAGGGACCGCCGGTGGGGCGGGGGTGTCCGTCTCCCCAGCTCGACCTCCGACGCCATAGCGGGCATCTTCAGAACCACGTGTGGGAGAGGAGCGGCGGCCCACCTCAGCGTATGTGTGCTCCCCGTCCTCACCAGCGGGGATCTGAGGCAGCTGGCGGCCCTGAGAACGCAGGTCGGAGTTTGAGCGACGGCTAGGGAGTAGGAGCAGATCCATGCTGGCGGGACGGTTCTTCTTAGAAGATTCTACAGAGAGCGGCATGATATTAACTGAAGTTGAGAGCTTAAAATCTGAGAAGCAAAACTATTGGGTTTTTGTTTTTTCAAAGAGACAATAAACAATATTTGCTCGAAACTGCAGAGGCAAAGGGCAGCAGACACATGCCAATCACTATAGAGTAAAAGTAATTACATCTACTAAAATAGCCTCATTGAAACTACCAGAATGCAGTTGGTACCATGCTCAGACTTTCCTCCCGAACTGCAGGTATGTGTGAAGAGCTAGAGACTTTAAGAGCTTTAAGAGATGTGATTTTATAGTACATACTCTTGCCATTGCAGTTGAGTCTGTTCATCTCATGAAGCTTGGTGTCTGACTTACTGATGGAGCGCAGCTTGGACTGCCGCAGTATACTCTGAAAAAAAAAGTAAAGATAAACTGCTTAAAATGCATGTTCAAATAAAAATAAAACCGTATAACAAATACAACTAAATTGTCAGTTTTCCAATCCAGCCTATGTCGTGGGCCAAGCTAGTACATGGGAATAAACACATCTACATTAGGGTGTCTAACTGTGTGTGGTGCTAAAAATGTGAAATGGCTCAAATGCTTTTGTTTTAGATTCAAAGCTTAAGAGATCCATTCAAAGTTTAGGTCAGATCCATTTCCACTGAGCCGATTAAGAAGATTAATTAAATTCAGGAGGAGCCTTCAATTTGTTACTTGAAAACTAGTTGGTGGAAAGAATTCAAATCCTTAAACAAAACCATGAACTGCTTGAACTGACATGGAACTGAGCCCAGACCTGGGTTCCTTAGAAAATACGTAGAAAAGAAGGAATTGATTGCAAGGAAGAAGAAAGGGTTTCATTCACTAGCCATCCATGTGCAAAAAAACTATCTGTAAATGTTTTCATACAGAAATCATGATATATCAATAAGAATGCAGTATAGGATAATCTCTCTTTCTGTCTATATATACCGTATATGCAAAAGTTTGGGATTAGTAAGATTTTAATTTTTGAAAGAAATTAATACTTTTATGTAGCAAGGGCACATTAAATTGATGAAAATAATGACATTTATATAATGTTACAAAATACTTATATTTGAAATAAATGCTGTTCTTGGAAACATTAAAGTTTCTGACATTATATCAGTTTTCAGAAAATATACTAAGTCTTTCTTGAGCACCAAATCAGCATATTAGAATAATTTCTGAAACATCATGTGACATTGAAGAATGGAGGGATTGATGCTAAATAAATTACATTTTAAAATATATTGGAAAAAAACAGTAATTATAAATAAGTAATGATATTTTACAATATTATTTTATCAAATAAATGCAACCTTAGTGAGCTTAAGAGACTCACATTAACTAAATGGATAAGGATATGTTCAACTTGTGTGCAATTATTAGTGAACGAGACCCTGAAGACACTTAAAAAAATTCTCACCATGTCCATGAGCCTGTGCTTTCTCTCCTCTCCAGGGCCATTGTGTGTCTTCCCCTTTCTGCAGGACACAATGAGAGAGATGTGAATCAGATCCCAGATCAAACATGTTAGAATGTTAGGTTCAAACTTCAAATGCTTCATTTATCCAGAGACAGAATGCGCGGACTCATTTGAGCCCCCTGATTCAATTTACTTTAGTAGCTCCAACGGTTTATCTTGTGCGGGAAGAAAATGCACATTTCAATTCAATTAGGCTACTTGAAGGACTCAAGGCAGCTGTTTTTCATAAACTGTTTGAGTGAAGTCATTTGATCAGAAGTAGTAACTGTGCAAGTGTATTCAAGATGAACTGTCCTCGAAATGAGTCCAGATTGGCATTTTAAACAACAGAAGGCTTTCACTGGATAATTAACAGGCATCTGAGTGACTGCATAGTGACGGTGTTCAGGCCAAAACTTAGCCACACAGAAAATCAATCAAATATTCAACGTAATACAATTCAAACATCACTAAAATAGTTAAATAGATGCCGAGGATTCATTTCTTCATAAACAGGCCAGAAGTACACAAACATTAATGTCTTTCGGTGACTCCAGAATCTAAACTTTCCTCTCTCAACCGTACACAGTGCCCAGATCCAGACCCAATGCCCGGAATGTTCTGCCAAAATTTGACCAGACATCTGTTTATTCTTGGAAAAGCATGTCTGTCATTCTCTTCTGATTACCTAACATTGCTTTGATAAGATTACAGGAACAGAGTAGGTATCAGGAATCTGCCCTCAGAAGAACAGCAGGAGAAATAGATACAAAATGGATTTTGTAAAGTACTAAAGCTATTATTGAGATAACAGTGAATCACTGATATTTGTTTTTAAGAAATAACAGAATAAAAAACATTAGTGTAATATCAGGCAAGAACATTTATCCTACTCAAAAAAAAATTTGAAATAAATATATAGTCTACAACTACAGATTTTAAACTCATATATTTATCTTGTTCAAGACTGATAAAACATGATATGAATTATGTGGAAGGTTAGTGAAGAAAAGTTATCACAAAGCTTCAATTTTGAAACTCTGACTCAAAATATTATATTGTGGGGGTTTTTTCATGTAGTTACAATAAATGGGCTTTGAAGCTTTAAAAATGACACAAAAGCATCATAACAATGGTCTCTACTACATGTGCACTATATTTCATTGCTTTGTGTGACAAATAGACCGAAATTTACAATCTTCCCCTACATTGGTCACTGAATAAACAAGTCAGTGAGAACCGGATCATTATCATGATCAGCCGCACATTATAGACGTTCAAATGCAATATTTGTAACATTTTAGTTAGGTTCGTCTTTGACTACATTGTTTAGTATATTTGGTAGCTCTAAATAATATTTTGTTAGCCAGCTTGACCTGAATAGGTCAGTAGTAGGTTTAGTAGGCTTATCGGGAGTAATATATCATACTTGTTAAGCTAGAAAACTGAAAATGTCCAATATTAAGAAGTGCTCCTACTATCTAGTATCTATACACCTTCTCAATCTCTCATTCCCCTAATTCTTTTTCTTTGTCCTGCCACCAGACGCATCATGTGCTTTGACAAAATGAGGCATTGACATTCACACAGCACGTTCTGTGCCATCATCGGTGGAACAAAAGAGAGAGATGGAAAAGTAAAAAAATAAATAAATAAACAGGCACTTCCTGTTTAAACATAACTGCCTTGTCAAAATGACCTCCCCGCCATTACCCAGTGAGCATAAAAGAGGAGTGGGTGAACTTCAATGTCATTTTTGAATAAGCTCTATAAAAGACCTTGGTGACAGTGATGGGTGAAGACAAAATCTGCGGGTGTTATCATTTATTGAGTGCAATGGACTGGGGGGAAAAAATTAATTTCAAAGTGAACTATCCCTTTAAGTGTCATTCGCTCAGTTATGACATTTTTAATGCAAATATGACATTGTTTGAGATGTCTTTGTTATGACACCTTGACATAGACCAATACATAATAACCTGTTAGTTTCTTTTTCATGACAACTTAACATTACTAAAACAACACAACCTGTCATAAACTTGACATAGCAGATTAATTATCAAACTTAAGAAACCACCTAGCTTTATTGGATAACGTTACATTAAACTGTCAGGTGGCTGGTTTTGACATTGGCTGTCATGAAGCCATTATAACTTTTTAATGACAAATTCAATTTGTACCACTGTAGTTGAGCTCACGAAAAATATCCATGACAGTTATAATGGCCTTATGACAGCTAACGTCAAAACCAACCACATGACAGTTTAACTTAATTTTTTAAGTTGTCATGACAAAGACACTGACAGGTTATGATGTTATGATTTATGTCAAGATGTCATAAAGACATCTTAAACAATGTCATATTTGCATGCAAAATGTCATTATTGAGCGAAAGACACTAAATAACAGTTGTCATAAACATGCAAAACCCCTACTTCATATTCAAGACATATGTCATGTCATGGTTACGAGGGTGTCATCATGTCAGTCTAATGCACACCCCTTCAAGTAAAGTGTTACCCATGATTTGAGGTAATATGTATGCAACACAAAAGCAGGATGAGTTATGCACTATACTTAGGTTAGGGGGTTGAACAAGCAATCACCCCTGAATACGAATCTAAAGAAACAACCAGAAAAGACATGAAATTAGAGCATTTTATATGAACATATGTTAGTGTGCAACTCACCTCTGGCAGCCCACACATAGCACGACGATGAGAATGGTGACAACGAAGGCTGAGGCGGCGGCGATGGCCCCCAGCAGCAGTACTTTGCCGTAGGGATGAGCAGAGAAGTTCACCCCGTCCTGCATGGAGGCCATGTGGAAGTGCTAACACACACACTTTCACGCGCGCCCTCACACACGCACACACATATGCACACACACTCTCAAACACTGTCCACAAGATCTGAAAGGGAAAAGTGGAGTTGCTAGAATCAGTTCCTTTCAGCTTTGTAAAGCTTTTTTCACCCATCAGAGAGTAACAAAAATTAATCATACTCTTTGACAGGGACTATTTTAATATTAGGGGGTCTCAGCCACCAATGATTAAATAAAAATGTATATATTGTTTGCATAATAGGGTAGGCATGAAAAACACCGTAGGTTCAATACCTATAAAGTCAATCCCTGAATATTTCATTAATTTCTAATAATTTTAAATAACCAGCTAATATTTATTAAGAATATAGACAAACTTTATATAACGTCAATTGTCTAACTTTAAAGAAGATCTACATTTACAATTTTCATTCATTGAGATAACATGGAAAATGTGCTATGCTTTAGGAGGATTTCTGTCATCTGGTGGAAAACAAACACTTTTAACATAAAAATTACATGAAACACAGATGCAGATATCATAACAATCTATTAATAAATGAACACATGTTGTCCTCTGCATGGCGTTGCACTGCTATGGATTGAAGAACACGCTAAATAACGCAGACTAAATTATGGAGATGAGACGAGGCCTAACGCCGGTTTCATAAGAGTTTTAAAGGGGACTGAGGTGATCACAAATTAGTGTACATATTACAGAGTTAATCAAAAAAAATTACAGGGGCTAGGTGGAAATTTGGGGGGATAAAACCCTCCTTATAAGGACCTAGTTATGCCCCTGTTCTTTTATTCCTTCCCTGAAGTCATTCTCTGGAGTGTGCATGAATGACAGAGAATGACTCTCCCCCACACTTTCTCTTGTTCTCTCTCTGTCTCTCTCTTGTACTTTTATTTTGTCTTTCTCTCTGAGTGTGTCTCCTATAGGTCTCTCTCTCTTCTCTCCCACGGTGTGTCATTTTCTGCCCACGGACTGTCACTCAGCATTTGTTTGAAATCATTTGCCTCAGACTAGGGGGCATTTTTCACACGAGGACTCACGATCATCAGGTACCTCGTCTGTCTGTTGCTGTGAACAAACAGGCAATAGTAAACGCAGTTGCTGAAACCCTGAGCTTTTACAGGCCACTCAGGCCCCTTTCTAAACAGATAGTGTTGTGGTTTCTGCTTGAAAATTTAGTCATAAAAAAACACTATTTTGCTCTCTAATGAATATGACAGTTTACACTCATGGTCCTGCGAGGCCCCTTGCTCTGCTTGCTTTTAAAAACACTTGATTTGGTACACTAACATTAGACAACTAAAAATAGTAGTGGCATCCTAATAAGTTCACACAGAAAGGGTAGCAGTGCCTGGGGGTCCAAGTGGTCAGCTACTGCTTAATGTCCCAGGGGCCAAAATGGTCTTGCACTGTATTCACCAGGAGCCCAAGTGTTAAACTTTATTTGACAGTGTAAGGCACACAGCCTGAGGCTTTTGAGGCCCCTGGCAGTCGTGACACTATTATGCATTACAAATAAAATACACATATATGTTTGAGATATTACACATGCAAACTGTATATATATATATATATATATATATATTAGGGCTGTCAAACGTTTAATCGCGATTAATCGCATCCAAAATAAAAGTTTGTGTTTACAAAATATAAGTGGGTGCACTGTGTATAATTATTGTGTATATATATATATATATATATATGATTGCTAAATACACACACATGCATGTATATTTAAGAAAAAAATATTATTTATATATAAAATATTTATATAAATCTATATACAGTATATACAGGAAAATATTTCTTACATATATACAAGAATGTGTGTTTATTTATAAATATTAAATAATTATACACAGTGCACCACATGTATTATGTAAACAAAAACTTTTATTTTGGATGCGATTAATCACGATTAATCGTTTGACAGTCCTAATATATATATATATAATTATGTTTATATTAAATACTCATTATATAATCAGAAATTATACAAATCTTAAATATAATATATAAAGTAATACACAAATAGTTACTTATATATACATACACACACAGACACACATCACCAACTCTTCCTGTTTCTATAGGGGACATCGCAAATGTCTGCACAGGAGAACAGACGCATTGAAATGAACCCATTTGAAACATTTATAATACAGTCTATACACTTGACAGCGTTGTTGCATACACTTCTCCAATTGTCCAATGTTCTCCATTACATCAGAAATCTTCTGAATGAGCCAACACTTTTGAATGGAGAGTGAGTTCTGAATTGCTCAGTCACCTTTTGTTTGCATGCACAATCCCGTCTTTATTTTTCATTGTGAAGACTTGTACTGCTGGTGGCTGTACAAGGATTTCTATGGCTATTTCTGACTCACACCTTACAGGCATCATGCATGAGCTCAAGTGAGTGGATTTTGTCAGATAAAGAATTACCCCAGTTTTAATTATGTTGGCTCTTGTTTTAGTACTATCAAAGGGAAGTGAGTCATGATAAGAGCTAAAAATACCTCCGTGCATAAGCAAACAACAGTGTCGAAACAACAAAGGAGGGACACGATACTAAGGGAATCTCTCTTTTCTTGTGTCTTGCTCTTTGTCAGACTGAAAAAGGACTTTTTACTATAATGTGTTTGTTATGCATGCATACTTGCCCTGAGTTGCACCTGAATTCCTGGTGACCCCTTCTAAACTGTACACGGGTCTCTTGAGTATCCATCAATAAAAAAAACAAGCATGGAGATTAATGAGTGGATCCATCATGCACTGACTCCCTGTTTATACACAGAAAACAGAGAGTGTTTGTCAAAGGCTGCCAGCCAAAATTAGAGGAAAATGTGGTGCTAGAGCTACACTAAGGCACACATCCAGACTCTCACATTCCAGATATCAATGAAGATTACGATAGGATCGCTACAGGAGCTCTCTCTGCCCAACAGCACCAACAAAACTCAGTATAGCCAAAACAAATCAATCATAATCTGCACTTGGTGATAGGTCACCCAAAAACGAAAATGTTCTCACACTTAACCTTGGTTGGTTAGATCAAAATCTCAAGGTTTGCCTAATTAACGTGACAAGTATTAGCCTCGGCAGGTGGATATACGCACTCATCGAACAAAAAGATGTTTCTCCATAATGGTTATCTCAAAATTAACCATAAGTACTCTGACTAAGAATTGTTTTGCAAGGAACATACATTGCTAATTTTTATATAAGACATGTATTACTTCAAATCTGTCCAGAGCACCCATGGCATATTTCAAATCGTATTAATTAATTGGCAGTGTATTATTCTCATATCTTAAATGCCTAATCAAATGAAAGAATCATTTTTAGCATCCTTTGATTTGCTCAAGACAAATAGACACTCATAATATTGAAACATTGATGACTATAATAAAAGCCACTGTGATTTTGATTCAAGGTGACTCTAAATTTTGCACGAGCTGCTTATTTAGGTTGCATTTGCTAATGGCAGTCTAATGACTTGAGCTTTCTTGGTTTCATGGTTTTCCAATCAGATCAGAGTACCAGAGAGATACTAAAATCCCCATCTCCATAATGCCTTTTCAGATGCACATAACACAAGCAAATTTGTGTTATTCTCAAATGTGACAAGCAATTTGTCTGTCCACACTGAACATGAAACTGCTGTGTGATGTGGATCAAATCAATGAATTTGGACCAATGAGATGTAACACTGATGCAGCAAATATACAAACCAAACACTCATTATAATATCCTGTCATAACATGTTTGCAGCTAGGACAAAAAACCCAGATTTACATGGTGCTTACAAGATTTTATTGTGATTAAATATATAAAGCATCTGCTGAATGACACTTGACTACCAGTGTGTGTTGTACTGTGTGTTTCTGGAAAGAAAGAGACGAGGACAGGACAGACAGTGCTCAAAACTAGTGCTCTATCAGGGATTGTTCTGTCACGAGCACATTATTCTGAGGCCAGATGGAGCTGTGACTGTGTTTCATCCCACCGAATGGTAGAATCACATCTTTGTCATATTGATTTGAGAAGTCCTTCCCAATAAGCATGTTTTTCATGCAGAGAAGCATGCTGGGTGAATAACATAATCGCTTTAACTGTCAACAGGTGCAGATGCTGTTATGTGCATATGTTACACTACTAAAAAAAACATTTAAAAAAACAATCAAAGATATGCTGGCAATGCGTGCATCTTTTTGACATATTCTAAGGGTTTTTTAAAATGTTCCCATAATTTACCCTCAAGCCATCCTAGGTGTATATGACTTTCTTTTTTCAGCCAAACACAATCAAGAGTTATATAAAAAATATCCTGGCGCTTCCCAGCTTTATAATGGGAGTGAACGCTAACTTCGATTTTGAAGACCTAAAAGCGCATCCATCCATCATAAGTAATCCATACGGTTCCAAGGGGTTAATAAAGGCTAATGAGGTGAAGCGATGCATATTGTAAGAAAAATATCCCTATTTATAAGTTTATAACTATAATCACAGGCTTCCGGTAATGGCAATATGTGAGTATAGTTCCATCAGAAGAGTGAACTCTCACATTTGATGAAGGGATTTATATAGGCCTTACAATCATCTGACACACCATGTCATGTGATTTCAAGTTTGATTAGGTCTAAACAAGCTAAGGCCATGTTCACATTAATACGTTTTGGTTTGAAAATGTATATTTTTCTCTCTGTTTTGGCCTTCCGTCAAATAGCCCCACGCATTACTCAATTAAGAAAACACCTGTTTTTTTTTTTACTTATACATCTCAAAAGGTGTTTTTTCTCACTTTAGTAAGTTCCTTTTGTCGTGCACCTGCCAGAAATTGGGATGTGAACACAATTACGTTTTGTTTTTTTTTTTAAATCTACATCTTGTCTTCGCTGGGCTAATTAAACAGTAAAGAGCTTGTTTCCTGTGTAATTACATGGATACTATTTGGGAAGAAGCAGAAGCCTGTCTCTGATACACAGTCCCAGTCTTTATTCTCTGACTGATTAATTTGCCTTTCTGAAAACCAAGTCATTAGAGCAAGACAAAATCCTCTGTAATTGGTAAAATCAGCTAATGCTGCGCAATAATTTAAGATACCCAGGACAATCCCCTTAAAATGATTACCACTTCATATTTGATTAATGTGACCAAGCAAAAATGAAAACATCCTGTTCACTCTTAATTGGAGACTTTCAGTATACCACACAATAAATTAAACAAGCCCTCTAGTCTTGAGAGCTACTACCAGAAGTTATGATCTATTACTGCACTTAATGACTATGTATAACTTCTTGACTACAGTAAAAATTAATTCAGTAAACATGCTTAACGTGTTAAAATATGTAAAAGATTCCAGTCAGGCCCCTATATAATTAAATAGGGATGTACAGATATTAAAGTGCCCCATTATGCTTTGTCAAATATTACCTTTCATGCAGTGTGTAATAGCTGTTTGTGAATGTAAAAGGTCTGAATTGTGAATGTAAAAATGTAAAATTCTCCCAAAGACAGAATAGATTCTAGATCTGCAGAAACGAGACATCAGCAATTAAGTCTGCAATCCTACAAGTGAATTTAGGCAACACAACATTATAAAATGCAGTATGAAAAATAGATAGGCTATGCATTTTGAGATTTGCCACATTTTACATTTAACAACATTAAACTATGTAGCCAATGTTTTTAAGACTATTCTAAACTTCCGTAAGATGCTAATTGAATCTAGATAGTTTACCAGCAGGCTCCAACTATGCTAACATTTGCAATGCTTAAACTACTGCACCCTAGTGGTTATTGTCTGCAATTGCAGATATATCAAACAACAACAGCTTACAGGTTCTTCATGAAACCTCAGAATGTCCAAGGATCTCCAGGTCCCAATCACATGATTAATCCTTTTTATTCGGTTTCCCTGTTTTTCATTTCTTTATGTATGAAATTAATCTCATTGCGTTTAACGAAGACTAAATTGGGTTGTGTAATAATGGCAGGTCTCCATCTGTATGTCAGACACCAGCTTCTATTTTTCAGTCAACTTCCCCAGAGAAATAAAGAGAAAGATTGTGTCTGTTTGTAAGGAGCACATGGAACAGGGAAGAAGAAAGAGAGAAACAGAAACAGAGTGAGATCGGGGAATGGCATGTTTTAATTACTGTGAAGCCCTAGATTTCAGTCAGAGAGAAACTGGCACGTCCCCCCAAACCCAAGAGACATGACTCTCTCGCCTCCTCCCCCTCTCGTTTTTTCCCCCTTTCACTCTTTTCCTTCTCTTTCTGTCCGTTTTACATCAGCAAAAAGAATGGGGGAATTGGCATAAGTGGATATAAGTGGGAAGTAAACTACAAAAATGATGGTGAAAAATGAATACACGAACTAAAAACATGTTTTAGGCATTCGCTCAACTTCTGTTGCTGACGTTCACGTCATCAGAAATCATCAACTCTCATTGAATATGAATAACTTCCTTCTTCTTTGTTTTAATTCTCTGCATGTGTGAACAGCCCTGAGCAGCATTTTAGCATGAGGGATGTTAAATGATTTATTCGTAAACAAGCAGTAAAACAGGGTGTTCTCTTTTAAACCGTCTTGGGTTTAAAACAAACACATCCTTCAAGCCAAACTCCTAAATAACTACTTTGTTTTAGGATAAGATATAACTTATTACAGAACTAAGTATAAATGATTGATGGAACTGGTAGTTACAACTGCACTGTTGCTAATTTTCCAGCTAATGCTAACTGTAACTGAACGTGATGAAACTGTAACTGAATGTGATGAAAATACGATAAAAATTTCAATTGATTCACATTGAAGAAGCCATATATAAAGACCAAACTTGAAAGTAAGCTCTTTTGACGTTGTACAGTATCCAATCTCTTGGCAAGACACTCTGAATGAATTAGCAACACGCTGGGAACCACTCACTACACCTATATTCATGTAATTTTCTATATTCTATTTGCACTAGCAAACATCACTGAGATTTTTTATTCAGAAAATGTAATGTAGATTCATCATTTCAGTTTTAATAAAATTACAAAAAGTATTTTGAACAATTTTAGATAAATAATTTAGGCTGATAATTTTCCATATGACACCATATGATAAATGTTAGTACTCTTTAAGAAAACCAGGACAAATACATTTGTAGAAAGTAGCAGAAGCAGCTTTAAAATAATAACAGTATTGTAATTATTTATTTATTTAAATATAATCTGCCATTTTAAAAACTGTTCAGCATATTAGTAAAATGAAAGAGGGGAAAAAAAAACAAAATTACTGGTAACAGCCTGCAGTGCTGAATTGAAACAGACCAAAACAGAATGACTGAAAATAGTAGATATTAAGGTCACCAGAGATTCCTGCCCTTGTGACCTTTGCTTTGAGGAGACAAGGACCTTCTGACCTTTCACTAAGAGATTGGGGAGATGTAGTTTTGCTAGTAGCTGTGAATCATTCTGGTCTCTTCCGCATGACCTTCATTGTCAAACTAAGAAAACATTCACCCACACAATCTGTACTCAATATGTAACTATGTGGGGCAAATAAATTTGTATTTCCTGTATTTTCAAGCAATCAAATTTCAAATGCTCTTCAAAATACACCTACAAAAACACACAAATATAGACAGGACAGATATAAGCTGTATGTTTCCTCCAGTGAGGAGCTATGACCACTCCAGTGAGGAGCTATGATCTGCTCCACGATAAGACTGAGAGAAGGAACTCCTCTGCAGTTCACAGTATCTTCAGCAGAGCCTCAAGTTTAATGGATGTCTGCCTGCAGGGCCTTATCGCACCGTAACAGACCTATAGCAAATCTCTGATGGCTCTCTCAATATTGTAAGACTCTGTTCAGCTAGTAGGCCACCTCAGGATAAATAAGATGTTCAGGAAACACATTTCAGATGTGACCAAACAAAACAAGGCAAAAAGTTTCCCAAAAAGACTTCAACGTTCTTGATTGAGAAAAAGATCAGCTTGTTGGGTCTTGTTGACAGGTCTGGTTCCTCTGTCATGACCAAGTTAAGTCACAAAGACCAGGCTGTAGCCCTTTCTGCAAATTACATTGTTAGCCCAATAGGTGGCAATCGAATATGCTACAGCTACATGTATGTTTATTCTTGATGAGGGAATTATTGAACCAATTTTTTAGAAAGACCCATTCATTACTGAATGATTCCGGAAACGAGAACGAGAATGACTGACATGAAGATATTCCTTGAGATGCTGAGCAGTTCGTTCAGTATAGGAGGCGCTTCACACGCTCTATTGGGTCATACACGCTCTCTATTGAGTCAGTGGATGAATGTCAGGGGAAACAATTTGTTCACCTTAAAATATTCATCCACAAACTGAAAATAGACTAGAAACACTAGTCATTAGTGTTCTGTTTAGTCTGTAGACTTTAGTTTGTACACTGAGCTTCGTCTCATGCCCAAATTACACATCATCATCTTAAAGTCCCACTGAAATGGCATTATTTCATGTCACATGTGTTGACGTTATTTCCACTGAAACAGAAGGACTGGGAGGGACATCTCTAACGGTAGAAACCAATGGAATTTAGTTTATATCACAGCTCGGCCAAAGCCGTTGAGCTCAGTAAAGCCGCAGTTTCATCCTACGCCTTATTGGAAAGCACACTGTCTGAATTAAGCCTATCCTCTATATAGCGCACAATGTGCCATTCACCACGTAGAAAACAGCAAATGGTAGAACAAGTGACCGATTTTATAATGTATAGAGGGCAAATCCTATAGATATATGGGACAGATTTGATAGGACAGAATGAGAAGCTGAAGTGCAAAATCATTGATCCATGTTGGCGGAAGTGAGAGACTAAGTTATGAATGCTTATATATTCTAAATCTAAATATCTTTTGCTGTGGTTTTGGAGCACACTAGCTTATAGATAACAGTAAGGCTAACATATACTTTAGGCCTACATACTAAAAGCCAAAAAAAAAAACTTCAATTTTGATCTAATGGAGACTTTAAAGTAGCCTACTGCGCCCTTTTTTGCAGACAGGAGATCAGTCAGCTTTTACTGCTGCTGTTTATTCAGACACAACAGGTTAGCAAGATAAGTAAGCTACTATTTTGATTCGATTTGCCCATATGAACTTTAAAACGTGAGCTGTTGCAACTGAAACACTGCTGTAGGCTATATGTCAAGTATGCCAGTATACTGTGCAACACCATTGTTTTCCCGGCTCGCATATGTAGCGCGAATACATGATATGTTAAGGCCCGCAGCGGTCGACCTCTTATTCAGCACGAGTAATTCGTGGCTCCCGAGGGTATCGTCCCGCCAATCACTGATGCACTCAGGAAATAATCTCACAAGATCAAAGTGGAAATGCACGCGCAGTGCAGGTGCGTCCGCCAGGTCAGCTCCCACAGCAGACTGCAAGAGGTTTCCGTCGAAATCCCTTTTAATTGAGGGGAAACAAATAAATGATGCTACTCCCTTAATTGATTCCATAATTCACGGCATTACATATGATACCGAGCAGTGCTGAACTGCTGGTTTCCGCCGAGTGAGAGAGTGTGTGCCACAACCTGCTTATAAACCGTTTAATTAAGCGTCGAATCACAAAGGGTAATGCGGCTACACTGAAGCTGTTGCACACGTGTCTGTCTGCTGACTTATGATGCGAGTCATTAATATCATGTAAACCGGTCGCGTATTCCTCCAACCTCCAACAGCGAATAATCATGCTATACATTCTGATATGCGTTTAATACAGGGTTCCGTTGTATGGCCAGCACGTAGGCAGAAGTGCATGCCAATGAGACGAGAGCCGTATACAGATGCTGCTGAAGATACTCACTCAGTTTAGGGATTCAGGGGGCGCGTCGCCGCGCAGCATCCACCTCGCTGCACTCTCTCTGCTGCTGCTGAAACGTCTGGCTCCCGATCGGACCCCGCAAGCATAATCAATAACCTGCGTTGAGCCTGGATTCGTATGTTAGGGAGGACATATGTGCGGTATGGCATCTGGCGTCCTCAGCGCAACCTCTGACCATCCCCATTGTTCCCGCGCTGCATGCCGCGTCGCTCACGAGACGAAAGGTGTAAACGCACAGCTGGGTTATTCCAAGTCGAGGTTCGGTTGTGATATGAAGACCAAGTCACAGCTGCCTCCGTTGAGCCTGCTCAAGCCTCAATTCTGTCTCGAGAATCGGCGACAGTACCATATGACAGCGCGGTGCCCACTCCATTGGCATTTGGAGCTCGCGTTTTGCGCCACTGCGTGGCCAGTCTGGGAATGACAGCCAGTGCAGAGAGTACTATGTAGTAATTACCATATAATCACTATTATTCATGACATTTTAAAAGTACTTCATATGAGATTTGTTTTAAGTAAAATGTATATTGTTTTATGCACGACAATGTAAAATTAATTCTACAAATAAATGCACATTTTTACATTAACTTGGGTGACAGGGTTGACTGGTTGAGCTTGACCAGTAGAGTCAATAGTCAACACAATACTCATATAAATAAAGGTTCCAGAAGGGGGGTTTCACAATGACCATGGAATACCATAGAATAATCATTTCTGCATTTCCAAAGAACATTTCACTGAACCATTCCTAAAAGAACATTTTTTTTCTAAGAATCTTTTACTAAACGGAAAGTAAACGGTTCTTCATCCAGCAATGGATGCCAAAAAAGACCCTTTATATTTAAAAGTGTACACAGTGTCTTCTTGTTGTAGAAACTGTTAATTTAATGTTAGTTTATTTAGCACTAAGAACATTTAATCAACCTTCATGTTACTGCATAACAAGTATCTAGCCAAACAGACATATATTTAATGGGCACAAAAGGGGATTCACACACATGGTCTAGGTGCCAACCCATCTAACAGCACTCTCTCTAAAGATAGTAAATTTGTTTATCAGCACAAACTAAACCCCTGCACCCTGCTGTTAATTACCCATCTGTGGGACTATGGAGCATGCAGTAAGCATATACTCACTGCAGCAGGCAGCTGTGTTCAGGTGGGTGATATGTGCTGAACATGGCTGGGCACTGCAGGGGCTAGTCCAGTAGGGTGTCCAAACGATGAAATATGCAACCTCAGGGCTGACATCTTAATTACTTTATAAATCTAGAAAAGAAAAAAACTTCTAAATCTAAACTTCTTCGAAGTCTAAACACAAACATATGCACACAGACCCCATTGTGTTGGAGTTCAGGATGTTCTGAGATTTGAGTTTACTGAGGTTATAAAATGACATTCTGGCATCGTTGTTTCACTGTAAAAAAAATTATATGAACAATAAGTTATGACAACATAGGCTTATATTTTTACATTACTTTTGTTTTAGATTAAAAACATTTTAAAGTTATACAAAATTCAACTTGTAAAGTCATAATGGAATTTAAGTTGAAATAACTTAAGCTTCCAAATCGATAGGCTTAAAATTAAGGCAACTATTTTGACAGAAACCCATTTGACATTTTTCCATGGAACGCAAAACAAGAAGTCCATAGAATAAGTAGATAGCATCAAGAAAATGACATGCCATTATAAGTCTTCTGAACTCATTTAATAATTAGAGGAACAGGCCGAAATGTAATTACTCACTGAAAATCTTACCTTGAAAATTCTGCCTGACAGCCACCATTCCTTTACATTGATCGGAAATGAGCAGCTTGGAAAAACATAACCTTCCACACTATTAACTAGGCTTGGATTTCATGTTGCACCAGGCTGGTTTATGCTGGCTGTTATCGTGCTGGTCTGGTGGACCAGCTTAGTCATGTTGTCATGCAAGCAAAACTGAGAAGGTGTAGCTGGCACCAGCAAACCAGCATACAAAACATTCCTTATGCTGGTGACCATTGGATTGGAAACAATCTCTACAAGTTTGGGATTCTCCGTAAATTATTTACCTTGCAAATTTGCCTCTGAATATAATGTGCATAAAACAAATGCAAAGTTATGTACAAGCCACAACTTAATACTAGCTGCCCCCTGCTTTAAACCAGCTACTGGTTTTACTAAGCAGGTTCCAGTCTGCCCAGCAAAGATGGTTTTTGGGAGGCAAGATAAAATATTCCCCAAACAATTGGAGACAGTCATGGTTTTAAGATGTTTTTCAGCAAGAAGTTTCAGCACCTAAAGCAGCAAAGCATAGTGCATTAACTGAGTAGTATTTAAAACAAATAGTCGCGTAAATGGTCAAAACTAAAATGAAGGTGCATATGTTGATCAGTTTCCAACTCTTCCAGCCGCAATTGCTCCACCTGCCGCTCCCTCTTAACAAAGCACCAGAAGGTGGTGGCTCTAATGGGGTCCCACCCCGTTTTATTTACCTCGCAACCCCGGTCTCACCCTCTGTCCCCCCGCGTACTGCTTCATGCTCTGATTTAACCCTAGTGCGATGTATAGCTCTGATCACAGCCTATTGTAAGGGAACCATACTGAAAAATACCTCGAGTAAATACTGACGATCTTCAAAATGCAACCGTTTTATTGACCGTTTAGAGTTGACGTTGACACCGGAGAGAATAGTGAAGATGGGCTGCTGCTCGGGGAGGTGCATGTTGATGTTCTTCTGCACTCTTCAACTGGTAAGTGCGTTATTAGAATTGTGGTAAAAACAAGCTTCTACTCGTTGCAGGTTTGTATCCCATTTATTTATGGGTGATATAAAACACTGTTTATGAAATTTGACGTTTTGACATTAACTTCGAGGATAGTTTCTGAACATTTCGTCTTAAAGCCTGAAGTCTTTCAAATTGTTTATTGTTTGAAAGAAGTCAAGTTTTGAGCCTCAATAACCGCAGTTTTCCATTTATAATTAGCCGATTATAGCATACAGACATATATGTCTATAGCCTATAGCCGACATGCAGGCTACATACACTTTTGTGTAACTAGGCTATAATGGGAGTCTTTCTTTTACTCTGAACTACGGTGTACATAATCACGTTTGGACTGTTATGTTACTATTATAAATAATAATTATTGTAGTATTGTGAAATGACACAAACGAAACTATCGTTTGATGCGCATTTATAATATCTACGCATGTTAATAGGCTCTCATACACAAAATGAGAAGTGCAAAAGCATTTGTGTATAGAATATTGCTTTGTGTATTGTGTTTATTGTGCACATTTTTGTGTATATCTATATCATATTTTGTTAATTTTACTAATTTCTGTATCGTATGTGTTACACTGTCCTGTAACACAACATGTATCATTGTTGACTTGTTTTGCTGCTAATGCACCATCATTTCTCTCAAAGGATTCATCAAGTATCCATCATTCCTCATAAAGAACTCATAAAAGCAGCTTATTATGATTATGATGTACTTATTTAAACTGCAATTTCATTCTTACATTAGAGATAGACCATAAAATATGTGAGATGTGAATCAACTGCATTATGTGATACCGAGAGAATGTTGTGTGTGCATTGTTTTACTGCATATTTATCATTATCACTCCTCATTGATTGCACTTGGTCTTTCAGTGATGTGAGATGATTTTCTCCTCTGGCATAAAGTGATATATTGGATTCTTCTTGTCGTGTTATCTCACTTCACTGGTTGCACACTTGTGGTCTGAGCCCCAGCAGACAGTGACCTACATTCCCGCTGTTACTCTGCTTAACCTTTGTATGGCTTTTAGCTTTGGTTTAACCTTTGCTTTACTGTCTAACATTTCCCTTATTCATATTGCCTATTTGTGTGTTTGTGTGTGTGTGTGTGTGAAATAGAGATTGAAAATGTTTGCATATATATATATATATATATATATATATACACACACACACACACACTGTATATATACACAGTTTATCACTTTTTGTATGGTGTCATATTTGGACTACAATCTCAGTGGGTTTCATTAACAGCTATTTTAAAAGAAAGCCACCTGATAATGATGAAGATTCAGTGAGACAGAGCAGAACTGAGTAATTCTACCGTTACAGTTGTACACATTTGATCTCAGGTTGGTTCAAAAAAGAAAACAGCTGTAAGGCTTAATCGGTTTAACAAATTCATTTCACTATTTCACACCTATTACTGCCAGTGAAGAGAGGTCTGCAGCATGACTGCAATACCATGTCAACTAGTCTTGGCTGAACATTCATCCTTCATGTATCCTACAGTATCAACAGTTTCTGCAACTGTCGCTGTGCAATTTCCTTTAAATATTTCAAATAAGTTGATCACTGTTCACGTTGATCAATTAGATTTGATAAGTTATATGTACTGTATGGTCTGAGACTGTAAATGTATTTTAATGCAGATGCCTATTACCAAGAGGATAGGATAGCAATCTGTATCTGTGGAACGTCTCACAGTTTTATGTTTTTATGTTTGGCCCGTTAAAGTCGACACAGCTCGTGCTGGAACACAGCGGATGGGGACTGTGGTGAAGACATGCTACAAATGGATGTTTTGAGGTGGAACCTCTGAGAACAGCTGGTACACAGCAGCAGCATGGCATACAGAGAGAGATTGTATGGGGGATGGGTGGTTAGTGGCTGAGAGAGAGGGTTTATGACTGCTGCAGTGAAGCTTTATGAAAGGAACAGCATCCCCCACACCCAGCACCTCCCTTCTGAATCATACATCTCCCCTCACTGAGCTCCTCTGACCTCCAAGGAGAGCCCTCGTCTCCTCTCGTTTAACCTTTCCCCCTCCTTTTCTCATTCTCCACCTCTCGGTCTCACTCTCTGTTTCTCTGTCACAAGCTTTGTACCCCCCCCTTGGCTCTGTTACCCTGGCAACCCTGGGTAAAAAGCCAGCATGTGGAAAAACAGAGGTGGGGGTTTTGATTGTGTGTCTCTGGGAAAGTGAGACGGGGTCTCCATCATTATTGTGTTTGGGGCAGCAGCATGACGGTGTTTCCTTTTCGTGTAGATGCAAAGTAGCTGGTGTTGTTATTGTTTTCACAGTGTGTAGAGATCTTGTTCATATCATACTCTGTCTTTCTCTCCCTAGATCACTGCTGTGGAGAGACAGGTGTTTGATTTTCTAGGTTACCAGTGGGCGCCTATCCTTGTCAACTTCCTGCACATCATTGTGGTGATATTGGGCTTGTTTGGGACAGTCCAGTATAAGCCCCGTTATGTGGTTTTGGTGTGTACTGTATTTATCTATATATATATATTTTTTTTACTTTTGAATCTAATAAGTACATTAAATAGTGTTTAAAGTGAGTATAAAAAACAAAAATAATTATAATTTTCTACATATTATTTATGAAATACTGATATATATATATATATATATATATATATATATATATATATAATTGTAATATTCTAAATAGTATTTATAAAATACTGATATATATATATATATATATATATGAAATAACATTACAAAAATACGTACATTCATTTCTTAAACTTTGATAACTTATTGATTGAATAGTTTCATATGATTCATTTCATTTTAATAATATTATTTATATATTTATGAAAAATAAACAAAGAAATATACTGCGTATTCAGTAAGATGCATTCAATTAATCAAAACTGACAGTAAAGATGTTTATATTGTTTAAAAATCACCAAATCAGTGTATTAGAATTATTTCTGAAGGATCGTGTGACGCCCGTTTCACACATACTCCGTTTGCAGTGCGTATGCGGTCCGTATTTTTTTCCGTACCCATGTTAACAGGTCAGAGCTTTCACACTGCACGCGGATGCAGTCCGTCGATCCGTTCCAGTTGCGGTGCGTATACAGCAGTGCAGAGATCGTTTCCGTACCGAGTCTATTTCTGCTGTGCTGCAAACACAGAAATAAAGTGACAGCGCACGATTTGTGGTCACAATGAACTCAGATTGCCCTCGAAATGTAGTAGTTTCACCATAAATGTATTTAATTCAATAAAATGTAGTAATCTCTCCATAAATTGTTTCATATTTTTACTTTAAGACATCTTCATATATAAGTAATGCATGGAATTGTATGCATTCGTTGTTTAAAGTGTTTAAACGAGCATGCGTCAATTCAAGTTTATAAAAGAGAATCGCAAAGCCATGGCAAAACTTTTATTTTAATAAAAGTTGCTGCATATGGTGAACATATTTTGATTACCAAAAACCACGACACATGGCCCAGAAAACAAATGATACTCGAAGTTTACTCAAAGATGCCTTATTAATTTCAATAGGCCCTACAATTATAGGCTATGCCCCCTCTGTGGATAGAAAATTGTTAGGCTATATTAAGACACAAATTCAGATAGCCCAGGCTTCTCAGAGGATACTCAACATGTTTTATTATGACAGGTTTAAAAAATAATGAACGAAATAATGATTAAAAAATAATGTCTCTTCTGTATTAGAAAAAAATAAATATATAGCTAAATATTAATTAACTAAAAGAAATACCTTCAAATTGAACAAAAATACCTCTAACAAACGTACAAAAACGAACTAGTTTTCTTCCTCTTTATCCTGTTTTTCTTCCTCATAATCCTTGTTTGCTCATCTCCTATATTTTGCTCTAAAGCTGATCTTTCCCAGCGTTTTTTTTTTTTTTTTTTTTTTTTTGAAAACCAGGACATCACTTTATAAAAAACGTCCAGGACAGGACGTCAAAACAGGACATGGATAACAGGATTGTTGGTCACTGGTCACTCTATTGCTGCATAACTTCTGATTTTGAAATAAAAATTGCGAGTGTTTGTGGTACAGCTCACGCACTGCAAACGCAGTATATGTGAAAGCACTTTAGCGCGTGCGGCTCCTGTACCGAATACGCACCGCAACACTCACCGCATACGCACTGGAGTATGTGTGAAACGGGCGTGACTCTGTAAACTGGAGTAATGATGCTGAAAATTCAGCTTTGTCATTACAGGAATAAATTTAATTGAAAAATATATAAAAATAATTAATTTAATTATTACAGTTAATTGTAATAATATAACATAATATTTCTGTTTTTACTGTACTTTTGATTAAATAAATGCACATTTTTATTTTTTATTGTTAAAAAATGCTTCTGTATGGTAGTGATTTTTTTACTGTTATATCTCTGATGACCATTATGTCTCCTTCCCTTTTCATTTAGTATATAGTCTGGACCATGTTTTGGGTGACTTGGAATATCTTTATCTGTTGCCTTTATCTAGACCTCGGAGGGCTGTCAAAGGTAAAGAACCGAATTTAAATGAAACTGCTCATATGGGTCAGTCTTGTCTCTAGTGAGACCAAGTTCACATACATTCATGCCATTGGTATGAAATGATATCTCTACAAACAAGATAAATGATGGGATTGAACAAAGTTTTGAATTGACAGTAAACTGTTCCTCAGTATAATTAAAGTCAGTAATGTTTACAAAGCCATGTGACTAAAATCCAAAGTGACTACTTTGTCACTGACAAAGTGTCACTGACAAGGCATTTCTGTGCTGTACTTTTATAGGACAGCGATTATCTGTCACTGGGATTTTCATCTCATCGTTCATGGTGGAAGGACAATAGTCCAGGCTGTGGGAACAGAAACCTCCCGACCACTAGATGGCAGCATTTGGACAGTCCTGCTTTTGTCTCCGAACTAAGCTGCTTGTTAGAGTATCAGTACATCGAGGTTATGCACAGTGCCCTCCAACTGTTCATTTCTGTAAGAACCTAAAACTTCAAGTTGTTAAAGCTGAAGTGTGCAGAAATAATGACTGTTTTCAAACAGGTTTCCGTTCCAATCTTTGGTTATGACAATGCTGTTGTCAGACATAACAAGTTTTTGATAGCCAACAAAATAACATACAAAACTACTAAAAAATGACATACTTCAGCTTTAAGATTCTGTAATACATTCATGTACTACAATACAAAAATTCACGTACACATAAAAAAGTACTTGTGTGCGACTTAATCTGTTACTTTGTTTGTATGTGTAGGCCCTGGGATTTGTATTTGCCTGCTATACCGTCAGCATCTTCAGTGAAGAGGAAGACACATGTTTGTAAAATACATTTCCTTGTCGTTTACCTTGTAAAAGTGTATTAATTCATTTTGGATAATGTTTTGCTTATTCGTCTTCTTAAACAACCGATATTGTTACTTTACGTGAATCTAATTTTGTATCTGCATTGTGTTGCTTTTCAGATTTGTATAAGTGACAGTGTCCAGATGTCAACATTGAGAGGGGAAAGAGATAGCAGGAAAGGACTTCAAGCTCTGAAAGTAGTGAAAACAGAAACCAGTTCAAATGGATTTTAAAGTATATGTATAAACAAAAATAAGACTGATGCACCCAAATTCTGCCCTTACAAACTTGAAACTTTCAACACATTTCAACTACAAGAAGCAAGACACAAGGCATCTGTATATCTATCCAAGCCCAAACATACAGCCATTAACCTCAGGTGATTTTATGCTTACATATTTATTTTATTTTCAGGAGCTGATTTTTCTGTAAAAAACTTTCATGACTGACTTCTTGCTACCTCTGGCAATTCTGTCTTTTTTATTTTGAATCTGTTAAATCTGTGACTTCTAATGTTGTACATTTTTGTTTAAATCAGAGGACTTTAAACAATGCAGAGATTTCTTTAAGTTCAATGGTTTAATGTTGAAGATTAAATGAAGAAGAATGAATTGCTTTCCATGCACTTGTTTTAGGCTAGTACCATAGCTGCCAACTGTTGAGTTTAGCTTGGAGTGAGACTTCGCCAACGGTGTGTGTGTGTGTGTGTTGGGGGTTGTCCTGTTTCTAGATTAGGATGCTCTCTGCTAACGCACATGCAAGATCTATTGCTCGCTTTCCCTCTCTGCCGTGTGCGTGCTACACAGTTTGGAGCACAGTCTCTGCCTCGCGTACACGCTTGGTTTAGATTCCGGGAGATTTTAACTAATTTGCGCCATAACTAGTCGATCAAGAGTGGCTCAAAGGGTATATCTATAGATAAAATCTTTCTGGCATATAACCAACAGGTGTTGTGTCGAATTTCGACCCCCTGCCAAATTATTACCCCCCCCACCCCCCCCCCCCCACCCAGCATTGATAGGGCGTTGAAGTCAGTACCTGATTAGGCAATCAGGGATGGTCCAACATGAAATCCAGAGGGAGGAGTTCCTGGGGGGACCTTCCAGGGGGAGGAGTTATATGTAATGTGAAATTCGAGAAGGTTTTCTGCAGTGAGGACCATCTCGAATTTCACCTTACATATCTCTGCCCCTGATCCCTAACCCCACCCCTAATCCTAACCATCTCCACCCCTTATCTGGATCCAACTACGCCCCCTGGATCTCATGTCCTGGATTGAGGTTCTACTGGAATTTGGCACAACACCTGGTTACCACTAGCGTGAGGTGTGGCATGCGAGTGTGTGAAACCAATCAAATGAGTGTGTCTCATGGCCAAGGTCAAGAGTGAGAGTTGGCAGATATGTAGTAGCCTACAGAGCAAAATGCTGTTTATTTTTTTAATGATCAATATCTGTCTCCTTTACTACCAGTATCACAGGACATATTTGTGTCAGTATGGGAGAGAGAGCAATTATAATATCTGCATGTAGTGGTCTGTATCAATGGCCCAAAGAAAAACGTTGTAGCACATAGAACATCAAACCTCATTTTGTAAAAGTAAATAATAAAATACTGAATCCTGTATTTTGAATGCTGACTGTATAGTGAGTCGTATCATTTTTTGATTTCTTAAATAATAAATGTAGAACTGAACATATCTTAATAATATTTTTATTAAAAAAACACATTTTGAATGAAAAAAAAAACACAATGCTTTGATTAAGGTAGGGTGAACATATTTTTGATTACCAAAAACCAGGACACTCGGCCCGACAAATAGATACTCGAAGTTTACTCAAAGATGCCTTATTAATTTCAGTACGTTTAAAGTATACTTTGGCTCCTCTGTATGGATAGAAAATTATTATATTACAAGGCACAAATTCAGATAGGCTTCTCAGAGGTTACTCAACATGTGTTATTATGACACGATTCAAAAATAATTTTAGAAATAATGTGTCTTCTGTATTAGAAAAATAAAGATATAAATAAAAGAAATACCTCCAAATTGAACAAAAATAGCTCTCACAAACTTACAAAAACGAACTAACAAAATATATTAATATCTTTCGTTTTCTTCCTCTTTATCCTGTTTTTCTTTCTCATCCTCCTTGTTTGCCCATCTATTTTGCTGTAGAGCTGATCTTTCCAGCAGTTTTTTGAAAACCAGGACATTTTCATCACTTTATAAAAAAACAGCCAGGACAGGGCGTGAAAACAGGACATGTCCTGGGAAAACAGGACTGTTAGTCACCCTAGATTAAGGTCTCAGTGTCTATGTTTTGATATGTAATCGAGGAAATTCCACTATTCGACTCAAATTAGACTGACACCTTGTGGTTAAAATTAGAAAAACGCAAGCTGTATTTGAACCTGTGTAAGTAGCAACTGCTTGCTGTATTGTAGCAAATGCCCCAAAGAACTATAAAAGCATTAATGATCTTGATAAACAAGCACATTTGGCATTATTGTGTTTGACATCCCATATGATACAATAATTTATTATCCTAGCCACCAGCATCCAAATCCAACATGCTCTGTCTATAACACTTTCAAAATAGAAACACATAGGCTGATTAAACGTGTAAGAACTTTAACTAAAATATCTAATCGAGTATAAATGTAGTATTTTATGTTATCTGTGAAATGGGTGTCATGTTGAAACAGAGCTGCTCTGCTCCCTTTGGGGTTCCAGATACTGCAAACGGATTAGCCTAAACAGAAAGAACCCCATCCCACCCATCTCCGACTAAGATCAATAGCTATCTAAATATCAATTAGCTACCCTGAATGGCCTTTATCAGCATGAGGTTTCACTGCGATACAAGAGAGTGCTCAGTGCTTGGTAATGACATTCTTTAACTGTGAAAATGTAAATGGTAAAAGTAAGTGGTGACATGTTATAAAACAAAATAAAAAATATAAACAAGGAATATGGTCTTCACATTCTAATGGTCTAATGTGGCTTGGAGAAAAAGACATCAAGCCTGACATCAAAGTGAAATCCTCAAGTAGCTATTTTAGACAATTTTGCACATATTCATGAAAAAAAGGAACAGACCAGCTAAAAGTTCACTATAGAATTCATTAAAGTAATATTAATTAAAACCCCATTTTATTATTATTTTTAATATTTATTATTATATTGTTTTATGACAGTCACTTGTTTCCATATTAAACAAAACCCATGCAACAATAAATGAATATGGTGTGACTGAGGAATGAATGTGAAGTAATATTTATTAGATTAAGTGGAGGAAGCAGCTAGTCATTATTATTATTTTTTTTATATTTATTACAAACATAATTATACTATTAGTCATACCATAACTGTGTGGAATTCAATAAATTCCCTATGGTTTATAGGGCTGCCGTCGACTCCCATTCAGGAATAATAATAATGATGATGATGACGATGATGATTAGTATGGTGATGATAAAAATAAAGTAAACTAACAATTACAATAGGGCAGTCCCTTTCGGGTCTTGACCGACCCCTAAAAATAAAGATACAGATACTGTCAATGTCGATGCCAAAAAAAATGCACTTCATAAATTTACTATACTTCGCTATTGATGTAATAGCGAAAATTTTATTTTATTTACCAAGAAAAATAAAATATGTATGCAATTATAACTTTCCCCCCAATTTTCTCAGGTTGATGGCCACCCGGTCCATGTGGCGTCAGTCCCTCCGCGCAGATCCCGGATGGAGCGGCCATTGGGCGGAAGTGAACAGAGGTGCACAATAACTGCGGGCTGGGAAGAGGAAAAAAATATATATATACACTTTGAAATTAATTTACAGCATTGTGACAGCATTGGATTAAACCTCAAACCCGCAGAGCCTCTAATACTCTCGGAATCATCCTCAGGCTGGACTTTTAGTGCGCTCGAGAGGACCGGATCGCCAGAATCAAGTCGTGGAACTTGCTGAAAAAAAGCGCAGTTCAGCCTGCACGGAGCCGAGAGGAACCCACGGGCTTCGGGTTACGCCGTGCACCTTCGCTGCTGGTTCAGTTTTTCTTTGCAAGACTCTTGCTGAATCTAAAGAGGCCCTCTTGATGAATTATGTCTACCACCAGTATTGACCCACAGGTAGGTTGGAGTGGCACGGCGTCGCTAAGGCCTTTAGGAGGAGCAGGGAATGCGCGTGCAGCCTCCGCCGCTTCTGCGGAGACATGACGGGCATCAGCCTCTCTTTGCTTCACACCAGCGCGATGGCTAACGAGTTAGCATTTTTTCCACTCGTTTAATTGAATATTACATCGCGTTTCCTCTGTCCAAACAGACGTTTCCTTAATTCCTTAATTCATTTAACTACACAATCTCTCATCAGCTTCCGAGAATTATAACCAGTTTCCTCTGGACTTGGGCTGATCTGCGTGGTCGACGGAATCTTAAGCTGTCCGAGTGAATGTATATTACTTGATTGACTAAATAAATGTCAATGTTAGCCCCCCGTTTTTTAAAAAAAATAACGAGTGTCGAGCGACCCCTGATTGTGCATTGATTTATTGATGATGCTCTGATGGAGTCGATGTAGATTAAGAGCATGAAGTATTTACATGTTAAGCACGAAGAGCTTGTGTTTAAAACTACGATTCAAATGTGTTAATGTTTGATCTTGTTGTTTCTATCCATCTCTGATCACTTACTGAATGAGAAGACATCCAAAGGGCAAGACGCTAAAGGTAAGTTTGCCTTTTAATATGTATGTCTATACAGATTTATAAATTTAACGGCCAGGATATTGTTTCTCAGTAAATCACATCTAATTTCACCATAGTAGATGTTCTTAGCTATGGTCTGTTAAGTAAAATTAAGGCATTCTTTCTCTGGGACTTGTATCAAGTCAAGCCTGGTTGGTGTTTTACTCGTACATCATCCAAATGTTGTCTGAGAGCTCATTCAATCACCTGATGGGGCATATACCTCCTCCTGGAGTCCAGAACTGCTCGTTTTGGATTAACACTATTAACACTACTGTTGGCTTTTGAGCACATTTATTAGATAATGCTTCATAACTTTGCATTATTAACTACTGTATTTGTGTATTTTGGGCTTGGGTGATTTTTAGATGGTCCTCTTCGTCCATGACTGTATGTCTGAAGTATTGTGGTACTCAGACAGAACATGTGGTGAATGAGTCAATGAGATCAGTGTGTGGTGAAATGCATATTACTTGTTATTTATCATTTGTTAAAGATCTAAAATGTGAATGTCATAGCAGCATTGGTTAAGTGATATTTTTCACAGGGAAGAGAGGGCTGTTGAGTTAAGCACATGGTTTGGGTTTATCATCAGATGTGGTAAAATGAAAAGTAATCCTGATGTTAAGTATCATTCTTTTTTTTAGTGCAAAATGGCTCTCTCCATCAGAAGGAAACGGTCCACGACAATGACTTTGAACCATACCTCACTGGCCAGTCTAATCCGGTGAGAAAAGTCTGTTTTTCTTAGGGTATGAAAATGAGAAAAATATTTTATTTTAACATGCAGTCTCTAAAAACAAGTCTCATTATTTTACACAATTTTGATAGTCCATTAATGTATCTTATTTTAAGGATGTTTAGATATTAAAAATAATATGTGATATTTAATGCATTATGCAAGTAAAATCAGCACAGTGCTTTCACCAATTTATAATTCTAAAATAACTTTTTTTTGCTGTTGTGCTAACCACTATATTTGTCTGTCATTTTTTTAAATACCAGTACATTACCATAACCACATTATGTTGCTAAAAGGAACTATGGTGGTATAATATTTTTATAACATCATTTTATTTTTATAACATCATTAGAACATTTCTTACTGTTTCACATCTGCTATTTCATGTCATTTGAAATTATTATATTTATTATTTTGTCGTTATAAGTTCTAACATATATATGTATTTCTGGTATTCCCCCAGAATAACAGTTACCAATCCATGACCGACCCATACCTGTCTAGCTACTATGCCCCCTCGATTGGGTTCCCGTACCCCCTCAGCGAGGCACCCTGGTCCACTGGCGGAGACCCGCCGATCCCGTACCTCACTCCGTACGCCCCTCTGAGCAATGGAGACCATCACTTCATGCATGACACTGTGTTTGGACAGCCTGGGGGTCTGGGCAGTAGCATCTATCCGCACCGCTTTAACTTTTTCCCTGAAAATCCCGCGTTTTCCGCCTGGGGTACGAGCGGCTCCCAGGGTCAGCAGACTCAGAGTTCTGCATACGGTGGCAGTTACAGTTACCCACCTAGTTCTTTAGGTGGCACACTAGTGCCTGACGGGCAAACGGGCTTCCCCAGTGATACCTTGAATAAGGCGCCAGGTATGAATAGCTTAGAGCAGGGCATGGTGGGGCTGAAGATTGGCGGCGACGTGACTGGAGGTGGTTCTGGAGTGAAGACGGTGGGCTCTGTTATCGGAGGTGGGCCAGTGGCGGCGGTGGCCACGGGTAATGGTGGTACTCCTATCGGGCTGCCGCCCAACAAACCCACGTCCTGGGCAGCCATCGCTAGCAAACCAGCCAAGCCTCAGCAGCTGAAGATAAAGAGCAAGCCAGGGATGCCCATGGCTGGAGGCACCCTGCCCCCGCCGCCCATCAAACACAACATGGACATTGGCACTTGGGATAATAAGGGGCCTGTGACTAAAGTGGCCTCGCCACTACCGCCCCACCACCAGCAGCCTCCCCTCCACTCCCAGGGTCACCTACCACCTCACCCTCACGGGCTGCCGCCCCCACCTCAGCCCCCCATGCCTTCCCATGCCCAATCGCTTGCCCAGCAGATGGCGATGCAGGGTCCGCCCCCTCCACAGCCTTACCAGAACCACAACCCTGCTCCTCCCCCTCAAACCCGGTGGGTCGCCCCGCGTAACCGCAACCCCGGTTACGGCGGGGGTGGCAGCGTGGACAGTAGCGGCTCCTCGAGCGGCGGAGGGATCGGCAACGGCGGCGGAGGCGGCCTCCCGGGCTCCGGTGGCGGCGAGTCCCATCCGGTCCTGGAAAAGCTGCGTGCGGCGCACAGCTACAACCCCAAGGACTTCGATTGGAACCTGAAAAACGGCCGGGTGTTCATCATTAAGAGCTACTCTGAGGACGACATCCACCGCTCCATCAAGTACTCCATCTGGTGCAGCACGGAACATGGTAACAAGCGGCTAGATTCTGCCTTTCGGGCCATCAACGGCAAAGGTCCCGTCTACCTGCTTTTCAGCGTCAATGGCAGCGGACACTTCTGCGGCGTGGCGGAGATGCGCTCGCCTGTAGACTACGGCACCAGCGCGGGTGTTTGGGCGCAGGACAAATGGAAGGGCAAATTCGACGTGGACTGGCTGTTTGTTAAAGACGTGCCCAACAGCCAGCTCAGGCACATCCGCCTGGAGAACAATGACAACAAGCCTGTGACCAACTCCCGTGACACGCAGGAGGTGCCTCTGGAGAAGGCCAAGCAGGTGCTGAAGATCATCGCCACCTACAAACACACCACCTCGATCTTCGATGACTTCTCACACTACGAGAAACGGCAGGAGGAGGAAGAGGTGGTAAGAAAGGTAATGTGTGTGCTTTAATCTTGAAAATTCAGCTGGGTTTTTTTTTAAGAGTATTTAACAGCTGCATTGTTTAACACATACATGGGTACTAATATTGATGCAGATTTTTTTTTTTTTATTGATGTTATCGTCTTTTATGCTTTAGAGATGTGTATACTGAAGGAAAATATTTCTATATAGACCCTGTTGAGGTGAATGACCATAAGCAGCGATTAACCAAAGAACTTTGAACTGCATGTGATGGGTTCAGGCTAATGTTCATGTCGCAGAAACTCTCTATGTAAAGGTTACAGCTGTTTATAGGTGCCGTAGATCAGTGCACATCTTTAGTTCTTTTTGAATGGTGGTTGCTCATTGCTTTGGTCATTTCATTCTGTCTTTGATGCTTCGTCCAGAGTTGGTGTTTAATAGTGTGCTTATACTACAGCTTTAGTCGAATTTCATGCTGCAAATAAATTGAATTTTATTAGCCAGCCATTCGGAGACAGTAAGTTTGGCTTAATCTGGCTCCACTATGTTTGCTCATTTTAAATGTGATTTTTATTATTCAAAACAGTTTATTCTCTGTAAATTATTTCTGTTTTTGACAGGTTATGGATGGATAAGACAATCTATCAAATTTGGCTGTTTTTTTGTTGCAAATTCAGTTTAGTAGGGGTGTAACAATATATTGTCACAATATTTCACAATGGAAATATGCAACAGTATCGTGCATAGTGACACTATGTATTGTGTGTATATAACACACAAAATTAAAATTACTGTGTGAAAAATTCAAGTGTCAGTACTTCATTAAACTACTATATAATGTACAGTAGTGCAGTGGGGGAATATTTGTGTGTCCTGATAATGCTAAATGTGTTACGTTACCAGTAAAAAGTGGCCTTCACTATTTTAAATATCTAGTCAGTGACCGTGCAAGCATATTCATTTAATATAATTTTATATTTTCAGCTTCAGAATCATTAATATTTTTATTCTGGTGTCACTATTGTCCTGTGCATTGGGTTATCAGCACCAAGTCCAAGCCTATTCATTTCCAGTCCCAATGTAATATTCAAATGTAGCATTTTAATCAACAGTATTTTTTTTTTTGTTAACCTTTTACCATATGTCGAATCGAGACATGAGGGTATTGTTATTCTCCTAGAATTTAGTGAAGACAAGGTGCTGATGTTTTTGATTTGTTTCAAAGGATTATTGATTTGAAACTCTCTCTTTCATCTCCATTGACAGAACCTAGAGCCTGCTCCTCTCCAGAGCCGATCCCGACTGGATCAAGTAAGCTATCCTTTTTAATTTATTTTAGAATAGTCAAATGTTTATACAAGTTTATATATATGCTCAAATCTAAAATATGTTATTGGCTAATGGCTATAAAATTCACCTTTTATTGAAGGTTGAAGATTTACCATTTTGTTGCTCCTGTAACACTCCTTTCACTTAATTATCATTTTAAGATTCAGATTTATCAGAAATCAGAATTTTCTGTTTAGCAGAAAAACAGGTATCACGATACGGCTTAATGTGATTTATTAAACTTCAAAAAGGCTATGATTTAATTATAAGCACTGCATGTTTAAAAGTAAAAACACAGCATTGATGCATGTTCTACTGGCTTGCACATTTTCACCTAAGTGATGGCTCATTGATTTACTGTTGATGAAATATGACAGTGTTTACCTTATGGTTTATATCATACCTGCAAACCTGCTGCATTGAATACAGGGTTTAATAGAGACATTGCATTTTCACTCAGGCAGTGGATCGGAAATAAGTTAATGTACAATCTATAAAATTAGGATTACATAAGATATTTATATTATAATTATCCATTTTGACTCATCCCTTTTTTTTAAAGATAGTCTTCAGGCTGAAATGGGAATATTATCATTTTATATAAAATTGTTTAAATTTCATATTAGGGTTTGAAGCCTTAAATTTGATAAAAACCCTGTTAAATACATCTATTAATTTAGTTACCTAAATTGTAAGTTAAAGTTAAATGAATTAATTGCCTAATTGAATGTTTATTAAATAATCAAATGATTAACTGGAAAATTAATGGAAATTATTGGTCATTTTTTTTGCTGTGTGAGAGAAAAAAAGCAGTTTGAGAAATTTTTGATTGCTTGATTGTAGTGGTAGTATTTTGAAATAAAGTTGTTTTAGTGTACATCAAAGTGACCTCCCTCCATTTCTCTCTCTTTCTCTCTCTTTATCTATCTCTCTCTCCCACAGGAACGCCAGAACCGAAATAAACAATAGAAGGCTGCCCCCTACAGCTGATGAGCAGTTGTTTTAGGACTGACCATTTAAAAATGAAATTTAAAGAGGACACAAGATGAAATTTAAAAAATAAACAATCATTATGTTTTTCTATTTAATTCTGGTGACTTCAGCCAGTGTCAGACTCGAGCCTCTGCGCCTCCTGCTTTACCTGTGGGGGCTGAAGTCGATTAGCACCTCTCAATGTCGCGTCATCATTTCGATTTCTTTATTTTCTTTCTCTTTTTTTTTTCTTCTATCATTTGGTGTTGTTTTCATGCACCTCCCTCCCCCCTTTGACCAACCGATATCTGTACACACTGTCTATTATTTCATCCTAAATGTTTGTTTCTCTAGCCACACTGCTCCTCATCATGAGTGGGTAGTGAACTCTGTGACACTTGTATGTATGTGTGTGTATCAGGGATGGTGGTAGAGTGTATGTCAGTCATGTGAAATGGCAGAAGTGTGTATGTGTGGGGGTGGGAGGGGATGTGTTCAGACTCCGTTCTGGTCAGGGGGGAGGGGCATCTCCAGCATCAGTAACTGTAACGGGCCAGTTTTACATTCTGTAGATCCAGAATGGTTTAAACCCATTTGTGGAGAATCGTGCAACTCCGTAGAAGGGACAATGAAATGTCTTGACATGAGATGATGTTATAAAAAAAAATTCTATTTTTGAATTATGTAACACTTGACTTTTTTTTTTTCCTTTTTTGTTCAGTGACGAGCCACTTATGTCACGTTTTCTTTTTTTTTCTTCTGTTTTTCCTGCTTGGAGCCTTAACATTTTAAAGCTACGGAAACCGTTTAATAATGGCTGTTCTATACCTCAATTGAAACAGCATTATCAGGGAGACGACATCCCATGCATCCTTAACCAAGGGAAGTCAACATTGTCACTGGCTGGACTAAAAAAAAGTAGTAAAACTAATGTTTTCATTATGGTTCAGAGCCCGGTGCTCAGACTCTGTTCCTATTCATGCTTAATGTTTAAAGAGCAGAAATGTAACTACTTACAGTTCCAACCCCGCCCAGCAGAGGTCGCTGTTTCTTTAAGCCAATCTGAGAGATGTAGCAATTCACTGCTTTATTATTTGAAGTCACTTTAGATGCATCACCTTTTTTTTGTTGTTCCTTGTCCTTTCTTAACAGATTTCATTTTATCGCTTTTTCCTCCCCCATGTCCTCAGTATATTGCTAAGCTTTAACGTAGGATCATATAATTATAACAATAACGAAGAACGCCTCAAAACGTGTAACCTGAAAATTAATGTTACTGATTTACTGTTAAAAGTAAGAAAAAACAAAAAAAGAGTATATGGTTTCTGTGCGTGATTTTTTTAGGACCTGCTTGCTGTTTTGTGTGTTTGTGTGTGGGAGAGCGGACTTGAACCGTGTGAGGGTTTCAGATTTCTATAGTCATATAACAAAAGATTCATGGAAAATATATGAAATACTAAAAATATTAAAAAAGAGTTACAAGACAAACATTTAAGTCACCCCTGAAATGAATATGCATTGTATTGGAAGGTCACTATCTATCACGTTCTTAGATTTGATCATGCTCATTATTAAAATAATATTATATGGTGTAATTGGTGTTCTTTTTACTGGCTTTTGTTGGAAAGACTGTCTTTTGTTGCTCTGCTAATTGTTTTTGCTCAATGCACTGTATCAATCGTTCACCTGCTCACACCCACCTGAGCGCATTTAAAGTTAAGAAAGCACCTTTGACGAAGACATGATAAACGTGCTTAATTTTAAAATGATGGACATATATTTGTTGTTGTTTTTTTTTTTTTATCTCAAAATAACCCAGGATATATATTTTTGCCACTGTCCTTTTTCAAAACTGTAAAATAAGTTTCCAAATAGAGCTAATTATAACAAATGTTGAAAAACTGTAATGCCCTCATGGTCTCAATATATTCAACAATGCATTATAAATGTTTGTTTTGCCCGAATTTTAAAATGGTTCATCTTTATCATCAAAATTCTAAGGTTGAGTTATTGGTCATTTTCAGTTATCAATGCAAATAATACTTTACACACTTCAACTTTGCCTTTGCCTTGAAGAGAGTGAGCAGTGTTTATCTACACAAGCATTGTGCTGTAAGCCTTACAGTAAAGATTGAATGGTGTAAAATTGGTAGCCCATTTTATTCATGTGCACATCTGGCACTTCCTCAGACTGTGGAGATTTAACACCTGTAATTCAAGTAAAAGGCCAATGAGAGTATCTGTTGTGGTCAAACTTTAGGTCTTTGGCAGTATGATTTCCTATTGGTTGTATAAAGAACATTAAAATGTGTTGAATTTATCACTGAAACCGCTGGAAGTTAGAATCTCTAGATAACCATCTCAATTGATTGGCTGCCATATTGTTGTACTCATCCAGCGTGTCATAGTTAGGATGATTATCCGAAGTTCTGGGATAGAAGCAAAATTTCTAGACAGGTGACAGGGTTTGATAAGGGTTTATTGACAGGCAAACAAAAAAGCATGGAAGGAATTGACAAGTCTTGGTAGAAGATGCAATGTGCATTTTGAAAACAATAAATCCTGCGCTAAATGTTATTCACAATAATGTCTTCCTGAATTTAAGTTGATGTTTTGCAGTATTTTTTTTATCTAAACATTCCTATATTTCAGTTAAATGCAGGTGCAATCCATTACAAAATCAGAAAGGACTGTGTTTGTTTTTAAACCACTACCAATAAGACCAAATAGTGATCACAAAACATGATGATGCAGGTATTACTGAACAGATTCGCCTTTCTTTTTCAGGCTAGAATATTGCCTTGGATCATTGACGTTTTCTGAGTTGCAATGGGAACCAAATGTCCAAAGAAACCATCATCTGATGTTCTGGATATTTGTGCCCATTGCTCCTTCGAGCAATAATGTCTACATCAGCAAATCCCTATCAAATGAATCTAATAATCGAACTGTGTTAAATTTTACTATTATAAAGACATTAGTAGTGGTAATAGACTTAGTGAAATTCAAAATAAAACGGTAATATATTATGAATTAGAAGAGAAATTTCACATTCCTGTCAGCTCCCAAAATTAATATTCCTATCATGCGCCAGCAACCCAAGCGGCCTCAGTTCCTGTTTAGCTCTGTGACTTTACGAGAGAATAACCGCGCATTCTTCACTCCGGATCTGCGCATCACTCGTGCTGCTGCTCATTTTTAATAAACGACACAGATTTGCCGTTTTAAGGCCCCTCTCTTGGCATTCACCGCGTGCCTTAATTGTATGGATATTAAATCAAGGTCCGCCGTGAACACGCAGAGTGGCGGGCCCATGTCACCACCCTCCATGACGCGCGCACACCAGAGCAGGCTCCTCATCAAAGAGTACCGCAAAGAGAGATGGCGTAATGCGGTTTGACAACACACCGACGACAAAAACGTCAAAATAATAATCACAATAATGTTACTATAATGTGTTCTATTTCGATATCGCGTGAACCAGTAAAATATCCAATGATAGCTTATATTGCGCAGACCAGGCCAACCACTGGCCTATATTCACTCCCTTTAAGAGCTGCTCTGGGAGACTGTAGCCTATATGATTCTGCAGCCTCAATTCAAGCAGCCATGGCTATTGTCCTCCTTCTTTTGAGTCTCTGGGATTTGTGTGCCAGTGGCAGTACGGTTAGGAATTGAAAAAGAATGTCGATGCCCCAAATAAAGCATTATCAAGAATGAATCGGTGTCGAATAAACCAAGGAATTGCATTGCAGGCGACAGAATACAATGGCTAGCATCCGTCCGAAGGGCGCGCATTGTTATGATTCTCACTCATTTTGCTGACCTCTGCACTAGCGCATCCCTCGGACTACATCAAGTGTAAACAACACACTTTTAAAACCTAACAAAACACAATCAACTGTTTTTCAAAAAGCTGTCAACCAACCTTATTCAAAATAATACCACCGCCAAACAAGCAAAATGACTGAAACATCACTACAGTCCCTGTAAACACGATGCTCCATTTTCTCCGTCGAGCATCTTTTGAGCTGCCACCGTATCCCTCCTGCATCCCGCAACGAGCAATGAGGTCACGTCTGTCTTTTATCGCTGAAACACAATGATTGTATCCAGGTTTTCATCGTAATCGACTTCTGCTGCAGTGTTCAAGGGTCTCGTTTGCGCCTTAGTTGCGCTGATGATCCCTTCTGAAGAGATTAGTGCTTCCTCGCGTCCCCGCGCGCTCGCCCTCCTCTGCTGATAGGACTCAAGCGCGAGAGGATTACATCGGGACATGGTGACGTCATGACCCGCACTGAAGGCCCCCTCCTCTCCGTTTAACCAAATCTCCATCAGTACGATGCCCTTGAAAACCAGTGAGGCTGACATTCGGAGGACTGAGAGCCATTTGCGCCCTTTAAATTCAGTTGAGTGGCTGTAGCTACTCAAAATTGGTCTAAACATTGCTGCTGTTGTTAGTAGGCTATCAAACCTGCAGTGCACGCGGAGCTATTAAAGAAGGATCAAGGATGTATTAGCATATAAAAGTAGCAATAGTCTAAGTCTTAACTAGGCCTTCGTGAGCTAAATATTAGAACAATTCCTAAAGAAATATGAAACATTTGTAACGAGATTCGTGTGCGAATTATTCAATGATTCCAATTAAATTGTCAAAGAAGTGGCATCTCTCTCGTCTCGCGCAACAGTTTTGTGGCGCACTTAACCGCCAAACATTAGTAAATCTATAATAAAGTGATAAATAAGTAAAATAGACCGCTTTTGTCGACGTTCATTAGAAGACTGCGGTCTTAAGGAGATCAAATCCCAAGCAATACACCCTGCATGGTTGCAGTCCAAATATAGGCTGCATGTGCACTTTAATTATAGCGACTAACCTGGATTATTTTGTAGCGCGAGTTTCCATAAATACCAATTGAGAATCGTAAACAAACAGACCCATCCAATTTCTCCAAATGAGAGCAAGTGAGATGAAGGGAAGTAAAGGGATTTGAATATTTCGTAAGCATGGGAGGGGAGCCCATAACCCATGCATTTTTATGGACCTGATCGTTTGCTGCAGTAGGCTGTAATCCGTCATCTTAAATTCACCTAATTTCCAATCCCCCTCAGTTCGACTGTAAAATGTGTAAAATCAAATCTAAGAATAGATGTTCAACCGGGAAAACGGTTTTATCCTCTCCCTGGAGCGATATTTTTGGCCTACTTCCTTCTCCATTGAGCAAGGGAGGAGTTTTGTCTTTGCATTACAATAGAACCGGACCATTCATCCCGTGCGTCCCTGCTCTTCAACGGCCTGTCCACCCCACGCCGCGACCGGGCCTCTCCATCATAAGACACCACAACACATGCAAGTCAGTGAAGGAGGGAGGCAGGGCCACGATTTAGCGGTTTTGTCATTGACGAGGAGTCAAGATAATGTAGATGAATACTAGCTGAGAAAGCCCATTGAGTTTAAGTACTGCTTGCACCTGCTTCTACTGTCATGCATGCTATAACCTTGCTGCCGAGGTCAAAGACGCCCCATATTCTTTGAGGGATTATTAAAAGACGTTTAATCCTGCTCGTTTAAAAAACCGATTGAATACTATGGCTACTAGAGCCACTTAATTAAATAAGTCGATTTTGGCGACAAAAACATACTATTATTGACTTAACAGGAAATTCAGGCCTATAAACAATTAGACGCATACTGTAAAACATATAGGTCTATATATTGTTGGTTTATCTTAAAAAAGTAAGTTACCTGGTTCCCATACAATTTTGAGTTCATTGACTTTAAAAAAAATGTGATTTTATAGGGTACAATAAAGATAAACTCAAAATATTGTATAATCTGAACCACATTAATTATCTAAATTGGGGCAGGGGGGTAAATATATGAAGCAACAATGAAAATAAATGTGCATAAAATAAATGTAGTGAATATAAAAGCATCAACTGGAGGGAAAGAAACAGTTCCTTTCCTTTCTTTTTTGTACATTTTTCTTCCTCACATGCTTTTCCTTCTTTTCTGTCTTATTTTCATCTCGTTCAATCATTTTCTGCAACTTCCCTCTATTCCTCTCTTACTGTCAATCTTCCTTTTCTGCACCCTCTTTAACTTCAACTCTCCTTCTCTCTTCCTCCCACGTGTTTCTACATCACTCTCTTCAGTATGAGATCCACTCTGCCCTACATGTCTCAGCTGATTGGACCAGCTGCTCAACTCAAGTTCACCATAGCAACTATGATTCAGTCGCCCAGCAACGGGTTTTTACTTTCACCCCACTTCCTACTCAGGGACCCCCGTCTCCCCACAGCCAACCGTCCAGTGTGTGAATGCGGATGAGTGATAAAGTGTGACTCTCTTACGGCATCTGTGGTTTCGCAGGATGGATCACAGCAGTGGGATGGATCCATGTGAGGAAAGATGTGTTCCAGATAAGAAACTAAAATTATGTACGGGTTTACTGATTTATTTGTGATTTTGACATTTTAGCATTTTACATTTCGAATGACATGCATTATATAGGTTAATCTTAAAGTAAACATGGCTCTTGTTTTAAATTATTATATTTATGATACATTTCTCATCACAATTATAATTTTACTGAGACATTTAATAGCCTATAATTTAATTTAATTCAACTGAGTCTGTTATTATGGGGGGGGGGGGGGGTAGCCTTAAAATATTATTTTCTGCCATTTGCCCTGTTATTTCATTTTAATAAGGCAAAATAAAAGTACTTTCAGGTAAAATGTCATCATTTCATTAGTGAATCTCATTTATTGTGTTCTCAGTCCTGCATGCCTATAGTTTTATTATGTTTGACATGATGATTTTATTATGTTATGAATTGACAGGATGAGAATTTTTATAGCTTTGAGAAAGTGGGTGATGGTTTTGAGAAATGTGTTTCAGTAATTCAGAAAAACTAATATAATTCCATTCAGTTCAGTTCATTTTACATGTTTATGGTTATTGGAATCATGTTTCCATTTAAATGATTAGAATAAACAAATGAGGCCATCAACTCTCACTTATTAAACAGATGTGTTTCCCCTTATCACAAAACACTTGATTGCCTTCTATCAACCCCATTCACATACAGTACACATGATTCCTTCTAATTTCTAATCATGCTCATTCGCAGTAAATGATGACTAATTAATCAGACTCGTTTGGGGTGTTTATCGGGTGCAGGAAAAATATTACCAATTTGCTGTAATGAAAAACTGTTTATGGAGGGGGGGCAGTTTTCCTAAAATAGCCTAAATCATGTTAATTTATTTTAGCATTATTACCTTATTGTCATTATCAAAAACAGTGTTTGTTTTTTCTTTTTGAAGGAGAATTTTTGAAAATGTCTGCACTTTCAACTTCCAAGTAGTTGTTTGGCATGATGACCCAATTTTCAAAAGCAAAGTCTTTTCCATATCTAGTAAAAGGAAAAATAGTATAACCTAAGTCATAGGCTACTTTTAAATTGTTATTATCATTATTTTATTATTATTTTTGTTGTTGTTGTGTAGGCTACAGTTATTTTCTTGGCATTTGACATTTCCCCACAAAATATTCCAAGTGCCATAGGTGGATTAACCATGGGCAATGGGCACCACGTAAACATTTTACTCTAGGTGGATCTTAATCCCCCACTGATTTTAGCCTATTCAGCTGTACATTTTTTGATAAAGGTAAAATGCCATATCAAGTAATATTGTGATTGTTATCGTGGGTGTTTTGAAGCTATAAGCCCCCTATTTGATCAAAACAGCACCTGTTTGTTTGTTTGTGTGGCGGGACGGGGCGATTTGATTGGACAGATTGCTAATCCTTCAAAAGTTTCGACAGGTCAAATAGGCGTTATAGCCTACTGCAACAAACTCAACGACAAAGGCCGTAGGACGTGGTGGACGAATAATATTCATATTTGCTAACAGAATGAACATCAGGAGAATGTATCCAATGGCAGTAGGTGAACAAGACTGTGAACTGTCTGTCTGTGTCTACTCTTCCATGAGCTACACGCCCTGCTGCCAGAGCCTCGGTGACGGAGTTCCCACGCATCCCTCCGAGGAATTGACCACGGGCCATCGCGTAATCGAAGAGACAGCGTCATCGGAGCCGGAAAGAAAAAGTTTACAGTGTCTGGAAAATGGGTGTTGCGGAAACTCGAAGTCGGGTAGCGGTACAAACAAAAAGCAAAGAGCGCTGCGGCTACTTGTCAATACTCGTGAACGGAAGCGCATGCACGATCTCAACGATGCTCTGGATGACCTGCGAGCTGTCATACCATACACGCCGAATCGAAATGTGAAAAAACTATCCAAGATAGCGACACTTCTTCTGGCCAAGAACCACATCCTGATGCAAGCTCGAGCTTTGAAGGAGATGCGGAGGATAGTTGAGCAGCTGAACGTGACGCAGAATATAATGATGACGCCACATATAGGCCTACTGTCGCATTAAGCCTTTATGCCAGCCAGTTTTTTAATTAATTGATTTTTTATTTACTTTTTTATTTTTGTACCTGGTTTATGGAATTATGAGTAATAGCCTATGATATAGCCTACAATAGTTAAATTATTTCATTGCTCACATTCACGCTTCTTGCTTATGTAAATAGGCCTAATATTGTAACATGAACACTTTAGGCTTAATAAAATGTAAAAAAGGACTTTATAAATGGTTTATAAATCTTTTCTTATTATCAAGGAAATTGAAACTGTTTGTTGTTGTTAAAATTTCTGTCCTGTGTTTAAGTAGCCTATTTGTTGTGGAATTATGCTTTTGTAAGTCCTCAAAATAAATAGCCTACAGATATTTTGGTCTTGAATTTTGAAAATAAAGGCTGGCTAATAAAAGAGTTTTTATATTTTAAAAATAGTCCTATTTACTGATTTTGAAGGGCAAATTAAATAAACAGGCAAATTAGTAATTTAGCCTAGGCTATATGACATGGATGTTTTTATTTATGTATTATAATATGCCAATGATAGCATACAAATAAAGGTTACAAATAACCGAAAATTGTTTTAGAGCCTTAGCCTATACAAAAACATTTTAAGTTCAACAAAATACAGTTTACACATAGTTCTTAAAAAAAAGTGTGCTTTAAAAACCCCAGAAAACCAAAACACATAAAAAGAACCAATGAAAGCACACATTTGTGAAGAATAATTAATTTTATATTATATCCATCTCAATAACCGTAAAATGGTTCTTGAAAATAAGTTCTTTGTGGGACCTTTAATAGACCATTGGTAAAGCTTTGTATTTTTATGAAATGCAGGATTTGAAAGGACATTTATAGACCAGTAGACTTATAAATGCCATTCCTTGCCATTCCAATCACTTTTAATGTTTACAGAATGCCACTCTTTGATTAACAATTTAAAAATATTTGAATTTAAGTAACTCAATAGATAAAATCATTCACCATAAAATTTTAAACAAAATTGTATTGCATCACCTGTTTTGTCTGAAAAATAACATATGGTGGGTCAACCTGAAAGCACAAAAAATTAAATAAATAAATAAATAACATTTTCATTGGCTCATTCCGTCTGGTCATATGGCAGAAATTAATACCAGCTGTTGTAATTTTAATGTTATGAGGAGGGAAATAACAATAGATTGCTATTGTTTATTTCCCTCCTCAACCCCCCCCTCCCCTCCCCCTCCCCCTTCATAGGGGGATTTATCTGGACCTGATAATAAAGGTGATTGTCCCATAATCTCTGAGACATTATCGATTATCTTTCTGGCCCTGTAGCCTATATTTTTGTTTTGCAATAACAGAATTGTGTTAGATAGGCTAAGAGGATTGGGAAAAATCAAGCTTGTTTTTTTTTTTTTGGAAGGTTAAAGAAAAGGAAACCATCAAAGATTGTTGCCATTGTTTCTCTCCATGTACAAAACTCTAAAATTGCTGGAGAAGTTACAGTCAATACAAATATATAAAATTATTGTTGCAATGGTCCAGTTGTGACATTTTGATTAAACATGAAAAGATCAATTAAAAAAACAAACAAACATATTCACCGATTAATTATCCACAAAAAGATCTATAGCCTAACATGCATTTGACCTTTCAGTAGATAAGGTGAATTTTCAGTTCATTCCGAATTTCAGAAAAGCATTTTAGTTAGTCAGTAATGTGTTTAAGACAGTGTTTAATGTTTAAGACAGTTTTAAACGTTTAAACTCACTCTGAAATTTCTATTAAATAGTCTAGTTCAAATAGCCTAGTTCTTATTTTTATTTTTTCTTAGTTTTCAAACGAATTCAAATTAATTAAAAAAATATTACTGACATTTATGTTCCGTAAATAGCCATGATCTGGCAACGTTTTTTTTATTTTTTACCTGATCTGGCAACCTTACCAGCTTTGCCACAGCAACCGTGACGTCAGTTTTCTGACCAATCACTGACCTCCCCTCAAGTCTCGTTAAGAGCCCCTCTCTATTATCGCGTGATCTTCGCTGAGGCCCACCGCTATTTATAATCGTAAACAGTAAGTATTTTATCACCATTCTTCATATTTTCCGAAAAACAAATAACACCAATAAACAACAGTTAAAATGATTACAATTTAGTATTATTTTATTTTCTCGTGTGGTCTCTGGCAAATGTTATAGTCAGAAAATGGCTGAACAATCCTGTTTGCAAGTCTCACGCGCTGTTGTGTTTCATGCTCTCGGGGCTTGTTAATTCTAATACCCAGATAAAAGCGAAAAATATTTAATGCGAATTTTACACCTTAATGGCGAGTTAAAAAATAAATGAACGTATAACCTGTCAGCCAGGTGCATATATGTCACCATTGCAACATCTCTTTACGCGGTTTGCTGGCCAGTGAGCCGCTGGCTTCTCTGTTGTGCTGTCTAGGAGCAGAAACACCGCGAAAATATGAACGTGCACAGTGCAGTTCATTCATTTACCGTCAAACTCAAACATTGTAATCTTATATTAATTAAAAGTAAAAGCAGCTTTCCTTTCGTGTTTTTGATAACATGGACAGCCAGACCCAGCGTGCACTAAATTAATCAAACCTTTTCTCTGACAATTACTTTTAAAAGCGAGTACACGTGCATTTTTATATTGGATGTGTGCCAAATGATGTGTGTTGTTTTTGCATGTCATGTCTACCTCAGCATATCCATGATGAGTTATTCGGAAAAGCCTGAGGATATTACAAAGGAGGAATGGTTGGATAAGCTTAATAATGTGCACATTCAGAGGGCGGATATGAACAGGCTTATCATGAACTATCTAGTAACAGGTATGTCAGCATTTTTTATAGTATGTACAATACTTGATTCAATACTTGAACAATACTTAATATGTGTAAATTAAAATAAATGTATTTGTGATAACCTGTGGCCTTTTCACATCACGTGACTTTACATCATGATTTTGTTTACTGTATTTTTTACATTTTGAAAAAAATGCATAAACTGCCCCTCTGATCATGTTTCTATTCCACAGAGGGATTTAAAGAAGCTGCAGAGAAGTTCCGTATGGAATCCGGGATTGAACCGAACGTGGATCTGGACTCTCTTGATGAGAGAATAAAGATCAGGGAAATGGTTCTGAAAGGTCAGATCCAGGAAGCCATTGCTCTCATTAACAGCCTCCACCCAGAGCTGCTTGACACCAATCGATACCTCTACTTTCACCTTCAGGTAAACATCTGACCTCATATGGAGTTGATGGGAGGGAGATGTCTAGCAGAGCGGAGCCAATGCAAACCATGGCAAAAATCCATGGATGTTGTGTTTTCTCACAATGCATAAGCAAATGTCTTCATGAAGGCCTCTTGTTCCAAATAATAAGACAAAAAAGTACTGAATAGAAAAATCTTAACTCAACTTTACCGTAAAATGTATTTTTTTTATTTGAAACTTTTGTAGCAGCAGCATCTGATTGAGCTCATCCGTTTACGGGAGACTGAGGCAGCGCTGGAGTTTGCGCAGTCGCAGCTGGCCGAACAGGGAGAGGAGAGCAGAGAATGTCTTACTGAGATGGAGCGGACACTGGCACTGCTCGCCTTTGACAACCCTGAAGAATCGCCGTTTGGAGACCTGCTCAACATGATGCAGAGGCAGAAGGTATGTGTTTATTTGTGTAGGACGTAACCATCACAATGGTTTAGTACTCCTTGTTTTAATGAAAGCCGATTCTTTTATGTACAGTATGCGTATCTAGTGTAAATTCTGCTCTTGCACCTCCTTCCTTAATGCTGGGTTCTGTCTCCCTCTATAGGTGTGGAGCGAGGTAAACCAGGCTGTTCTAGACTATGAGAACAGGGAATCTACTCCAAAATTAGCAAAGCTGCTGAAACTTTTACTGTGGGCCCAAAATGAACTGGACCAGAAAAAAGTGAAATACTCCAGAATGACAGACCTTAGCAAGGGAACCATTGAGGACCCTAAGTAGAGACTGTAATTCACATGGACTTTTTTTTCGTTCTATTTATGAATGGTCAGTGACTGGATGGCAAATATAAATCTCTCTCTATATATAATGCTTTTTTCTTGATGCCTCTATAAAAAAAGTAATTTAAGCAACATTATATGATTTTATTTCAAACAAAAATATACTGATTAATAACAGTAAAACTAGATGTTATTTCAGTCTACCATTTACTATACTGGTAGCCTATTTTCTGAAGAACACGAATATTCCTATGGTAATGTTGTTTGGTTTCAGCATTTTGAGTTTGTGTTTTGTGTCTTTTATTATTTTTCCCCCCATGTTCTTCACTTTTTTCACATACAATGCTGTGTTTTTTGAGGAAAATATCAGCTCCTGGTTGGAAAGAAAGCATCATCAGATTTATTGCACTGTAAACTGATGTAATTTAACTATTTTTTATCATGAATCCAATAACTTGATTTATTATTTAATTTTTGAGCTACAGATGGTTGTAATGTTGAGTAAGTAAATAGACTTCCATGATATAAGCTATTTTAATTACAAAACAACAAATGATGTCATTACTAACCTAAAGTTTTTGCCTTATGTTTTTTTGTGTCTAATTTTTGTTAATATTTTGTACTGCTTGATTGGGGAAAAGTTGATTTGTCTGTAGATATATTTACTTGAGTTGTAGCTATTATTATTCACATTTCTTAGGTCGAACCTCCAGATTCCACGTCGGTCTTTTTAGTACAGAATGATGACGCTTGATGAGTAGATGGTTTCTTCTTATTGTCGTCTTGCGTCATCAATTGTACAAGAATAACCACATTCCTGGTCTTTATAATGCATCGTAGCCTAATTCAGTTTCTCTTTAACACATGTAGGTGTGGCGCGATCGTCTCCGCCTTTATGCGTTTCTATCTGAATATGCAATTGTAAACTTTCCTGTTTAATAAAGAACCGGTGCTCAGTGTGCGGTTCTTACTCTATTGGACTGAATGGCTAATGAGCGAGAAGCGGACCGTTTCAAACCACCTGTGGACTTTGTGAAAACGCCTTGCAGAAATGTGTGCTACACGCCCGACTTAAATATAATGCAAATTAACGACAAGACAACAACGACAGTATGGCCAAGGTATGAAAAAACTTGCTTATTAACGGAGATTAAAAACTGTTTTCTAAACACTAATCGTATTGTGTGTTAATATCGGCAATATTTTCAATTGTAAATAAAACACAAGAGCAGCATTCTAGTATGATGATGCGCTTGTTGTCAATAGGCAATTGGGCACTGAAATTCACATCGCCTTTTTTTCTCCTCCTTCCTGGTAGTTTCGCTTCCTGGCAACGGTTGTATTACAGAAATGGTTACTTTGTCACTGCGGTCCCGTTTTTAGTTGATGTCTCCAAATTGAGTCCCGTCCTTTTTACAGCATTTTAAAGATTAAAAAAAGAAAAATCCAAATAAGCTTTACATATCTTTATCGGAAATTAAACAATATGGTTTATGCTCATTATCCATTCCTGTTCGTAAAATGTCTGACATTTGATCAGTTTATATCTCAGTTTTTGAATCTTTTAATGCTACAAATATTTCCACATTAAGAAATTTGCTGTAAATAAAAGCAGTTGAAAGTAAAAGGAGTTGTTATGGTGGTGGTTGTTGTTGTTGTTGCTGAGTTGATACGAACACGCTCTCAGTTGTTAGCAGGTGTGAGGTCCTGAATGAGCTGGATTACATTCAGTTCCTTAAGTATTTAATACATTTTACAAAATAAAATTATGTTTAGAACTAAATGAATCAGCATTTGTTTTTGTTAATTAGATCAAGCAGGCCAAACACATTTAAAAACAGCAAGCCGAGTGTATGCCAAAGTGCTGTAGCCTACGCCCAGGCCTATTAATAAAGTAGCCTAGATGAGTAAAAGAATAAAAAGAGGGGCAAAGGAACAAATAAACAGTGCAACAAACAAACATTAAAATACACAAAATACAGTTCATCCATAAGCCATGCAAGGAATGCTGATCTTCAGTCTTAGTCTTAGTTGTGTGTTTTCAGAGTGAGACACCTGATTGAGATAGACTGTTGTAATTGTAACGTCCCACCTGCTGCAGGACACTGGCATGGACGTGGACCCTGATGCTGCTGTTGGTCACGTGCTTTCTCTACTGGTCACGGATGGCCATGCCAATCTGTGCTGTTACCATGTCAAAAGAATTTGGATGGAGCAAGACTGAGACTGGCATGGTGCTGGGGGCTTTCTTCTGGGGTTACTGTTTTACTCAAGTCCTTGGTGGCCATGTCAGTGATAGGTGAGTGCCTTTGTGTAGCCCAAAGTTCATAGATCATTTACGACAAGTGATAGATGATGATGATGATTATGATGATGAATAACATTGTTTTTACAGGATAGGAGGAGAGAGAGTACTGCTGCTGTCCACCTCCTCCTGGGCCGTTATGACAGCTATCACCCCCCTTCTGACCAACATTGGACTCCGACCTCTTGTTACCATGACAGTGACCAGGTTTTTATTGGGTGTAATGCAAGGTGAGAGCACTGTGGGTGACAGTCGAGGAGTTAAGGGAGAAAATTGTGAAAATGATGAGGGGGAATCAGAGAATCAAAAGGGGAACAGAAAAATCTGTCTATATGTCTGAACTAGAAATTTCAGATTGAGAGAGATTGGATGCTGGGGGCGTATTTACTAGGGTGGATCTGAGTTAGTTTAATCTGAATCAGCTCACCCTGACTGATTTCGGTGGTTCATTTTGCACAACAAACATTTATTTACAATACATTCACTTATATATTACATGTGTGCAAATATTGTTTCGCAAATCTGTCTAAATCTGTGTTAGTGAGCACTTCTCCTTTGCCGAGATAATCCATCCACCTCACAGGTGTGGCATATCAAGATGCTGATTAGACAGCATGATTATTGCAGAGGTTTGCCTTAGGCTGTTTTATAATCATTCTGTCTATTCAGCATCTTGAAATGCCACCCCTGTGATGTGGATGGATTATGTCAGCAAAGGAGAAGTGCTCACTAACACTAACTGCTGTTTTTTTAACAGCAGATGTATGAATAATATTTATAATTTTGTTCAGTGTATATAAACAGTGTTTAAAGAATTTATTCAACCCCCATTGCAGGTTTATTGGCAAAATTCAGTCATTTGCAATGACCAAATCAAATAAAAGTAATTGAAATAGCTCAACATAACAAATGTTTTAAGTGGTTTCTCCAAAATCAATTGAAAATGTAATTTTTAATGACTTCCGCAGTCTAAAAATTATTCAACCTCCTGAATAGAATCCCTCATAACAGCACAAATCTCTAAAACAATGCCGGTTGCATAAACATAGCCATTATGTTAAGTGACAAACATAAACACAGCCGTTATGACAGTGTCAAGCTGACAACAACTCTGTCTGTCACCCAATGTCTCTATCCAGTCCCCAAACCATGGGGATCAAACCACTGATCATTGGCTGTTGCTCGTCTTGACACCAAAGACTATCGAGTCAACATTTAGCCAGATATTTAGCATGCTAGATATTTGTCTAATGTTGGCGAGGTGTCAGCAAGCATTTTTGGTGCCTTGTTTAGCATTTCACACATAAAGATCACGAGCACGGATTTGCATGTGATTACAGCCAGACCTGTCGGCGAGTTTGTTAACTTGCAAATCGGGTTTAAAATCCTGTTGTGTGAACTAGATATAACTTGTAAGACTACTTTTAGAGATTAATCCAACCGGAAAACTTGTGTTGTCTCAAGCACACCAGATGCAACTAATCCAGGGCTTCATTAGTTGCGCCAGGTGTGCTTGAGCTAGAACATCTTGAAATATCTGAACTGGCTTGTTTTGTTGGGTGCCATGTTAGAAATATGACCAAGCCAAAAGAATGGTCCTAAAATTTAAGAGAAGATATCATCTGCCTTCACAAACAAGGAACAGGATAAAAAAAGATAGTGAAGGCACTAATGTAGAGACACTGCTGGAAGCATAGTTCGCAAGTTTAAAGTTAAAGGAACAGTGGTTACACTACCTGGAGTGGGTACACTACATGGAAAAAGGAAGCTATCAACAGCTGCAACCAGATTTCTGAGAAGACAAGGTAAGAAAAACCCTCAAGTGAAGGCAAAAGACCTGGAGCAAGACTTGGTGGCAACAGGCACTGAGGTTTCAGCTTGCACAGTAAGGCACGTACTAAACATATGGAAGAACTCCAAGACATACACCACTCCTGACCCTAAAGCACAAGAAAAGTGCTCAAAATCATATAAATAAGCCACAAAAGGTTTGGGATTCTGTTCTTTTGAACAGGAAGAAGAATGAAGCACATGCCTTTGGATACAGTTAAGCATGATGGCAAGATGGATTCATTGAAGTATCAGGAAATCCAAGGGGAAAACACCATGCCATCAGCGAGGAAGCTTGGCTGGTGTGTGGTTATACATCTTGTATGCAGCAGGTTATAACAGAAAAGAGTCTACTAAGTAAAGATGCTTGCCATAAAAGGGTTGAATAATTTTGACACTACGGAATTGAATTTGGGGAAACCACTTAAAACATTTGTTGTGTTGAGCTTTTTCAATTACTTTTGTTTGATTTGGTCATTGCAGACATCTGAAAGTCTGTAAATTGCCTATAAATCTGGTTTGCAATGGGCTTTGAATAATTTTGATTAAAACAAGAGGCACAGAAAGCTCTCAGATTTCATCAAAAAGATCTTCATTTTCTCAAGATGAATGAAAGTCTTGAAAGGGTAAGTAATTATTGAAAGAATTTTCATTTTTGGGTGAACTATCCCTTCAATTCAAAATTTTGACTTATGCCATAATTTTTACATTTTATCCTGTAATTATGACACATTTTTAATGTTGTTGTTATTATTTTTTTGTCACATTTTTAATTTATCAAAACATGTTTTTTTTCTTATGTGGCATAAATGGGCTTCCATAACCCCTTTGAGAAAATTAAAGGCAAAAAGAAATTCAAAGTGACCATAACTTCTAATGAGTTGTGAGCAATAATTGTGAGTTATGCTATCTCTGTTTCTAGGGGTTCACTACCCTTCTCTTGTCAGTGTCTGCGCTCAGCGTGTGGCAGAGGGAGAGAGAGGTTTTTTGATGAGTACTCTGGCCTGTGGGTGCTACCTAGGGTGAGAATAATAACTGGCTATTCCCGGTCATTCCACTTTTTGTCTACAGAAATGTGTTTTTATTTTTTTTAAAGTCTAAAATAAAACCGATTATTGATCAGCACTATTTTATCACTTCTGGAATTACATTGCTTAAGTGTTCCATACTGTTCATGGTTTCTCTCTCAGGATGATGCTGGTTGGAGGTGTGGGTTCCCTGATGCTGGACTGGTTTGGATGGGAGAGTGTCTTTTATGGAGCTGGTCTCCTTGCTTTTTGCTGGACCTTTTGTGTATGGAAATGGCTTCTCCAAGGTATCTTTATATGATCCTTTGCATGTTTAAATTAAGTAGCATTCTTGATTGGTGAGTGCTATTTTATTTCTTTAAAGGTCAGACTTGGTATAATTAAGTCTAGAGAAGTTGCAGTGAACAAATCAGTATTGGTGTTTGCCTAGCAACCTTTTTTGCCAGTGTAATTGTAAACAACACCCTATTTTTAAACATCTAACTCACCATGGAGCACCATGAAATTAGAGTAGGTTCCTGCTATATCTTAATAATCATCTTACGCTGTCATCAGAAACGGTGTTTGTTCAATCTTACAGTTTTAAATGTCTCAGTTTGGTTGTTCGTCACAGGTCCAGTTTTTTCCTTTGACTCGCTGTGGATCAGCAACAATTGCATTCCTGAATCCTCTAGAATCAACTGGCTGCATCTCTTCAGAGAGCCTAGTGTCTGGTGAGGTTAAAAACATAAACATTTGTCCTTAATTTTACTCTCTACATTAACTCATTGTTATGTTTGGTTTTCCATTTTGTTTTTGTGCCATTTTCCTGAAAAAGGTGAAATAAAAACTGATGGAGAGAGTTTCCGGGGCTTCCCCACTAATTTTAGGGCACTCATATTGTCAAATGAGAAAATGTTAAATGTTGGTTATATGGTTTATATATAGATAGATATTAACTTTAGCTAATTGCATGCGTTTGTGTGTGTTTTAGGGCCATGATCATTTCTCATCTATGCTTTAATAGCACCTATTACACCCTCATGTCATGGCTACCAACCTATTTCAAAGACATGTTTCCTCATGCCAAGGTACCCCAGTCATTGCACATTTGTCGGTTTTACTGCTTGTTTCCCTTCTTATTTGTATTTACACTTCCAGTTTGATTACCAATGGTTGCTGTTGATGTTAATGTGTTAGTGACAATTCTAACTCTATTGCTGAGGTTTTCCTGTTTCGGTCTTTTAAAGTTGTCTTTTTCTAAATCTGTTTTGTTTGCTGACAGGATTGGGTGTTTAATGTGATTCCTTGGTTTGTGGCGCTGCCCACTTCACTGTTTGGAGGCTCTATCTCTGATCATCTCATTAGACAAGGTGAGCAAAACTCTCTCATGAGTCATGACTATTCTACAATTTAGTGAATTGACGCTTAATTCATATAAATTAATTTGATCTCATTTGTACGTTTTCTTGATCTTCTTGCACCCCAGTGATTGTTAGGTTAAGTAATGGAATAATTAATTCCTGGTTCCTTTTTTTCTAAAATAAAATTGAAGTTCATATGAAATTCATACAAAATAGTTGCATTTTCAACTGAGATAAGCTTGACCAAAACATTGACAGTTTCTGGTGGACCCTGATGTTTCTATAAGTAATCATAATGAAATATCTTGGTGTAATAAATCACTCATGTTTTTATGTCAGGTTGTGGAACAGCAACTGTAAGGAAATGTATGCAGGTAACACAACAATGAACTTTATTTTGCCCTGATATATTGCACAATGACATTACGTTGTTGTTTTTTTATTGCTAACATTCATCGGTCAAAACTGAAGTCACATTTCCAAACCTCTTCAGACACTCACTCAGCGAAACAGAGTAAATTACTATATGTAAAGCTATAGAAAAAAAACCGAATTGCTTATTCTTTAATTAACTAAGTTATTCTTGATACATACTGTAATACAGTTAGTAAAAGAAAAGATGTTATTCTAATCCTATAATGAAACACTGATTCATGTGGAAAATCATTTAGACTTCGAATATAAGAGTTCATCATGCTTTCTGTTGGTCTTTTTAAGTTTGTGTGTTATGAGTGACACATGAGAATTCAGTGTTCGGGTGAAACAAGCTTAGTTTGAGACATAAAGTGTTTTGGTCTGAGTGAGCTTTGGAGGTGAGATTAACTGCTTGGCCAAGATTTTGTTTGAGAAGAGTTGAAAAAGTGGCTTCAGTAATGACAGATGCTTGTTAGAGTCTAATTCATATATTGCATCATAATTGTCTTTTATTGTGTCTATGTGTCTCTGTTTAAAACATGCTTGTGTAGTTCTGTGCAATGGGAGCAGCCAGTGTGTTCATTATCCTTCTCTGTAAGACGAGCAGTTTTGTCCAGGCTGTTGCTTGCGTGTCTCTGGTTGTTGGGCTGGGCACCTTTAATAATAGGTTAGGATGAACGGTCATATCCAAAATTTGATCTTACAACAACAGCATTGATCATATACATTGATTATGTACAGACAGAGTGGTATATTGTTCTTGTGTGTGTGTCTTTTCATGTGAAGTGGGGTGTCCGTGAATGTGCATGACCTGGCACCGTCGTGTGCAGGAGCTCTGTTTGGTAACTCCATTTATATTTTTCTCTTTTTTGTTTTTTTGTTATGTTATTTAGGTATTTTAATAAAAACACAATGTTATGTTTTAGGTGTTATTCTTAATATATCACTATTTCTTACAGGGGTGATGAACACATGTTCTGCTTTTTCTGGTAGGTTATATCTATTTATCTGTAATGAAACCAATTACATGTATTGTAAACAAACTATACAGTCCACTGGATTTTAATGTTCCCAAACTAGTAGGAGTATTAAAATAGCTTGAAATCTTAGAAATACTTTTTTTGATAAGGTTAGTGTACAATATTTGAAAAAAATGTAAATAGTGAAAGTGATCTGAAACTAGTTTTTAATCTGCACAACTGTGTAAATTCACATTAAAGTCCTGTACACTTTTTTTATTGTAATACCTTCCTCTTTGCCCATAGCACATGCTCTTTGTACTGTATTTCACAGGTTTGTTGATGGTGTACTTGTCTGGCTACATCATTGAGATGACAGGTTCCTGGGAGACTGTGTTCTCCATCCTGGCTCTGGTGAACATCATTGGTGTCACCATATTCATTGTGCTTGGTGAAGCAAAGCGAGTTGATCAGCTGGATCAGCCTCAGATCATTTGAGTGTCATGTTGAAAACTAATCGGATGCATATGGTTCCTTATTTGTCATTTGTAACAAATGGATTGGGAACTCTTTAACACTCTAAAACACTGTATAATATATTTCTGTCATTATTTATTAATTTAAATGTATGTAAAATATGTTGGCAGAGCTGGATGGAAATTATTGAGTGAAACAATGTTTTATATAAGAAATATTTATCTGAAATGTAAATTTGATAAATATAAGAATTATAAGACACACGGTGTCATTTTTGACAAAGTGTTTCTGATCCGTGATCAACGAACACTGCTCCACTAATGATTCAATGCAAGTTCTCTCATTCAACAGAAGGTGGCGACAGAGGACAAATGAACAGCATGATTCAGGAATCATTACAAACAGTCACAAAAATTAGTTATCTGTATTCATACGTAAACACACAATAAATTAGGTAATATCAGGGTTACTGTTTTGACTTTTAAGCCATACCCTCTCCATGACAGTGTAAGACCCCTTTCATCTAGTGAAACGCCTAGTTCTACAGGGGGAGATGCGCACCATGCGCACGTAGTTGTGATGATGTCACGGGTGGGCGGAGCCGAGCGAGATCTGCTGCTGCATCTGGTACACTTACGTGATCGCGCGGTTCCCGGGGATGCAACCACAAATTTAACATCGGTTTCTTAAACGCACTGAAATTAAATCACGACGCCGGGGCCGACGAAGCGGTAAGCGATGCATGCGTTTAAATCTCGTTACGCCTTAAGAAAAAAACACATTTTGCCTGCTTCCTTGATTTATCAGTGGGCTTGGGTGAATTGGGCTTATATGTGGTCTAACGGGAGCGCGAGCTAACAGGCCAGATAATATGGATGCTGGAGCGCTCTGCAAACAAATCACCGGGGCCCTTCCTCCTGGTGATGAAGAAGCGGAGCAAGTCAGAGATTTACTGTAAATCATTTCCGTTTGTTTAAGTAGCCTAATCCATTTTTGTATTCTATTACCACAGTTGGTCGCTATCAGCATTTTTGTAGAGCATACAAATGATCTCATTGCCGATTGTTGCTTAGATTCACATAAGTAAATCGCCCCTCATCTTTATATTGTGAATGAATGAATCATTTGTGTATTTTCTCTTGTTGACATCGTATTTGAATTGAGATTCCGTGACGCGGGCAGTAGTGCGACATTTCTTTCACGCAGACCGAATAGCGCAGTTACGTGTGGATCTGTAAACGGCAGGAATGGGAATCGTGCTGCTGTTCTGATTTTGATTACGATTCCTTATTAACCTTTCTTTTTGTACTTGCAGTAGGCCTACTGTTCAATACTAACAGAAATGCAGTTCGCATCGCATATAATATTGCCAAATGATAAAATAATTTCTGATTTTAACATCCTGATTATACCAGAAATAACTTGTAGGCTACTTCCTTCAAAAGCTTTATATGCTCCCATTTCAATGACGTTTCAAAGACTTCAAGGACTACATGCTGTCGAGCACAAATATAAATTGTAAAAAACAAACAAACAAAAAACAAACATAATTGATGCATTTAATTAATTTATAAAATACTAGCCTACTACACATTTTCATCTAAACAACCAATTATAAGATTCAGATGCAAGTTTCACGAGCCTTCAGTTTACAGAACACAGTACCAGTTTACTATTAAAGTTGGCATGAAATTAAACAGAAGTTACAATTGAGTGACGCAGGTATGACGTCACATAGGCCAGCCTGCCGTCAGCATCACACTGGTTCTCTCGAGGAACACCCCAGTACGACTTTCCCATATAGGCTTTTGAAATATTTCTAAAAACAAGGTCTGTGTATAATGAGGCTGTAAAAGCGGACTGAGCTTTCCTTTTCGGCGTGATGACATAGTAGATGGAGTGTAGTCCCATTTAGCCACTTGTTAGCAAGTTAGGAACTGCTTTTTTAAGACACGTAACAGCTTAAAAAATTACGAGTGTGGTAATATTGATACATTTTATGTCGTAGAATAAAACATGAATGTGTCTTGAGCTTGTGTTCACCACAGCCCTTTTCTATTTCAACCATTTAACCAAAACCCCATTCAAAAACCCCATTGACTTTGGGACCAATGTGCTAAAATGCTAATGCACTTCTGCGTTTTGGCCTACAATACCTGGGGATCATAACACTCTATAGTCTTTACTACCATATTGTGTCGAATAGCCCATTGAAACGGCTTCTCGGGTCTTTCGGGAATTGATTGGATAGTTGTGGGATGTCTTTTGCTGTCATTCATGTGAGTGACAGGTTGTCCCGCCATCGCACCCGTAAATACGCCATCAGAGAAGAGGTGTGATTGCAAGAGGGAAGAGAATTTATTTTGATTAAAGATTATGAAGGCACATGAAAAAGTAAAAGAAGACTTGCAAGGGTAAACCAATATCCTACACCATTGTTAGGAATCATGGGTGGGTCTTCCTGAAACTTTCAGTGAATGATGCTGAACGCAGCCAATTCAGGTCCTGAATCATGATGCTTCTGGAAAATGTGCATCCATGACGCATGACTTTTGTTTGTCACTATGTATTCTTTATCATCATTTAATCAGATGCTTATCATTAACATCTGTATTAAACACAACCTACAATGAACATTGTATGAATATACAATACCTTACTTGCCTACCGCTATATTGTAGGCCTATTCATTAGAAATCTTTGCAGACTTTTCTCTTTGATTTTGAACTAATCTGACTTAAAACAATGTGCTCAAATGTGTTCTTGTGCGGAGTCGTCCCACGCGGGAGCTCTGGATGCTTGTCTCAATTTTTAGGGTCTGGCAGTGCTGAGTAAACCACCTGAGATACTACAGTCAGCTGAGAAAAGCTCAGTGTGTCCAAGATTGATTGGACACAAACCCAGGCCTCTCCATACATGATGAGACAAGCAATCACATGGAGAGACAGATTAATGCTTGCTTTATTCTCCCACCCTCATGAAACCATGTCAGTCTTTGTATTTCATGTGCTTTAGTTCACCTTAAATAATCTACAGTCAAATATGGATTTGACTCATTCACAGGGCAACACTTATGAAAATCTGTCACCACTCTGGCGGGTTGTGAATATGACATCTGCTGGAAACTGAACCCTGTGATATCCTGTGGTATCAGTTTCTCTTTCTCAGGACCAACATGAGAGAATCAGCTCACAGGAAAAGTGTGAGTCAGCTAGAAAATGAGTAATACTTCTGATCACTAGAGAGGGCTAGTTATGTCAACATTAGTGTAGTAAAGGCCAGGAATAGGATTAGTTCAAAAGCACTGTATTTGTGTGCAACTGAGCTAAAGTTGTCATTAGAAACATCTTTGTGATATTATTTTTGTCATCTGTTCTTGTGTCAATAGCCTGAACATCGTGCTATGACAGATAGACAGAAGAAGTGTACAATTTCAGACAAAAACAAGCAGCATATGATATGTTCTTTGTTGTTTGGCCCCTGTTAAAACCTTTATGCAGTCTTTAAAAGATCCAGCTGCTCTGTATTTTTCTCTAAGTTGAAGTATTGATTTGAAATCCATTTAAACTACTAATTATCTTGAGTGGTTTTAGTGTTGAAATGATCTGGAGAATATTGGAAATGTTCTCTCTGCAGTCTGTTCATCTGATAATGCTTGTTTTTTTTGTCCTCTGAGGTTTTAAAGGCACGTTTATAATCAGTACATATTTACTTGAAGGGTTATTAAACAGACATCTGAGATTCTGATGGGAGGTTTTATCTAAACAACAAAACACTTAGAAGTGGGAAAGACCTTGGAAATATTATTTGAATATCGTGTGACCAAACTGGGTTTGGTGTCTGGTGAAAAAAGAGCACCATCTTCATGGTCAAACATGAAGGTGCCCCAGTCTTGTTATGGGGGTGCTTTGCTGTTGTAGGAACTAGGAAGTGGAAATCTTGACTGTGTATGAAGGACATCATGAATTCTTTGAAGTATCAAGCCATTTTGGCAAAGATGGTGATACCTTCGGAGCAGAGACTGAAGCTTGATGATCAATGGACTTTCCTGCAGGACAGCGATCCCAAAGTGCACATCCTACATCTACTGAAGCTTGGTTCAGGCATCAGTCGTAGAACATCCTTTATTGGCCTGTACAGTCTTCCGATTTAATTCCCATTGAAAATATTTGGTGGCATGTTTTTTTTTTTTTCAGCAAATATTTTTCTGACATGTTGCCTAATGTGAAAAGGCGATATCTGTATAGAAGAGTTGACATGTTAGAGTTGACATCAAATCACTACTTTGATTTGACATCACCATATTGTTTAAAGCAGAACTGCTCTCTAAAACTAGGAAGGGACTTTTTTAGTGAAGGAAGGGTTTTGTCTACATATGCCATCTGATTCTAGATTGACCAAAGTACATGAAAGATTGCATATCACACTGAATGGTAAATTACTCACACTAGAATATGGAGTGTATAATAAATAAATGAACTTAAATACATTAAAAAAAGCCTGATATAGAGAGAGAGTGCAAGAAAGAATCAGTAGATGACCTAAGCAAATCATGAGGATCCGTAATTATTTTTGATTTATGGCAAAGATTATGATGAAGGTCTTTTGGAATTAGGTAAGAGTTTGTAAAATTGTCATCCAGCAAAGTGTGTTTGTGTGTTCAGATTGTTGAGGACCTGATACACCATGGCTGACCAGCAGAGGCAGCGTACTCTCTCCACCTCTGGAGAATCACTCTATCATGTTCTGGGCGTCGACAAAGTGGCCACAGTCGATGACATCAAGAAGTCATACAGGTTAGTGTGAGGAATGCCGGCCCTTCCTCAGCATCCTCCTTCTGTTCAGCTTTATCTCACTTTTACTGGCCGTGGTTTTCATCAGATGTTCATCGGCTAAATGCAGCACACAGCAATGTGGAACCCTGCGGCTCAATAAAACTAAGTGCATTCAGGGACTGTTTCCCATGCACTGTTTTAGCTTACTCTTGGACTATAAGAAAATAATGGATCTCATTATGAAGTGTTTTTTAAAGAGATATCACAGTGTGAGATTTTCATGGTACATTAACCTATTCTAGAAATATCACAACATTGCTATCACTGTATTGTGCAGCAAAGATATTTCATGATTCTCAATCAATTTATGACAGAAAAAAAGAAATGATGATAAATTACTGTGTATTAAAAAGTTAACTATTAACTTTATTTCTACTTCGTAAACATTGCTTCACTAATAAGTTAAAAAGGAATAAATATTGTCATTTTTTAAATTTATTATAATTAATCGTTTTTTAAAATAGATGTTGAATTAAACAAGACAACAAATTATGTTTTATTTTTATAAAAAAACAAATGATGTCAGGTCCGTTGAGCTACATTCAAGTCTGTTATATTGCATTTTCCAAATGTCAAACTCTGAATGTATTTAATGTAGTTTGTATTTTTTTTCTTTATCTTTTATAGAAAACTGGCTTTGAAATATCACCCTGACAAGAATCCTGATAACCCTGAGGCATCCGATAAGTTTAAAGAGATAAACAATGCCCATGCCATCCTTAACGACCCAACGAAGAGAAACATCTACGACAAGTATGGCTCTCTGGGACTTTATGTGGCTGAACAGTTCGGAGAAGAGAATGTCAACACTTACTTTGTTCTGTCCAGCTGGTGGGCCAAGGTAAGACTCCAAGTGGCATTTCAATAAATGCTCATTAAGGGATGGCTCACACAGAACATATTTTTGCTGTTAAAAACACAAGTTGCTGTTGCAGGTCAGTGGAGCTGAAAAAAGCGCAAGGTCTAGAGATGTGTTTTTTAAAAGTTCAACTTCTTTTAACTTTGTGCCGGGTTTTATGAATGCTGTGTCATGCGAGAGACGCTGCAAAAGACGCGAGCGCAGCGGTCAAAGACGTCCATCTAGTGTGTTTACATTGAAAAACAATGGAAAAGTGGCGCAGTGAAATGGAAAAACGCATTACTTGTGAACATTCTCTCTAAGGATGCATTCATTTTATATAAAATCCTGTACAAACCTTATAATGTAAACATTATTAAAATTGAAAATAGCTGTCATTTTAATATGTTTTTTCCCCTGTGATGACAGCTTATTTTGTCAGCATTCTTCCATGAATAAAAAGTTCAACAGAACACTATTTATTTGAAATATAAATCTTTTGCAACATCATAAATGTCTTTACTGTCACGTTTGATCAATTTAATGCATCCTTGCTAAATGAAAGTATCAAATTGTTTCAGAAAAGAATGGCAGTGCAATTCACTCTACTTTATTGTTTTGCTCTCTGTCTCCCCCTATAGGCTCTGTTTATTTTCTGCGGCCTTGCTACAGGCTGCTACTTCTGCTGTTGCCTGTGCTGTTGTTGTAACTGCTGCTGTGGGAAGTGTAAACCACGGCCACCTGAAGGACAGGAACAGGAGTTCTATGTCTCCCCTGAGGACTTAGAGGCCCAACTGCAGTCCGATGAGAGAGGTTAGGTTTGTTCATGTGTGTTATACCCCCGTAACATGCAGCATGGAAACAGCTATTCCTATTGTCCTGAAGACTCCTAGTTTTTAAACCATTTTTTCCCCTTTCGAAATGTTTCCACAGAGGCAGGTGGAGGTGAGCCCATTGTGCTGCAGCCCTCGTCTGCCACAGAAACCACCCAGCTAACGTCCGACGGTTACCATTCTACTTACCACACTGACACCGGCTTCAACTAAAAGCCTCACCCTCATCACCTCCACCCCGTGGCTTGTCTCTCGCCACCCTGTGCCATCTAGCCGAGGGGAAAAAATGAATGGAAAGAATCCTTCAACTACAACTAAAAAAGCCTGTTTTCGAGAGGGAGGAAAGCCAGCGATGGAGCTGAATTCTTTAGCCTATCCTGTCCCTTATTCACGCACCACTTCCATCACCCACACAAGAGTGGCACACATCCGCCTCACCGTACCGTAACTTAAAAAAAGCGAGCTTAAGAAAAAAAGATAAAAAAAGATCCTGCCGTTTACCCCGATATCTCTGTTGCCTTTGACCTCCGATCTTGCCTTCCACTCGTTCCCTCGCTCCTCCAGCCAGATTTGCTCGTCGTCCTGTGGCATGCACTGTTCCTTGACTTTGTTAAATGAATTCTTCGCAGTTTTTGGGTATATTTATTGACATGAAATGTTTGTTCCCAATTATAAGTACTTGAGTGTGGTTTAAAGTTGACTCCTTGAACTTGCCATAGGTGTTCGAAGATTAGAGAAAACAGCAGGAATATATTTCACTCTTAAAATCTTGAATATTCTCTTCGCATACCTCTCCAATCCTCCTGGTTTACCCAGAGTTTGAATCTTTCATGTCCCCGTAGGCCATTTTATCTGCTTCGTGTCATGGAATGGAGTTTAATTTTGAAGCTAACGACATTCTACGTTAATTGGGTTCTTTGGATTGCTTCGCTCTGTTTTTTTCGTTTCATTACAGCTATGCTTTTTTGAGAGAGAAAGAGAGAGATACAAACGATGCAATTGATAACTTGCCATTCCTTAGTATTTTGCTCATTAACATCTGGGTGTTTGTGTTTCTGTGTTGTTCTGTGGACTATTTGCAACAAGCTGAGCCAAAATTAGGACTCTCCTCTATATGTGGAATGGGATTAACTGTCATCTCTGTGTAGTTTGTAGGTTGTTCATTGATGTGGGAACTCAGCTTTGGTCTTAGTGTTAAGCTCAATTTGGCCCAGTTGTGTCTCTTTTCTCTAATCAAAAGGGAATCGCGGATGCAAACTGACATAAACTCCCATAGTGTCATATCTTGAGTGTGTACGTAAGGTGGAAACTAAAACCGATGACCTTTTTGTATAGATATACAATCTACACACATCACGTGTATATACAATATATATATTTTGGGCATTTTTATATTTTAGTTGTTGGCTCATATAGTTAAGATAACTATTGTTTGTGTCTGTGGTTACTTGAGACTCCCTATGCCAGATATACTGTATATTGTGAGATACATTTTTGAAGTTTCTTTGCGTTTTTTTTTGTTTCTCAGATTATTTATTGAAGTGGCAAAACTTTTTAAACACTACTAGCATACACGCTCTAAGTCCAATCTCAAAGCTTAAAAAGGGCAATTTATATATTTTACCTAAATAATATAAAGCCTGCTTTTAGGACATTTCTCTAATGTTTCCAGAAAATGATTTTGTTTGGGCATTTTTAAATAAATTAGCATAAGTAATTAGAGGTGGTAAAATAATAAATATATAATTTTTTATAATTGGAGTAATAATCATGGGATTTTTTTCTCCTTAGTATTAAGGATGGAGATAAATATACTTAATTGTCATGAAAATAATACTTAAAATCTCATTTGTCTTAAAAACAGGCTTTCTTCTTCTTCTTTTTTTTTTGGACCTGGCAAATTCTTTCTCTTTCTGAGGGCAGAGTTCACAATAAAGCAAATGCAAGACTAAGTGAGGTTTTTTTTTAGCAGTTAAATTTTCCTTCATACCGTAAAGTTGAATACCAGTAGATGGTTGAATACCAGTAGATGTTTTCAGTTAAGTTGTGAATTAGATGATGTGTGTCAATGTCACTAACAGCTGAAAGACATTGAGACAGACAGTATATCTGAAAGTGCTTTATTTCTTGATTTCAATACCTGATTTTCTGAATTTGCCATTTCAAACCCTAAGATGACCATCGATGCCATATTAACTTGTGCTTTTTACTCAAACATCCTTCACTGCCTGCTTACAGGGCAGGTTTGAATTGTGTTTGTCATCTGTCTGTTCTCATTTTTCCTTATCAGCTCTAACTTGAACCTAATACAAATGTCACCAGCCATGTTTATTCACATTTTCTAGTTATTCAGAGTCATTCAAAGGCCAATGATTTTTCATTGAATTGTTTACATTTCGTTATGAAGTACAATGGTATCTTCGATCACTCTTTCTCCTCTCTCTCTTACTCCGTTTTCCATTTCCTCGTTCCAGTGCTCTAGGTGGTTTTTAATGGATGTTAGCCTCAGTGGTCTTTTTTCCTGTGCATTTATCTGTATCAGAACTACACTTGTATAAACAGTATGGC